>CM037632.1:5845002-5959642 GCA_015227895.2 Colaptes auratus | reverse complement strand
CTGGGCATAGTTTCATAGTTTCATAGTTTCAGTTAGGGTGGAAGGGACCACAAGGATCATCTAGTTCCAACCCCCTGCCATGGGCAGGGACAACTCTACCCTAGATCAGGTGGACAGAGCCTCGTCCAGCCTGGTCTTAAACACCGCAAGGGACGGGGCCTCAACCACCTCCCTGGACAACCCATTCAGGGCTTCACCACTATCACGGTGAAGAACTTCTCCTCACATCTAGCCTGAATCTCCCCCACCTCCAGCTTCATCCCATTCCCATAGTCTATCACCCTGATAGTCTGAAAGTCCCTCCCCAGCCTTCTTGTGGCCCCCTTCAGATGAACTGGAAAGCCACAATGAGGTTCACCTCGGGCCTTCTCTTCTCCAGGCTGAACAGCCCCAACTCCTTCAGTCTGTCTCATAGGAGAGGTGCTCCAGCCCTCTGATCATCCTCGTGGCCCTTCTCTGGACACGCTCCAGCACCTCCAGAGCCCTCTTGTAATAGGGCTCCAGAACTGGACGCCAGTACTCCAGGTGGGGTCTCACCAGAGCTGAGTAGAGGGGGAGACTCACCTCCTTGACCTGCTGGCCACACTTCTCCTGATGCAGCCCAGGGATTCTGATTGGCTTTCCGGGCTGCAAGTGCACATTGAGAGCTCATGTTGAGCTTCTCGTCCACCAGCCCCCCAAGTCTCTCCTAGGGGCTGCTCCCCCAGCCAGTCACTGCCCAACCTGTAATTTGTGCCTGGATTGCCTCGACCCAGATGCAGGGACCCTGCACTTGGTCTTGTTGAAGCTCATGAGGTTGGCCTGTGCCCACCTCTCCAGCCTGTCAAGGTCCCTCTGGATGGCATCCTTCCCTCCAGCGTGTCTGCTGCACCACACAGCTTGGTGGTCATCAGCAAACTTGCTGAGGGTGCACTCAATGCCACTGTCCATGTCACCCACAAGATGGAACAAGATGGTCCCAGGATGATCCCTGAGGGACTCCGATTGTCACTGGCCTCCACGGGACATGGACCCATTGACAGCCACTCTTTGGGTGCTGGCCATCAAGCCAGTTCCTTATCCATCTGGTGGTCCATCCATCAAACCGTGTGTCACCAGCTTGGAGACCAGGATGTGGTGTGGGGACAGTGTCAAAGGCTTTGCTCAGGTCAGCGTAGGTAAACGACATCAGTTGGCAAACCTCATCTCATTGAGGATGCCTCTGCTTATTGCGAGGGGTGACTAGGTGTCTACAATACAATACAATACAATACAACAATACAATACAATACAATACACCACCAGGTTGGAAGAGACCTTCAAAGCATCATAGTTTCCAACCATTTGACAATACAACCCACCTAAATACAATACAATACAAACAACCCACTAAACAGCTAAACCATGGCACCAAGCACCCCATCAAGCCTCTTCTGAACACCTCCAATGAGGTGACTCCACCACCTCCACAGGCAGCCATTCCAATGGGCAATCACTCTCTCTGTATAGATCTTCCTCCTAAGATCCAGTCTAAACCTCCCCTGGCACAGCCTGAGACTGTGTCCTCTTGTTCTTGGAGGTCCCTTGCAACTCAGACCATTCTATGATTCTTCAGGCAAGGATATATTTTATTTTCTTCTTTGCCATGCTTTATGGTTACATGTTGAAAAGTCTCCTTAGTGAACACATCCTGTGAGCCCTAGGTAACCAATGACTCCCTTGTGGTGTGATTTCCATGCTATGCTAGTCACAGCTCTAGAGTTGGGCATGTGACATAGCAACAATGCCCTCATTTTTGAACTCTCAACTGATAATACCTCTAAATTACAGATAATGGTAAATAACAGCTTCAAGACTACTACTAATGACAACTCACATTTTTTTCTGCATTGCCTAGTACATCAGATAAACTCAGCTAAACTGGAAGGAGTAGGCAGCTGAACAAAGGACTGAATACCTGCCTCTTCACTTTTAAAAAGCAAAGAGCTACTGGAGAAAACATATGCCCAAAAAAAAAGGTATTTGTGCAAAGATGAGTTTGGATTTTAACTAAGAGAAAGAAGATCACATTTACTCTCTTCAAATTTGGAGCAGTGGGTGTTTCAAACTACTGCAAGTTTGCAGTGTCAAGTTTGCAGATGACACCGAGCTGGGGCCAGGAGTTGATCTGTTAGAGGGAAGGAGAGCTCTGCAGAGGAACCATGACAGGCTGGACAGATGGGCAGAGTCCAAGAGCATGAGATTTAACACATCTAAGTGCCAGTTCTACACGTTGGCCTCAACAACCCCATGCAGTGCTACCGGCTGGGGTCAGAGGGACTGGAGAGCACCCAGGCAGAAAGGGACCTGCAGGTACTGGTTGAGAGTAGGCTGAACATGAACCAGCAGTGTGCCCAGGCAGCAAAGAAGGCCAAAGGCATCCTGGCCTGCATCAGGAATAGTGTGGCCAGCAGGAGCAGGGAGGTTATTCTTCCCTGTACTCAGCAATGGTTAGGCCACACCTTGAGTCCTGCGTCCAGTTCTGGGCCCCTTAGTTTAGGAAAGATGTTGAGTTGCTGGAAGATCTCCAGAGAAGGACAACAAAGCTGGGGAGGGGTTTGGAGCACAGCCCAGTGAGGAAAGATTGAGGGAGCTGGGGTTGCTAATCCTGGAGAAGAGGAGGCTCAGGGGAGACCTTGTTGCTCTCTACAACTACCTGAACCAGCACCAGAACAAGAGGACACAGTCTCAAGCTGCACCAGGGGAGGTTTAGGCTGGATGTTAGGAAGAAAGAGAGATTGGCCATTGGAATGTGCTGCCCAGGGAGGTGGTGGAGTCACCATCCCTGGAGGTGTTCAGGAAGAGACTGGATGGGGTGCCTGGTGCCGTGGTTTGGTTGCTTAGATGGTGTTGGGTGATAGGTTGGACTCAATGACCTCTGACGTCTTTTCCAACCTGGTTAATTCTATTCTATTCTATTCTATTCTATTCTATTCTATTCTATTCTATTCTATTCTATTCTATTCCATTCCATTCCATTCCATTCCATTCTATTCCATTCTATTCCAACCCTTGCTTTAATGGTGTCAATATATTAGTAGTGAACCTATTACTCCAGTTCTGGTTTTATATCTTACTGTAATGTTAGTATTCAGTTCTATGTTAGATGAAAACATAGGAAGTTTCCTCTACATGTGAGAAGGTTCTTCACTTTGAGCATAGCAGAGCACTGGGACAGGCTGCCCAGAGATGTGGTGGAGTCTCCATCTCTGAAGACTTTCAAGGCCTGCCTGGATGTGTTCCTTTGTCATCTTCTTCAGGTGATCCTGCTCTGGCATGAGGGTTTGGACTCAATGATCTTCAGAGGTCCCTCCCAACCCCTAAGACTCTGTGACTCTGTGTAATGGAGCATTTGATAACTGACCACAAGCCTTTGTCAGACATCATATGCCTTATCAGTGGTTGTTGTAGGTAAGCAAATATTAGACAGTGCTAATCCTGTTTCAGTTTTAGCATTGCTACTTCTTATCTTGTTTTATGTAAGGAAACAATAGTCATAGAACTGTAGAATGCACAGGGTTAGAAGGTACCTCTAGAAGTCATCCAGGCCAAACCTTTAGATTTAGCAAATGCTAAGAAACGTATTCTGAATTCTCTAAGTGAAGGCCCAAGTTCTCTCACAAACCAAAGAGTTTTCCCAGTCCTGTAGGAAAGATCTCTAAAAGAACACATCTCCAGAAGCTACCTTAGACAAAGAGCAATGAGAGTGACACAATACAGTGTCTGTTCAAATTCCTGGTCATCAGTGGTGCTGGTAATCTTTGATGCCATAATTCACTGCCCACCTCTCTCCCAAGAGAGTCAGAGCGGAATCCGTCTTTGTTTTGTCCTTCTCTTGCATCTCAGCATTCTCTTGCTGTACTCAGCACTGATTGAGTACTGTGTCCAGTTTAGGGCATGTCAATACAAGAGAGATGTGGAGGGGCTGGAGCCAGGGCAGATGAGGGCAAGGAAGCTGGGAAAGGGCCTGGAGAATAAATCTGATGAAGAGCAACTGAAGGAGCTGGGGATGGTTGGTTTGGAAAAGAGGAGGTGAGGGGAGACCTCCTGGCTCTCTACAACTATCTGAAAGCAGGTTGTGGAGAGGCTTTTGCTGATCTCTTCTCCCAGGTAGTTAGTGATAGAGCAAGAGGGAATGGCCTCAAGCTGCCACCAGGTAGGTTTAGACTGGACATTAGGAAACCTTTTTTCAGGGCAAGAGTGGTCAGGCATTGGAATGTGCTGCCCAGGGAGGTTGTGGAGTCCCCAAGCCTGGCTGTGCTTCAAGGCGGTTTGAATGAGCTTGGGGCTATGGTTTAGGGGTGAACCTTGTAAAGTAGACTTCCTGGTTGGATTTGGTGATCCTGAGGGTCATTTCCAACCTGAACATTTCTGTGATTGTGTGATAAAGAAACCACCACTTTCAAAGTTTAAATATTGTTTCATAACACAGTATCTAAATTTAGCTAAGATTCTAAGAAAATGATACAGATTTTCAGGTGCTGGTTTTTTTGTGGCCTTCCTCTGGACCCCTCTTCATTAGTTTCATGCCTGACCTACATTGAAGGCTCCAGAGTTTTACTCATCATCAGCCAGTGCTTTGCAGAAAAAAAGAGTTTTGGGGGTTAGTTTTTATTATTATTATTATTTCTCTGTAGACAATTCTACCTGGAGCCAAACTAAAATAAAACAATAGAGGACATTCATTATAATTTTTTTCCCCTTTTATTACAAAATATTCTGTGTAGGCTTAATAGCTTTTGAGAAATTCCTGTCTCTATAAAATAGCTTCAAATTGTAACAGATAGGGCAGAACAGTTCTATGTGTATGTACAAACTCAATTCAATGGCTCTAATTGTTGAAGATAATTTAATCTCTGTGCAAACCCATTTGGCATCCACACAGGGGACAGGAAATGAATAGCACATTCAATTGCACATCCTTCCTTTACAAGTCCTTTGAAGCACCCCCACAGAGTGTCTTCCTAACTTACTCCTGACGTATGGTACATAGATGCAGTCAGCCCACTGTGACAAGAGCTTAAGAGTGTTTTGGCAAATGCCGAAAGCAAAGTGTTGAAATTTTGCAGAATACAGAATTAACCAGGTTGGAAAAGACCTTTGAGATCATCAAGTCCAACTATCACCCAACACCAGCTAAGCAACTTGATCATAGCACTAAAGGCCTCATCCAGTCCCTTTTTAAATACTTCCAGTGGTGGTGACTCCACCACCTCCCTGGGCAGCACATTCCAATGGCCAGTCTCCCTTTCTCTGAAGAACTTCTTCCTAACATCCAGCCTAAACCTCCCCTGGCACAGCTTGAGACTGTGTCCTCATGTTCTGTCACAGGTTGCCTGAGAGAAGAGACCAACTCCCACCTGGCTGCAACCTCCCTTCAGGTAGTTGTAGAGAGCAATAAGGTCTCCTCTGAGCCTCCTCTTTTCCAGGCTAAACAACCCCCAGCTAAGTGGAGGCTCTTGGACAGAAACAGTTGCAACAGTGAACATCCAAAAATAAATCCCAGCATCACAGGATATATCTGGTTGAAAAAGACCTTCAAGACCATCCAGTCCAACCTGTGACCCAGCACTGAAGGCTCAACACTAAACCGTGTTCCTAAGCACCAGATCCACACTCTGCTTAACCACCTCAGGGATGGCGACTCCACCACTGCCCTGGGCAGACCATCCCGATGTTTGCTAACTCTTTCAGTGAAGAAATACTTCCTAATATCCATCCTAAACCTCTCCTGGTGCAGCTTGTAATCATGGCAGCCATGGCAGGGGGGTTGCAATTAGATCATCCTTGAGGTCCCTTCCAACCCTGACGATGCTGTGATTCCGTGACACTGACTCTTCTCACACTATTTACAGACCTCCTGTGTGATGTCCACCGTACTAGGAGAGCTGCCAACATTTGGAGCAGCCATCCAACCTTTCTTTTCTTTTTCCAGTCTCCTGGAATTTAGCAGTAAGTTCTTAGAAATAACTAATGACAGGTCTGAGACTTACTTCAGAGACTTCCATAAAGCAAACTCATCTGCATCAGTAGTTGAAAACTCACTATTTATTGAAGTCCCTATCCTGCTCTTTTCCTGCTCTAATATGGATTTACATTCATTTAAAGATGTAAAGTGGTTGGCCAGCTTCAGCCAGGAATAATTTATTTCAGTCACTTCAATCAGCTTCAATCATCTGTTTTCTCCCCTCTATTTGTAAAGCCAGTTTTGTGTGTGGAAACTAAGCAATGCCCTCCAGGCTGGGATTAAGGGATCACACATTTCTTCTCACTTTATACTGGCATAACTCAAAAAAGATCAATAATTTTTTACAGTCCGGGAAATAAATAATAATCATAGAATCGTAGAATCAACAAGGTTGGAAAAGACCTCAGAGATCATCAAGTCCAACCTCCACCTCATGACCAACTAAACCATGGCTTCAAGTGCCATGTCCAAACCCCCCTTGAATACCTCCAGGGACAATGACTCCACCACCTCCCTGGGCAGCACATTCCAATGGACAATTACTCTATCTGGGAAGAACTTTCTCCTCACCTTCAGTCTAAACTTCCCCTGGCACAGCTTGAAACTGTGTCCTCTTGTTCTGGTGCTGGGTGCCTGGGAGAAGAGACCAACCCCCACCTGGCTACAACCTCCCTTCAGGTAGCTGTAGACTGCAATGAGGTCTCCCCCAAGCCTCCTCTTCTCCAGGCTAAACAACCCCAGCGCCTTCAGCCTCTCCTCACAGGACTTGTGCTCCAGACCTCTCCCCAGTCTCATTGCTCTTCTCTGGACATGTTCAAGAGTCTCAATGTCCTTCTTAAATTAAAAGGACCAGAACTGGACACAGGACTCAAGGTGTGGCCTAAACAGTGCTGTGTACAGGGGCAGAATGACCTCCCTACTCCTGCTGGCCACACTGTTCCTGATGCAGGCCAGGATGCCATTGGCCTTCTTGGCCACCTGGGCACACTGCTGGCTCATGTTCAGCCAACTGTCAACCTGTACCCCCAGGTCCCTTTCTGAAGCCAAGGTGTTTTTTTTCTTAGACCTGGAACAGTGGATATCTGAAAGTTCTGTCTGGCTTTAGCTCTTGCCTAAATCTAGAAAACCCACAGATACTCAGAAAGATAATTACATGCAGTTCTTTCTTGGAAATAATGAGACATAATTATTTGGGACCTACCTAGCATAGTAATTCTTCTTCAGAAGTTGATAACATCTCCAGCTAAAATATAAAAGGAAGCAGTGATTAACCAAAAAAAATTAATAAATAAGAATAATAATAAAAAAAAAAAAGAAGAGAAAAGATGTGGATAATCTAGAAACAATTATGGTGACATTTTTCAAGCCCACGTTTCAGGAAGTGGATGAGGGCAGGGAAAAAGGAAAATTCTGTTTCATTTAAATGGGTAAGGCAAATACAAAAACTTAAAGTTTCAGTGCACCACTGGGAATTCTTTCATACAGCTACAGTAGGTATTGTAAGAGACCCATAAGGAAAATCACAGTGCTAGAAGCACTGCAGGAGAGGAAATTAATAGGGGGAAAATGGGGAGGGGGGAGGGAATTATTTTAAAATAGTACTTGCTGGAAGGTGTCCAGAGAAGGGCAACAAAGCTGGGGAGGGGTTTGGAGCACAGCCCTGTGAGGAGAGGCTGAGGGAGCTGGGGGTTGCTTAGCCTGGAGGAGAAGAGGTCAGGGGAGACCTTCTTGCTCTCTACAACTACCTGAAGGGAGGTTGTAGCCAGGTGGGGGTTGGTCTCTTCTCTCAGGGAACCAGCACCAGAACATTGGAATGTGCAGCCCAGGGAGGTGATGGAGTCACCATCACTGGAGGTGTTTAGGAAGAGACTGGATGGGGTCTTGATGCCATGGTGTAGTTGATTAGATGGTGTTGGATGATAGGTTGGATTCTATGATCTCTGAGGTCTTTTCCAACCTGGTTAATTCTATCCTCTTGCTCTTGCTCTTGCTCTTCTCTTCTCTTCTCTTCTCTTTTCTCTTCTCTTCTCTTCTCTTCTCTTCTCTTCTCTTCTCTTCTCTTCTCTTCTCTTCTCTTCTATTCTTTCTCTTCTCTTCTTTCTCTTATCTTCTCTTCTCTTTCTCTTCTCTTCTCTTCTCTTCTCTTCTCTTCTCTTCTCTTCTCTTCTCTTCCCTTCCCTTCTCTTCTCTCCTTTCCTTTCCGAATTATTTTCATGCCTTTTTCTCCTTTGCTGCCCTCAATACATGTTGCACCTCTCTATCTCAACTTGAGTTGATACAGTTGCATTGCTTCATCTGCTGTTCCCACTGAGTATTTTACTTGTATGAAAGGCTTTTCATTACACATCTGAAAATCTGTATTGATTACATGACAACTGCAACAAATTCCCAGGGCAGACTTGAGCTCCAAGACTGATTTATGGTACTTGTAACAGAAGTTTTGGCAAGAAACAGCCACTCACATCATCTTTGAATTTGAACCAAGACAAATCTCAGCGATACTCTGAGATTCTTATCTGGTGCCAGTCATTGGGAGAAAACTATGTTGATCTTTGCAACCAGCTTAATCTCTGAATATAAATCTGAAGGAACTAAAATAAAAACATGAGAAGTTCCAGTGAATGGCTGTGTATTTTAATCATCACTTACTATTTAAATGGTTAATGACAATTCAGTTCCTCGAGGAGAAACTTAGTTTCATGCGCGGCTTCATTCCGCTCTCATTTTTAATTCCCCCCCTCACATACCAGAAATCAGACTGCGCTGCAAGTAGTCTGTTAATCACCTAAAACTGAACAGTAATCCTGTTAAACCAACTTCCACTGTTGGAAGCTTGTTAAGTTATGTTAATGTCATAGCAATCAAAAAAAAAAAATTAAAATAAAATAGAACCCCCCCACCAAAACCTTTTTGCACTCTCAAAAATGTTCAATTCCTCAGGGAGCCATTCGTTGCTCTCAGAACATGCAGTGGATTTGCAAAACAGGAGACTGCTTTCATGTCTGTGTTTCCAGAGCAGCTAAGCATTCCCTAACCCACTCTTCCTTTCTTTCTTTCTCTTTCCTTCTTTCCTTCTTTCTTTCTTTCCTTCTTTCCTTCCTTCTTTCTTTTTCTTTCTTTCTTTCTTTCCTTCTTTCCTTCCTTCTTTCTTTCTTTCTTTCTTCCTTCCTTTCTTTCTCTTTCTTTCTTTCTTTCTTTCTTCTTTCTTCTTTCTTCCTTTCTTTCCTTTCTTCCTTCTTCCTTCTTCCTTCCTTTTCTCTTCTTTCTTATTTCTTCTTCTTTTCTTTCTTTCTTTCTTTCTTTCTTTCTTTCTTTCTTTCTTTCTTTCTTTCTTTCTTTTCTCTCTTTCTTTCTCTTTCCTTCCTTCCTTCCTTCCTTCCTTCCTTCATTCCTTCCTTCCTTCCTTCCTTCCTTCCTTCCTTCCTTCCTTCCTTCCCCTCTCCTCCCCTCCCCAAGTCTCTGAACCTTTCCAAACCTTTCCTTTCCAAACCTTTCTGAACCTTTCCTTTCTCCCTTCCTTTCTCTCTTCCTTTCTCTCTTCCTTTCTCCCTTTCTCTCTTCCTCCCTTCCTCTCTTCCCTCCTTCCTCTCTTCCTTCCCTCCTTTCCTTCTTCCTTCCCTCCTTCCTTTCTTCCCGCCTTCCTTCCTTTCTTCTTTCCTTCCCGCCTTCCTTCCTTTCTTCTTTCCTTCCCTCCTTCCCTCCCTCCTTCCCTCTGCACTCTTAATCCTCCTTCCTTCCTTCTTCCTTCCTTCCTTCCTTCCCTTCCTCCTTCCTTCCTTCCTCCTCCTTCCTTCCTTCCTTCCTTCCTTCCTTCCTTCCTTCCTTCCTTCCTTCCTTCCTTCCTTCCTTCCTTCTTCTGATGTTGTGTTGTAACTTTGACTCATCCATAGCATCTCGCACTAATGAGCCACCAGTGAGCCCAGGTGGCCAAGAAGGTCAATGGCATCCTGGCATTCTGGAAAGCTGAGAGATACCAACATTGAAATGTTATGGTCTATAAGAAACTCAGAGGGAAAGCCACAGAAATCACAGAAACATGCAGGTTGGAAAAGACCCTCAAGATCACCAAGTTCAACTGAGAACCCTACTCTACAAGGTTCACCCCTAAACCATATCTTCAAGCATCACCTCCAAAGCACCTTGAAACATATCCAGGCTTGGTGACTCAGTGATGCAAAAAAAACTCCACAGAGGAAACAGACACACATCAAAAATACCATCAAGAGTTATTTCATCTTCTCCTTACAAACAGTTCTCAGAACTGCCTTTAGATTTAGCAAATGCTAAGAAACGTATTCTGAGTTCTCTAAGTGAAGGCCCAAGTTCTCTCACAAACCAGAGATTTCCCAGTCCTGTAGGAAAGATCTCTAAAAGAACACATCTCCAGAAGCTACCTTAGACAAAGAGCAATGAGAGTGACACAAATACAGTGTCTGTTCAAATTCCTGGAATCAGTGGTGCTGGTAATCTTTGATGCCACGATTTACTGCCCACCTTTCCCCCAAGAGGTCAGAGGGGAATCCGTCTTTGTTTTGTCCTTCTCTTGCATCTCAGCATTCTCTGCTGTACTCAGCACTGGTTAGGTCACACCTTGAGTACTATATCCAGTTCTGGGCTTTTCAATTTAAGAAGGACATTGAGACACTTGAACATGTCCAGAGGAGGGCAAAGAGGCTTGGGAGAGGTCTGGATGTTACCAACTTTGTGAAGAAGAATTACTATGCTAGGTAGGTCCCAAATAATTATGTCTCATTATTTCCAAGAAAGAACTGCATTATAATTATCTTTCTGAGTATCTGTGGGTTTTCTAGATTTAGGCAAGAGCTAAAGCCAGACAGAACTTTCAGATATCCACTGTTCCAGGTCTAAGAAAGAAAAACACCTTGGCTTCAGAAAGGGACCTGGGGGTACAGGTTGACAGCTGGCTGAACATGAGCCAGCAGTGTGCTCAGGTGGCCAAGAAGGCCAATGGCATCCTGGCCTGCATCAGGAACAGTGTGGCCAGCAGGAGTAGGGAAGTCATTCTTCCCTGTAATCAGCACTGTTTAGGCTACACCTTGAGTCCTGTGTCCAGTTCTGGGCCTCTCAATTTAAGAAGGACATTGAGACTCTTGAACATGTCCAGAGAAGAGCAATGAGACTGGGGAGAGGTCTGGAGCACAGTCCTGTGAGGAGAGGCTGAGGGCGCTGGGGTTGTTTAGCCTGGAGAAGAGGAGGCTCAGGGGAGACCTTGCTCTCTACAACTACCTGAAGGGAGGTTGTAGCCAGGTGGGGGTTGGTCTCTTCTCCCAGGCACCCAGCACCAGACCAAGAGGACACAGTTTCAAGCTGTGCCAGGGGAAGTTTAGGCTGGAGGTGAAGAGAAAGTTCTTCCAGAAAGAGTAATTGGCCACTGGAATGTGCTGCCCAGGGAGGTGGTGGAGTCACCATCCCTGGAAGTATTCAGAAAAGGATTGGATGTGGCGCTTGGAGCCATGGTTTGATTGTCACGTGGTGTTAGGTTTCAGGTAATAGGTTGGACTTGATGATCTCTGAAGTCTTTTCCAACCTGGTTGATTCTACGGTTCTGTGATGATGGAAATAAATGAAATCAGTTCCAGTATGCAGAGCAGTCAGCAGCATGCATTATGCTTTCAGTACAGCTGTCAGGGATGTGAACAGCAGTGTTGGTTCAAGTTTACCAAGTTGTTTAATAATTTCTATTCATGAGGATTCAAATAGGGCAGGCCATATGGGACACAGGAGTTGGGTGATTTAAGCTATTTGTCCAATTTAAATTTGTTCCTCAGCTTTCTTTTGCTTCTTTTTTTTCCCCCCTTTTTAATCCACTCTCCCTGCACTTTATTCATTAACTTCACCATTTACTTAGAGTTTGGTCTTATTTTTTTACCAAATAGCTGGGCTAGCCATAAGTCACTTGGAAGAAAGATGGAGAGCCTTTCTGTCTGGCATATGCCACAGAAGGCAATAGTGTATTCTAGCAATAACCTCATCATTTCCACAGCAGTGAAGGCTTGGAGTGTTCAGAGCAGACTCCATCAAACTCAGTGGAGGGCTGGGGTTTATTTTTTGCTTTCATAAATATTTTAGCATATTTTGGTTTACTCTGAAACCATGGGAAATTAAAATCCTTAATCATCTGCTAGAGCACTGCCTCATGAATGGCATCACTGTAAATTTTGCAATCCACCGCCTCGGTGCCTCTTCAAAACCTTAGAGCACATAAATTGTTGTTATGTGGTAGGTCACTAATTCCTCTGCTGGTGGTGGTATTATTATTGTGATTGCTATTATTGTTCACTTTCTTCTGATTATAGAAGTCAGAATGCCATCAAAGTGATTCAAAGGACAAATGGTGCATTTCCCCAACGTAGTAAATAGAAGAGAGAAGCCAAATCTATTGTTAGAGTTTTATTTGACAGCAGCATCCAGCTAAAATCTCTCCTCTTCAGATAGATTTTGTTTTCCTTTTGTTCTGTTTCCAGGAGTTATGTACCATGGAAATATCCTAGGTTGGGTTCAATGGACTTTTGAGGTGTGTTTGCCAAGCTCACTAATTGAGCTTCAGCTCTCATCTTGCTCATAGCAGAGCTCTCTTCAAGGCTGTTGTTTAGTCCTCTAATCATCCTGTTGCATGGACCAAGAGCCACCATGTGCCCATGATGGATTGCTGCTGCATCTAAATTAAAAACTTGGATAATTAGAATAAGGCAATGACACAATAGCTTCAGTTCGAAGGGACCTTTAAAGTCCATCCCCGTCATCACATCTTTCACTAGACCAGCTCAAGGCCCCATCCAACCTGACATTGGGCATTTCTGTCAACTGGGCATCCACAATTTCTCTTAACAACCTGTTCCAGTGTTTTACCATCCTCAGCATAAAGAATTTCTTCCTTGTATCTAATCTAAGTCTACCCTCCTTTTAAAAGCATTACCCCTTATCCCACCACTTCAGACCATAGTAAGAAGCCTCTACCTTTCTCATAAGCCCATTTTGTATGTGGAAAGACCCCCATAAGGTGTCCTCAGAACCTTCTCTTCCCCAGGCTGAACAACTTCAACTCAACCAGCCTTGCTTCAGAGTCATTCCAATTCTCTGACCATTTTTGTGACTCTCCCCTGGAACTGCTTCAATAGACTCATGTCTTTTGTGTACTGGGGAACCCAGAACTGGATGCATATGAGATCTAACAAGAGCAGACAGAGAAAGAAAATCACCTTCCTTGACCTGCTGGTCATGATTGGTTTTATGCAGCCCAGGATATCACAGAATCACCAAGGTTGGAAGAGACCTCAAAGATCGTCAAGTCCAACCCATCATTCGGGGCTCAAGCTTATATGCCTGCCTCATGTACAATCTTTTACATTCCACCTGGCATATTGCATCCAGTTCTGGGTCCCCAGTTCAAGAGGGACGGGGATCTACTTGAGAGAGTCCAACAGAGGGCTACAAGGGTGATTAATGGACAGGAGCTTGCCTTATGTGGAAAGGCTGAGAGATCTGGGGCTAAACAGTCTGGAGAGACGACTGAGAGGGGATCTAATCAATGTCTATAAATATCTGAGGGCTAAGTGTCAAGAAGGACCCTGTGATAGGACAAGGGGCAATGGATGCAAACTACAGCACAGGAATATCTACCTCTACATGAGGATGAACTTCTTTACTGTAAGGGTCACAGAGTACTGGAACAGACTTCTCAGAGAGGCTGTGGAGTCTCCTCTGGAGACTTTCCAGACCTGTCTGGATGTGTTCCTGTGTGACCTGCACTATGGTCCTGCTCTGGCAGGGGGGTGGGACTCCAGAGGTCCCTTCCAACCCCTAACATCTTGTGAATCTGTGATCCAGTGAACACAAGTCCTTTTCAGGTACTTCGTTTTGGCTGACTACAATCATCACCAAGATGAACAACGAAATACAGCCCATTCACAAAAGAGTTTTCACTGCAAAATGGGTTGATGACATTTGGAGTTTACTTGAAAATATCAAAGTATGGAGAAGATACAAAGAAATACACTTTTTAGGGTGTCAGGTAATGATAGGACCAGGGGGAATGAAAATAAATAGACATGGGTAGATTCAGATTGGATGTTAGGAAGAAGTTCTTCCCCATGAGGGTGGTGAGACACTGGCACAGGTTGCCCAGGGGGGTGGTGGAAGCCTCATCCCTGGAGGTTTTTAAGGCTTGGCTGAATGTGGCTCTGAGCAACTTGATCTAGTGTGAGGAGTCCTGCACATGGCAGGGGGGTTGGAATTAGATGATCCTTGAGGTCCCTTCCAACCCTGACAATTCTATGATTCCGCTTAATAGAATATTTCCTAAGCATTTTATTTTGTTAGGGAATTGTGAGTTAGTTGAACCTATGGGGCCAGTATGGATCATTTTATCACTTTCAGCCCTCTCTAGACTCTTTTTCTTTCCCTAAATAAGTCATTTCTCATATTTATTGGTGTCAATTATTGTTTTTCCTTTGGCATCTAATCATTCTCATTCTTGACCATGAAGGTGGTGAGAGACTGGTACAGGTTGCCCAGGGGGGTGGTGGAAGTCTCACCTCTGGAGGCTTTTTAAGGCCAGGCTGGATGTGGCTCTGAGCAACCTGCTGTAGTGTGAGGTGTCCCTGCCCATGGCAGGGGGGGTTGGAATTAGATGATCAATATAACAATAGAACAATCCTATGATCCTAAGAAATGTATTTAGGAGTTTCAGAAAGGGAAAAGCCACTAGTGACAAAAATCAGGGTATTGCATTCCATGGTACACCTTAGGGTCTGACAGTCTGGCCAAACATTGGTAAGCTGAGCAACCTAGTTTTGGCTAGAATGTAAACAAATGAGCTGGAGATTTCCTCATCTTTTCTGTTTATTTTGAAATAGACTTTATCACTGTCTTAGCACTAGCCAAAAGTGGTCTGACTGCTCAGTGGATTCAAAGAGTGGTGATGTGGCACCACAGAAAGCCATCTGGCACAGCTTGTGGAAAGCCATTTTTTCAAAGGGAAAAAAAGAAGAAGGGGGGGTGGGGAAGGTATGAGTAATCCATGGGAAAAGTAACCTAACTATATGTACTTATTTATTATTTCTTAGCCAGATTTCTTATTTCTGTTCTTAAGCCTCTGACAAGATCTTGCAAAACCCAAGGATCCTATGGAAAATGTTACAGGAGTCTTACTAAAAGTCATTCCTTCCAAGGCTCCATAAATCCACAGAACTTGTTTTGAACCTTAATACAAATAATCCTTCTTAATGATTTTTAATTAACACTCTTTAGTAACCTCTTGCAAGAACAGTTCCATCCACAGCTACTCAGATGTTTTGGTCATAACTGGAACTGGAAGTAGTTTTAGATGATGTGATTCCATGTCCCCCCGCACACCACACTGGTTAGGCCTCACCTTGAGTCCTGTGTCCAGTTCTGGGCCCCCCAGTTTAGGAAAGATGTTGAGTTGCTGGAAGGTGTCCAGAGAAGGGCAACAAAGCTGGGGAGGGATTTGGAGCACAGCCCTGTGAGGAGAGGCTGAGGGAGCTGGGGTTGCTTAGCCTGGAGAAGAAAGGGCTCAGGGGAGACCTTCCTGCTGTCTGCAACTGCCTGAAGGGAGGTGGTAGCCAGGTGGGGGTTGGTCTCTTTTCCCAGGCAACCAGCACCACATCAAGAGGACACAGACTCAAGCTACACCAGGGGAAGTTTAGGCTGGATGTTAGGAAGAAATTCTTCATAGTAGAGTGATTGGCCATTGGAATGTGCTGCCCAGGGAGGTGGTGGAGTCACCATCACTGGAGGTGTTGAGGAGGAGACTGGATGGGGTGCTTGGTGCCATGGTTTAGTTGATGAGATGGTGTTGGATGATAGGTTGGACTCGATCTCAAAGGACTTTTCCAACCTGGTTAATTCTATTCTATTCTATTCTATTCTATTCTATTCTATTCTATTCTATTCTATTCTATTCTATTCTATTCTTTCTATTCTAACCAAATTCCTGCAACAGTGTGTGTGAACAAGAAGCTTCTAAACTGTTAGTTTCCAAGGAACAGTGACTGCACCACCTCCCTGGGCAGCACATTCCAATGGCTAACAACTGTCTCTGGAAAGAACTTCCTCCTCACCTCCAGCCTAAAATTCCCCTGGTGCAGCTTGAGACTGTGTCCTCTTGTTCTGGTGCTGGTTGCCTGGAAGAAGAGACCAACCCCCGGCTGGCTACAACCAGAGAGCAATAAGGTCTCCCCCAAGTCTCCTCTTCTCCAGGCTAAGCAACCCCAGCTCCCTCAGCCTCTCCTCACAGGGCTGTGCTCGAGGCCTCTCCCCAGCCTCGTTGCCCTTCTTTGGGCTCATTCAAGAGTCTCAATGTCCTTCTTAAATTGAGGGCCTTATGTTCATGTGGAACTTCCTATGCTCCACCTTGCACCCACTGGCCCTTGTCCTATCACAGGACATCACTGAGAACAGCCTGGCTCCATCCTCCTGGCACTCACTCTTCACCTATTTATATACATCAATTCACTTGAAGTTATTTTGGACTCCTTTTCATAATAATTTAAATAATTATATTTCTTGTTTGCTCTCTTGCTAGTTTTCTCTTTATTCTTCCATTTCCCCACCTCCCACCCCCCCTTTTTCTCTTTTATATGAAAATGTGCAGGGTGATACAAGGGGAATAGAACCTGAATTTCCAATAGAGTCGATTCAACTCAAAGAGATAGCTCCATCTAGTGCCACGGGCAGACACCACTTTAAATGTGCACAGCACAAACTAGAACTCAACAATTCCCACAGCACAACAAACTGCATAAGACTTAAAGTATTGTCTCCTGCTGGAAGAACAAAGATGAGAGCAAACAGGAGAATCTGGTAGCTCAAAAATGACACAAAAGCAGTTGGGTGAAACGTAGTTTTGCATCTACAATCTTGAAGGAGTTTAATTTGTATCAGAGTGTACTTTGCAATTCATTATAGGATTCTCTGAATCCAGATGCTCTTACTGTTGCATGGACTAATCTGCTCCAGCAGAGCATGCATCATCAATCCTCTAAACCATCATATCCTATTTATTTCAGGAATGCTTTCGGCCTCGGAACATGTGGTGGAAGGAAATTGCTCTGTTGTGTCCAGCGAGGACTCTGCTCAGTATTTACACACTCTGCAAAAGAAAACAGGCTCAGGACACTTGGGTGGTGGAATTCTAGCATCATTAAGCAATGACAATCCAAAGATTATTGGTTTCAGGTAGTAGGTGGTTTTGAAGTACTTATAAATTAGCTAATTGTGGAATGATTTGCTTCCCTCGCCTGCTTATAAATTAACTAGAATGATGGTAGAAGAATTTGTTCTCCTCACTTTAGAGTTTGCTAGGTCATTTGAAAGTGTGTCAACACCTTATACCAGTATAATTAATCACATTTGCCTGTGCATAAAGGCAGTTATATGAAAAAATAACCTGGAATACTGCATCCAGCTTTGGGCTCCCCAGCTCAAGAAAGACAGAGAACTGCTAGAGAAAATCCAATGGAAAGCCATGAGGATGATTAGGGGACTTGAGCATCTCCCCTGTATGAAGAGAGATTGAGATCCCTGGGGCTGTTTAGTCTGGAGAAGAGAGAATGAAAGGGGATCCCATCAATGTGTACAAACATCCAAGAGGTGGGTGTCAAGTGGTGGGTGCAATGCGCTCTTTCAGTGGTGCACAGACAGGGAACAGCAGGTACAAGCTTGAACATGGATTTCAGTTCAACATGAGGAGAAACTTCTTTACAGTGAGGGTGAAAGAGCCCTGGAGCAGGCTGCCCAGAGAGGGTGTGGAGCCTCCTTCTCTGGAGACTTTCCAACCCCACCTGGATGCATTCCTGTGCAGACTACCCTGGGTGATCCTGCTTTGGCAGGGGGTTGGACTTGGAGATCTCTGGAGGTCCCTTCCAACCTCTAATGTACTGTGATACTGTGGTACTGTGAAAAGCAAACCACCCAAAGAGGAACACAAACAGAAAAGCTTCAACACATACACACTCTGAACTATTAGAACCTGAGATCTGAAATGAAGTATGCAAAGAACCTACAACAAAGCCTTTATTATTTAGCACACATTAACTGTTTGGTGGAAGAGATAAACAGCACTTTGATTAAGTTTGCAAGAAACATTGAACTAAAGACAATGCAGAGCAGAACCAGGAAAAAGAAGGAAATTCTAAGGCAAAAAGAAAAACCCAAACCAATATCAAAACACAAAACAATGGGGCTAAAAGTAATCAAATGATATTCAAAATGTCAAGCAAATAATTTAAATGTGGGAGTATCATCTTAAAATAACTAGCAGGCAAAATTGCTGGCAGGCTTAGGGATGGCACTAACAGCAGATTAGTTACACAGGTTTGCAAATGAGAACAGAGAAGTCCTGTGTTAGGTCTCAGCCATGCACAAGGTACCAAGGTCAAAGCTGTGATGAGCTTAGATGTCACAGTATCACAGTATCACAGTATTGCCAAGGTTGGAAGAGACCTCAAAGGTCATCAAGTCCAACCTGTCACCACAGACCTCATGACTCCACCACGGCACCAAGTGCCACATCCAATCCCCTCTTGACCCCCTGCAGGGACAGTGACTCCACCACCTCCCTGGGCAGCACATTCCAATGGCTAACAACTCTCTCTGGGAAGAACTTCCTTTTCACTTCGAGCCTAAACTTCCCCTGGTGCAGCTTGAGACTGTGTCCTCTTGTTCTGGTGCTGGTTGCTGCCTCAGAGAAGAGACCAACTCCCTCCTGGCTACACCACCCTTCAGGTAGTTGTAGAGAGCAATGAGGTCTCCCCTGAGCCTCCTCTTCTCCAGGCTAAACAAGAGGAGGCTCAGGGGAGCCTCCTTTTCAGTTTAGAATATGTAAGCTCTAACACTGCCCAGTCAGGATAAGATCACATTTTCAGTGATATCCTAAGTTTATTGAATAAAACATAAAACTGTAGCATTAACACTAAGAGAGGTGCCTCCAACTGGTTTCTTAGTAGGATTAGGATCATAGAACTTTTAGGGTTGGAAGGGACCTCAAGGATCATCCAGTTCTGACCTCCATGCCATGGGCAGGGACACCTCACACTACAGCAGGTTTCCTAGAGCCACATCCAGCCTGGCCTTCAAAACCTCCAGGGATGAGGCTTCCACCACCTCCCTGGGCAATCTGTTTCAGTGTCTCACCACCCTGATGGGGAAGAACTTCTTCCTAATACCCAATCTGAATCTGCCCATTTCTAGTTTTGCTGCACCCCCCCCTAGTCCTATCACTCCCTGACACCCTAAAAAGTCCCTCCCCATCTTTCTTGTAGGCCCCCTTCAGATACTGATTAGAGATTAAAACATTCAAACCTCTTTCCACAGCTTTTCAAAGAGCACCATAAAATTTTAATTTTCTTTTACCTCAGACTTTAATTGAAAATCATTTTTCTTTCAAGTAATGTCTTCTGTTACATTTGCTAAAAAACTTTCCAGGCAAGGCATAGTAAATTCAAATTAAAAGTTCTGATGAAACTCTGCCTGGAAACTTTCATGTTAAATTTATCAGTGATATTTTATACTAGAAAGGGGAATATTTTTCATTTTTTTTTTTTTTTAAGGGGAGAACAGTGGTGGCAAAATTTAGTTTCTTAATTGGATAAAGCTGTTGGTATACAGAATACAGAATTAACCAGGTTAGAAAAGATTTTTCAGATCACAGAATTGTCAGGGTGGGAAGGGTCCTCAAGGATCACCCAGTTCCAACCCCCCTGCCATGGGCAGGGACACCTCACACTAGAGCAGGTTGCTCACAGCCACATCCAGACTGGCCTTAAAAACCTCCAGGGATGAGGCTTCCACCACCTCCCTGGGCAACCTGTGCCAGTGTCTCACCACCCTCATGGCAAAGAACTTCTTCCTAACATCCAATCTGAATCTACCCATTTCTACAGTCCTGCCTGTCCTATCACTCCCTGACACCCTAAAAAGTCCCTCCCCAGCTTTCTCATATCCCCCTTCAGATACTGGAAGGCCACAATTAGCTCTCCTTGGAGCCTTCTCTTCTCCAGACTGAACAACCCCAACTCCCTCAGTCTATCCTTATAGGAGAGGAGCTCCAGCCCTCTGATCATCCTTGTGGCCCTTCCCTGGACATGTTCTAGCACCTCCAGATCCTTCCTGTGCTTCATCCAGTCTCTTTTTAAACACTTGCAGTTTTTGTCCTGAAGGGCTCAGAACTGAAATGGGTGAAGGACAGAGGTAGAGAGGGAGGACAAACATCTGCAGACACAGACAGATGTTCCCTGTCACCTAGTGGTTAGAGGTCCTGTCGCCTAGTGGTTAGAGGTTCTCTGCTGACTGGTGACTGCCAGACAAGGATTTCATTACAAATTCAGGTGAGAGAGTTGGGGCTGTTCAACCTGGAGAAGAGAAAGCTGCTGAGAGACCTGTGAGGAGCTTTCCAGTACTTGAAGGGGGACACAGGAGAGCTGGGGAGGGACTTTAGACAAGGGCTCGGAGTGACAGGACTAGGGACAATGGCTTTGAGCTAGAAGAGGGGAAATTGAGACTGAAGATTAGGAAGAAATTCTTTCAAATCATCATAAAAATGAGACTCTAGGTCATTTTCACAATCTTTTCTGTCAGACTAAAGTTTTGTGGACTGAAATGAGGAGAGGCTGAGGGAGCTGGGGGTATTTAGCCTGGAGAAGAGGAGCCTCAGGAGAGACCTTCTTGCTCTCTACAACTACCTGAAGGAGAGGTTGTAGCCAGGTGGGGGTTGGTCTCTTCTCTCAGGCAACCAGCACCAGAACGAGAGGACACTGTGTAGCACTGTGATGTTTGTCTCATCCAGATTAAAACACTTTGCGTGTTCTCTTCTGATGACCACATGAGAGGCTACCTCTCTCTTTTATCATTCAGATCTGGAATGAAAACATGGTCTGTGGCAGGCTTCCAACTTCTCAAACTACAGATGATACATTAAAAATTGATAAGTGTATGTTTTCAGCCAGCTATGACAGAGGAGAAAGATGCTTAGCTGGAGTCCAAGTCAGGTCGAGGCCATTATTCATAGATGCAGAATGGCCACCCAAAACCTCAAAGGCACAGGAATATGAAAGATGTTTAGACATCTCCATTCTTTTGAGTCTCAGAGAGTTTGTACTTTGAGGATGAAGATCTAGAGGAAGCTGTGCTCAGTTTACTTTTCCCCCTCTGATTTTCATCAACAAGCCAGTCAGTGTGGGAACAAAATTCTGGTCTACAGTACCTACTATGTGTGCAGTACCTACTATGTGTGCAGTACCCATTATCTGTACAGTACCCATAATACTACTTACATTTTCCATTTTATGTAGGTAAAGTGATATATAGGAAAAACCCTTGCTTAGATGTTCTTTCATTCTTGCTTGAACACTTTCAAAGATCATTTGGAAATGCTATGACTTTGTATTTCTGTATCAGGCAGAAAGAGACCTGGGGGTACTGGTCGATAGTAGGCTGAACATGAGCCAGCAGTGTGCCCAGGTGGTGAGGAAGGCCAATGGCATCCTGGTCTGCATCACAAACAGTGTGGCCAGCAAAAGCAGGGAAGTCATCCTCCCCTGTACTCAGCACTGTTTAGGCCACACCTTGAGCACTGTGTCCAGTTCTGGGCCCCTCAGTTTAGGAAAGATGTTGAGTTGCTGGAAGGTGTCCATAGAAGAGCAACAAAGCTGGGGAGGGGTTTGGAGCACAGCCCTGTGAGGAGAGGCTGAGGGAGCTGGGGGTTGTTTAGCCTGGAGAAGAGGAGGCTTCGGGGGAGACCTTATTGCTCTCTACCATTACCTGAAGGGAGGTTGTGGCCAGGTGGGGGTTGGTCTCTTCTTCCAGGCAACCAGCACCAGAACAAGAGGACACAGTCTAAAGTTGCACCAGGGAAGTTTAGGATTGAGGTGAGGAGAAAGTCTTCCCAGAGAGAGGTTAGCCATGGAATGTGCTGCCCAGGGAGGTGATGGAGTCACCATCCCTGGAGGTGTTCAAGAGGGGATTGGATGCGGCACTTGGTGCCATGTTTTAGTCATGAGGTCTGTGGTGACAGGTTGGATTTCATGATCTTTGAGGTCTCTTCCAACCTTGGTGATTGCTGTGATTTTGTGATTTTCTCTCAGTGCTGGCTACAGAAATAGAATAATCCTGGCTTGTCCCAAGAGTAGCTGCACTTTATTCAAAATAAAGAGCTGTGGACAAAAGTTGAAGGGATACTCATCCTCTGGTGGCTTCCACACAAACTGTCCATTCACCATGTCTGAGAAAGCAAACAAATTCCACTCCTTAAATTTCATTTGAACCAAGTAAAATCCAATTTACAGCAAAGGCCAGAACACTTTTTTATTGTGGTGGCTGGGAAGTTTTCTCAAAGAAAGAAAGAAAAAGAATACAGCTTTACTCCCTTCAGCTCCCTTCAGAGTGAACTGAATCTTATTTCTAGGGCACTGAATAAATGTTATAACAATTAACATTTTCAGGCTGATGTCTCTGCTTTTCACCAAGCAGAATCCAGGGGGTAACTCATCCTGGGCTGCATCAAGTAGTTGAATCAAAAAAAAATCACCTGCTTGATTATTTGAGGGTTTGTTTTGTTAATTTCTTTAAAGAATAGAATAGAATGGAATAGACTAGACTAGACTAGACTAGACTAGACTAGAATAGAATAGAATAGAATAGAATAGAATAGAATAGAATAGAATAGAATAGAATAGATCAGACCAGGTTGGAAGAGACCTTCAAGATCATCGAGTCCAACCTATCATCCAACACCACCTAATCAACTAAACTGTGCAACCAAGCGCCCCATCAAGTCTCCTCCTAAGCACCTCCAATGATTGCAAGTCCACCTCTCCAGGCAGCACATTCCAAAGGCCAATCTCTCTTTCTGTGAAGAACTTCTTCCTAACATCCAGTCTAAACCTCCCCTGGTGCAGCTTGAGACTGTGTCCTCTTGTTCTGGTGCTGGTTGCCTGGGAGAAGAGACCAGCCCCCACCTGTCTACAACCCCTCTTCAGGTAGTTCTAGAGAGCAATGTGGTCTCCCCTGAGCCTCTTCTTCTCCAGGCTAAGCAACCCCAGCTCCCTCAGCCTCTCCTCACAGGGCTGTGCTCCAAACCCCTCCCCAGCTTTGTTGCCCTTCTCTGGACAGTTTCCATCAAGTCAATATCTTTCCTAAACTGCTTATCATAGCATAGTATCATAGTATCAGTCAGGGTTGGAAGGGACCACAAGGATCAGCTAGTTCCAACCCCCCTGCCAGGCAACACCCCACCTAGATCAGGCTGGCCAGAGCCTCATCCAGCCTGGGCTTAAACACGTGCAGGGATGGGGCCAACCACCCCCTGGATAAACCCATTCAGGCTTCACCACTCTCGTGGTGAAGAACTTCTTCCTCACGTCCAGCCTGAATCTCCCCACCTCCAGCTTCATTCCATTCCCCCTAGTCCATTCTCTTTGCCTGTGATTGTCAGCTAAACCTTGCAGGCTTTCCAAGATTCCTGGAGCCCTCTGGAATATAGAGCAAGAAAAAATCTTCTAAGTAAACCTACCCATATGAAAGAAAATCTCTGTTCTGTGCTTTTTGAAACCTCCTTTGATGACTGAGAGTTGCAATGAAAGGGAAACCAGGACTTATTTTTTTCTGTTAGAAGCAACTGCATCTAATGTCTTTGACAGCAAGCCTTTTGTCTCTCTAAGCTAATTCCCATTCTCATGTGACAGGTAAAGAAATTACTGCCTTGCACACTTTTAATTTTCATATGAAAACCTCTGTTCTGAAGATAAGTGCTGCATTGTCTCTCCCTGATAGCAAACAAAACAAAACCACACTGGTATTAATAACTGCACCAGACCCCAGCAATGTAAGCTGATGGCTGATAAACAGAGGACTTACATTCACTTACCTGCCTTATTCCAGCATTGCAGAAATGTGAAATGAAGTTGATTTTCTTTCTGAATGGTGCCTCTTTTCATCTGCATAGTCCCTAATGGATGAGCATTAGGAGTCTTTGTAAGTTTAGGGAGTTTAGGGCTTGCAGATTATTTTCCCCTCCCTTTTGTTCACTTGGAAAAGCTGATTTCTCTAACTGCAGCAAAACACTGGCAGAGGACTATGAGGATGATTAGGGGACTGGAGCACTGCCTGGTGAGGAGAGGCTGAGGGACCTGGGGCTTTTTAGTCTGGAAAAGAGAAGACTTGAGGGGATTTAATCAATGTTTATAAATATCTGAGGGCTGGGGGTCAGGAGGGAGGGGACAGGCTCTGCTCACTTTGCTCCCAGTGATAGGACAAGGAGCAATGGATGTAAGCTGCAGCACAGGAGGTCCCACATCAACACAACGAAGAACTTCGCTGTAAGGGTGTCAGAGCACTGGAACAGACTCCCCAGAGAGGTTGTGGAGTCTCTTTCTATGGAGACATTCAAGGCCCATCTGGATGTGTTCCTGTGTGACCTGAGCTAGATTCTATAGTCCTGCTTTGGCAGAGTGCTTGGACTCAATGATCTCCAGAGGTCCCTTCCAACCCCTGACATCCTGTTATCAGGCTTTCAGCAACCCAAGAGTTGCTCTGTTTTGCTCTGTATGTGGATTTATGCAAAGTGTGAGGATGATTCTTATTATTGCTTCAAGCAAATCGAGAACAAAACCCACAGGATGTAAGTTTGCTTTGAGTAAAGATCACAGGTAAAAGAGAACAGAACTAGGTTCTGATTTCTCAGATGCATATTCCTCAGGTTCTTGCTGCAGGTAAAGAGCCCAAACTGAATCTCAGTCCAAATCTCACAGGAGGTGCATGTTCAAAGCTATGTTTTGCATCTATTTTGTGTGCTGGAGAGAAAACAAATAGATTTAAAAAAAAATCATAGAATTGTTAGGGTTGGAAGGGACCTCAAGGATCATCCAGTTCCAAAACCCCTCTGCCATGGGCAGGGACACATCATACGAGAACAGGTTGCTCAGAGCCACATCCAGTCTGGCCTTGAAAACCTCCAGGGATTCCAGGCTTCCACCACCTCCCTGGGCAACCACAGTCTCACCACCCTGATGGGGAAGAACTTCTTCCTAACATCCAATCTGAATCTACCCATTTTATATAAGGGCCAAACAATATGGGAAAATAAAGCTCAGTGTGAAGACTGAGGTAAACCAATCCACTTTCAACTTTACTTGACACAAGAATCAGAAATTGTAGGTATTCCAGCATACATATCTAGGTGTTTAATATGAACTAGATGTTGAAGATGTCACCATCAACTGAGATCTGCTTGATTGAAGAATACAGAATTAACCAGGCTGGAAAAGACCTTTGAGGTCAAGTCCAACCTATCATCCAACACCATCTAATCAACGAAACCATGGCACCAAGTACCTCATGCAGTCTCCTCTTAAACTCCTCCAGTGATGGTGACTCCACCACCTCCCTGGGCAGCACAGTCCAATGGCCAACCTCTCCTTCTGTGAAGAATTTCTTCCTAACATCCAGCCTAAACCTCCCCTGCACAGCTTGAGTCTCTGTCCTCTCATTCTGTTGCTGGTCTGATTCTGTCACTGAGTGACTCAGTGAGCAGTGCCAAGGGTGGTGTCAATTTAATTTGCCTTTGTCAATTGAAGAGTGTAAAAAGAAAAAACAAATTACAGAGAAATGAACTAATGTTATAAACAGTAATTCCAAAATTATCTCCTTTCAGTTTCATATCCAAATATTGTTTCTCAATGGGAACTAAACCACATGTGCAGGCAAATCAAGCTCTGGACTTAGTGACTGAGAAAATTCTCATTGGATCATCTTGTGTTTTATAGCGTGGAACTGCATTTGTGGAATCAATGCTTATTTACTTTAAGATCATCTGATCAATTTACTCAGATATGGAGTTATTGTGTGCTTCAGGTTCTAGTTGAAATAGCAATAAAATGTCACAGGATCACAGGATGTTAGGGGTTGGAAGGGAGCTCCAAAGATCACCATCAACCCCCCTGCCAGAGCAGGACCATCCAATCTAGCTCAGGTCGCACAGGAACACATACAGATGGGTCTGGAAAGTCTCCAGGGAAAAAGACTCCACAACCTCTCTGGCCAGGCTGTTCCAGTGCTCCATCACCCTCACAGTGAAGAGGTACCCCCTTGTGTTGAGGTGGAACCGCCTGTGCTGTAGTGTATATCCATTGCCTCTTGTCCTATCACAGGGAGCAATGTGCAGAGCCTGTCCCCTCCCTCTTGACACCCAGCCCTCAGATATTTGTAGACACTTATTAAATCCCCACTTCTCTCCAGACTAAGCAGCCCCAGGTCTCTCAGCCTTTCCTCATAAAGCAGTGCTCCAGTCCTTTAATCATCCTGTTAGGCCTCCACTGGATTCCCTTGAGTAGATCCCTGTCCCTCTTGAACTGGGGAGCCCAAAACTGGACACAATCTTCCAGATGTGGCCTCACCAGGGCAGAGCTGAGAGGGACAGATGTGTCAAGATATAAAATTCTGTTTCTAGAGTAATTAATAACAAACTCTAAAGAAAACACTGACATTATTTTTTCTTGTAGAATTGAAGCCAAGGATTAACATTAAATATAAAACCACAAACTTGTACATATCCTGGCCTGTATCAGGAATAGTGTGGCCAGCAGGAGCAGGGAAGTCATTGTGCCCTGTGCTCAGCACTGATTAGGCCACACCTTGAGTACTGCGTCCAGTTCTGGGCTGCTCAGAGCCCAGATGGAAAGATGTTGAGTTACTGGAATGTGTCCAGAGAAGGGCAACAAAGCTGGGGAGGGGTTTGGAGCACAGCCCTATGAGGAGAGGCTGAGGGAGCTGGGGTTGCTTAGCCTGGAGAAGAAGAGGCTCAGGGGAGACCTTCTTGCTCTCCAGAACTACCTGAAGGGAGGTCGTAGCCAGGTGTAACCACAAAAGGACACAGTCTCAAGCTGCTCCAGGGGAAGTTTAGGCTGGATGTTAGGAAGAAGTTCTTCATAGAAAGAGAGATTGGCCACTGGAATGGGCTGCCCAGGGAGGTGGTGGAGTCACCATCACTGGAGGTGTTTAAAACGAGACTGTATGAGGCACTTGGTGCCATGGTTTAGTTGTTGAGATGGTGTTGGGTGATAGGTTGGACTTGATGATCTGAAAGTTCTTTTCCAACCTGGTTAATTCAATTCTATTCTATTCTATTCTATTCTATTCTATTCTATTCTATTCTATTCTATTCTATTCTATTCTATTCTATTCTATTCCATTCCATTCCATTCCATTCCATTCCATTCCATTCCATAACCAAACAAGAACAAATTACTTCCTCATACATGTTAATTCAGGCTGTATTCTCCATAAGCACAAATTCTTCTTCCCTCCCTGCAAAAAAGGAGGCAAAAGTGATCATTTTGGTGCTGCTCAGTGATGGTTTCATGTGCCCTGATCATACAATACCCACTAAGTCACTCACAGGATGTGGGCCTTTATTTAATATTACTTTTTTCCTGCAGGTTATGTACTTTGTAGACCTACTACCTGGATGCAATTAGGGCTCTGAAATCATCAAGCCAATTTCAGAGAATCACAGAATCATCCTGGTGGCTCTTTCTCTCAATTTCCTCTGTCTTTAAAAGTCAAAGTGCTCAGTTAGGTTCATTTTTTGTCTGTGTTCTCAACCTGTCCCATGGAAATCCTGTACCTTGTGCATATTAAGCCAGCCAGCATTGCACACTGGCAGCATGCAGAAAAAAAGCTTCTGTTTACTACTACAAAAGGAAAGGGGGGGGGGGGGGGGGGGGGGGGGAAGAAAACTGACAAATAATAAAATAACAAATATTTAATTGTGGTAGAAGTTTAGCTTAGAATCATAGAATTGTCAGGGTTGGAAGGGACCTCAGAGCTCATCTAGCTCCAGCCCCCCTGCCATGGACAGGTGCATTAAGTGGAGTACATTAAGGGGTACATTAAGAGGAGTGTGTCCAGCAGATTGAGGGGGGGTCTCCTCCCCCTCTGCTCTGCCCTAGTGAGACCACACCTGGACTCCCCAGTCAAGAGGCCACAGGGATCTACTTGAGAGCCCAACAGAGAGCTACCAGGATGATGAAGGGACTGGAGTACTGCCTTATGAGGAAAGGCTGAGAGCCCTTTCCTACAAGAAAGCTGGTGAGGGACTTACTAGGGTGTCAGGTAGTGGAATGGACCCAGGCTAGAGAAGGGATATTTAGATAAGACATTAGGAAGAAGTTCTTTGCCATGAGGGTGGTGAGACACTGGCACAGGTTGCCCAGGGAGGTGGTAGAAGCCTCATCCCTGGAGGTTTTTAAGGTTGGGCTGGATGTGGCTCTGAGCAACCTGCTGTAGTGTGAGGTGTCCCTGCTCATGTCAGGGGGCTTGGAACTAGATGATCCTTGAGGTCCCTTCCAACCCTGACAGTTCTGTGATTCTGTGAAATGTATATTTAAACTCCTGTAATTAAGTCATTTTATCCTGGTTAGCTCTGAAGTGTTGTTTGATAACATCCAAGACACAGCTTTTTTACCCACACATGCTACTAGAATAAATGAATTGGAAGAATTTCCACATCATTCCACAGTACATCCTTGCCTGGGTTCTGAGAGCACCCAATAGGCTCAGCTCTCTCAACAGACCTCAGAATCCATTGTGCTCTTTTGTCCAAGGGGTCTATCAGTACTCAGGGCTGGGCTTGCCCAAGCTGCATTGCAGAAGTTATCTTACTATTACAGTACATTAGAGGTTGGAAGGGACCTCCAGAGATCTCCAAGTCCAATCCCTCTACCAAAGCAGGGTCACCCAGGGCAGTCCACACAGGAATGCATCTCTGGGCAGCCTGTTCCAGGGCTCTGTCACCCTCACTGTAGAGAAGTTTCTCCTCATATTGAGCTGAAATCTATGTTCAAGCTTGAACCTGTAGTTTCTTGTCTTATTATTGCTCACCACCAAGAAGAGTTTGCCCCCCTCCACTTGACACCTACCCCTAAGATATTTGTACATATTGATGAGGTCTTCTCTTAGCCTTCTCTTCTCCAGACTAAACAGCCCCAGGGCTCTCAGTCTCTCTTCACAGGGGAGATGCCCAGTGCCCCGGTCATCCTCGTGGCTCTCTGTTAGGTTCTCTCCAGCAGGTCTAAACTTGGACCTTTCTCTGGAGTTACCTTGCCTTCCTCTGATGACATTGTCAATGGGACCTTTTTTCTGCTCCACTAAGCCCTGGTGAGAGGAATTACTGCCCAGCTGTTCTTCAGAGCACTCTGAGTTTCCAGTTTAGCTTCCCTGTGAAGTAGCCCAAATTTGGCAGCTCCTTTCAGTCCTCAGGTAAACATCTTGATGACATCTATCAGTATGTGTTCATAATCACAAGAAAAACCTTGAAACAGAAAGAAAAATACAGCTATTTTATGTGCAGCAATAGGGAAAGGACTAAGTGAATTGTGAGTATGTCTCCTTGCCTTGGAGGCATCAGATTCAGTAAGATTCAGTATCTTCACACTTCCACACCAACAGCACAGTGTGCAACTTTCAGTTTAAGAAATCAGACAGTTCTAGGTCTGATGGCAGGGGGTTGTGTCTGACTTCTGAACAAGGAATGGTACAGAGATGATTATTTGTATCTTGATGACATCTACCAGCTGTGTTCACAATCACAAGAAAATCCTTAAAACAGAAAGAAAAAACTATACCTGTTTTATGTGCAGTAATAGGGAAAGGACTAAGTGAATTGTGAGTATATCTCCTTGCCTTGAAGGCATCAGATTCAGCAAGATTCAGTATCTTCACACTTCCACACCAACAGCACAGTGTGCAACTTGCAGTTTAAGAAATCAGACAGTTCTGGCTCTGATGGCAGGGGGCTGTGTCTGACTTCTGAAGGAGAAATGGTACAGAGATGATTATTTGTATCTTGATGACATCGACCAGCATGTGTTCACAATCACAAGAAAAACCTTGAAACAGAAAGAAAAAACTATACCTGTTTTATGTGCAGCAATAGGGAAAGGACTAAGTGAATTGCAAGTATATCTCCTTGCCTCGAAGGCATCAGATTCAGCAAGATTCAGTATCTTCACACTTCCACACCAGCAACACAGTGTGCAACTTGCAGTTTAAGAAATCAGCCAGTTCTGGCTCTGATGGCAGGGGGTTGTGTCTGACTTCTGAAGGAGAAATGGTACAGAGATGATTATTTGTATCTTGATGGCATCTACCAGCATGTTTTCACAATCACAAGAAAATCCTTGAAATAGAAAGGGAAAATATACCTATTTTATGTGCAGCAATAGGGAAAGGACTAAGTGAATTGTGAGTATGTCTCCTTGCCTTGAAGCATCAGATTCAGTAAGATTCAGTATCTTCACACTTCCACACCAGCAGCACAGTGTGCAACTTGCAGGTTAAGAAATCAGACAGTTCTAGGTCTGATGGCAGGGGATTGTGTCTGACTTCTGAAGGAGAAATGGTGTAGAGCTTAACAATAGCCTCCAGTTGTGGTAGGCTGTGGTATATTTGTAAGGTGACAGTGATGTTTTTACTCTTGCTTTTGCCTGGATTCATATCACTGTCTTTTTGTGTTCCCCTTCCACGTCCTGGAGCCAATCATTTTGCCATTTGGGATATCCCTCAGTTTTGCTAATAGAACTTATTTGACAGGTTTTCGTGCATCACCCAGCTTCCTGCCAAATGTGGTGCTGGGTGTATCCTGCTTGTCATTCACTCCATTTTTAGCAGAGTTTAAGCTCTTTGCAAGAAACACGTTCTGGAAAGGGAAACAGCTGAAGCACTGTACAGCCAGCCAGGAGGAGCGGATAGCAGAGTCACTTGTCTGCCTCCTCATTCGCGGTGCTTGGGTTTGTGATACACAGTGCAAAGCCAAATGAGAATAAAACTGCAGCTGCAGAAACACCAAAAGAAAATTAATGCAACATACTGAATGCACATAATTACTGGATTCTCGTGGAGTACACCCTCTGACATCCCATTCCCTAAATTATGTGATGGGTGCAGCAGGCTTTGACTTTAAAATTGCTTTAGGCTTGAAAGGATTTTCCTTTAAGTGAGGTTACCATTTTAAGACTGGCAGAAGAGTAGAAAGCAAACATTCCTGTCTTCAAATTTAGTACCCAGACACACAGTTCCACATTTCACCTCTTCTTTTTTTTCCCTTTTCTTCTTTTTTCTTCCTTTTCTTCTTTTTTCTTTCTTTTCATTTTTTTTTTCAATGGGGGTTGGGATTTTGGGGTTGTGGATAGGACTTTCTGATGTGGAGGCTTCTGTTCCTCTGGCTTTTAGCTGTAGCCTTGATGGAGCCTTAAAATCCTTACCTATACACAGAACTCCCCAGCTGACCCACACAGAAACAAGACTTAATTCAATTCAACTAGGCAATATCCCTGTATTAACTTTCAGCTACTTTTGTTGATCTTTTCCTCCTTGTTTATCTCTGTGGGGGTTTTTTATGCCCCCCAATGCCATTCCACAATGCGCTCTCTGTTAGAGCTCACAGGAAAGTAAGACAGACCTGCGAGATGCATTGATGCCAAGGAAATGGTTTCCTTAGCAACAAAAACAAGGCAAAAGCTCCTAAAAGCTAATCAATGTAACTTCTATTCCCAGCTGCAGACAAAGAAAAGGTAAAGAAACAGATCCATGAACCACTCTGTTACCATATCCTCTTAGGTATCCCCAAATGTTATGCATTCAGGTTACTGATACAAATTCCCGCATTATCAAAGTGTTTTAAATGAGAATTCTCACCACTGAAAATAAGTTTGAAATTGATTATTAGCAATGTGCTACTGGAGAATTAACAATGCAGTAACTCCTAAGCAGCACACACATGCAGCACTCCAGTCACAGAAACACATCACAGAATCACAGACACATGCAGGCTGGAAAAGACCCTCAGGATTGCCAAGTCCAACCAGAGCCCTACTCTACAAAGTTCATTCTTAATCCATGTCTCCAAGCACCACATTCGAACCACCTTGAAACACATCCAGGCTTGGGGACTCAACCACCTGTGTGTCCAGTTCTGGGCCCCTCAGTTTAGGAAAGATGTTGAGTTGCTGGAATGTATCCAGAGAGGGGCAACAAAGCTGGGGAGGGGTCTGGAGCACAGCCCTATGAGATGAGGCTGAGGGAGCTGGGGTTGCTTAGCCTGGAGAAGAGGAGGCTGAGGGGAGACCTTCTTGCTGTCTACAACTACCTGAAGGGAGGTTGTAGACAGGAGGGGGTTGATCTCTTCTCCCAGGCATCCAGAACCAGAAGAAGAGGACACAATCTCAAGCTGTGCCAGGGGAAGTTTAGGCTGGATGTTAGGAAGAAGTTCTTCATAGAAAGAGAGATTGGCCATTGGAATGTGCTGCCCAGGGAGGTGGTAGAGTCACCATCCCTGGAGGTGTTTAGGAAGAGACTGGATGGGGCACTTGGTGCCTTGGTTTAGTTGATTAGATGGTGTTGGGTGATAGGTTGGACTCGATGATCTGAAAGGTCTTTTCCTGGTTAATTCTATTCTATTCTATTCTATTCTATTCTATTCTATTCTATTCTATTCTATTCTATTCTATTCTATGCTATGCTATGCTATGCTATTCTAGTCTATGCTATCCTATTCTATCCTATCCTATCCTATCCTATCCTATCCTATCCTATCCTATCCTATCCTATCCACCTCCCTGGGCAGCAGATTCCCATGCCTGAATCTTTAGCTATTAAATTAAATTAGATCTAATTTGTGTACATGAAGTCATTTAAACACAACTGTATTCATCACATTAGAATTATTTCATAGGTCTTACCTAAGACAACACTAAAAATGTGGACCAATACATGAATTGTAAATGTTGAAGATTCACATAGGATATTTCTGGAGCAGTTGGAACCCAGTCACACAGCATACCTTCAGAATTCTCCATGTTCCAAAAGAAGATTGTGTCATAGAATCATAGAATCAATAAGGTTGGAAGAGACCTCAAAGATCATCAAGCCCAACCTGTCACCACAGACCTCATGACTAAACCATGGCACCAAGTGCCACATCCAATCCCCTCTTGAACACCTCCAGGGATGGTGACTCCACCACCTCCCTGGGCTGCACATTCCAATGGCAAACAACTCTCTCTGGGAAGAACTTTCTCTTCACCTCCAGTCTAAACCTCCCCTGGCACATCTTGAGACTGTGTCCTCTTGTTCTGGAGCTGGTTGCCTGCGAGAAGAGACCAACCCCCACCTGGCTACAACCTTCCTTCAGGTAGTTATAGACAGCAAGAAGGTCTCCCCTGAGCCTCCTCTTCAGGCTAATCAACCCCAGCTCCCTCAGCCTCTCCTCACAGGGCTGTGCTCCAGACCTCTCCCCAGCCTCGTTGCCCTTCTCTGGACACGTTCAAGAATCTCAACGTCCTTCTTAAATTGAGGGGCCCAGAACTGGACAGAGTACTCCAACAGATAAGGACTATTTTAGTTCTATGACTAGGAACTGCTGCAATTTCTAGAGCCAAGCTGTTTTATAATTCTCAGCAGTAATTATGATGAATGTTGGTGGGTGGTTGTTTTATTTTTTGGTCTAAGGACCAACCAAGAAAAAAAAAAGGGAAGAAGAAGTAAAACAACAACAACAAAGAAAAGTTGTTTGTCCTTTTAACAGGTTTTGAAAGTGGCTATTTTCCTAGAGCTATTTTCGTTGAAGCTTGGGGGGGGGGAGGTATTCCCACCCAATTCCTTCCCAGAAAGAGCACTTATGACACTTCTAAGCTTTAAATATGTTTCCAAAAGAAGAAAAGCTAAAGCTAACGAAATTATTCTGTCAGAGGAACTATAAAAGCCGTGCAGAAACCTAATAATACATCTTCTCCTTAAAATTCTTGCCCACCATCTACACTTTGCAGTAAGAAGATCATCCCTAAAAAAGATGCCTCGGAAATTCACTTGCACAAGGCATGACTGGATTGGAGCTGCTTGCTCTGCTGTCAAAGGCAAGTTTCAGAGCTGTTTGAAGAACGATGCTCATTTTCTTCCCTCAAGCTCTGTCAACATAGTATTTGCTCAGCTCCATGCTGGGATGCACCACAGGGAAGGCAGCCTGTTTTCAAGGCAGCATGTGGAACACTCTCTCTCATCCATTTTGCTTGATTGCATAACAGGTGTGAAACATGAAGATAGCTTCTGCATTTCACTGAATCACAGAATGTTAGGGGTTGGAAGGGACCTCCAAAGCTCATCCTGTCCAACACGCCCTGGCAGAGCAGGATGACCTAGGGCAGGTCACACAGAAGCTCATTCAGGCAGGTCTTGAATATCTCCAGAGAGGGAGACTTCACAACCACCATGGGCAGCCTGTTCCAGTGCTCTGTCACCCTCACAGGGAGAACATTTTTCCTCATGTTTCCATGGAACTTCCTATGCCTCCACTTCCACCCATTGCCCCTTGTCCTGTCATTGGGCATCACTGAGCAGAGCCTGGCTCCAACCTCTTGGCACTCACCCTTTACATGAATGAGGTCACACCTTATCTCCTCCTCTCCAAGCTACAGAGCCCGCAGCTCCCTCAGTCTCTCCTTGTAAGGAAGATATTCCATTCCCTTCACCATTCTTGTGGCTCTGTGCTGGACTCTTTCAAGCAGATCCCTGAGGCCCTTCTTGAACTGAGGGTCCCAGAAGTGGACACAGCCTCAGAAGGGCAAAGTAGAGAGGGAGAACAACTTCTCAGACCTACTAACCATGGCCCTTCTAATCCACCCCTGAATGGCATTGGCCTTCTTGTCCACAAGAGCACATTGCTGGCTCATGGTCAACCTTCCATCCACAGGGACCCCCTGGTCCTTTTTCCCTTTCACTGCTCTCAACAGATCAGACCCAGCCTCTACTGATCCATGGGGTTGTTTCCTATCAAGAATTCAATACTCTGATTAAATAAATAAATAAATAAGGCTGCTCTGCTATGGCTACTCTAAAGTGCTGTGATGTGGAAAGAAGAGCTGGTGTCTGTGGATTAGAAGAATTTACCATCACATCTTTGAAAAAAAGAAGAAAATAAAGGTGTAAATCTAATTGAGGTCTAGTTTTGTTTCTGCCTATTTAAAATTCTGCAGAGATTTAATGAAATTCAACAAATTTTGACATTACTGTGTTGAAAACTGAGTAGATTCAAAAAGGTAATCTATGACATATGATCCTTAGGCCCTGTTCATTGCCCCTGGTAGAGAGATGAGATTTTGGTTAAGAGTCACAACGGAAATCTTTTAGTCAGAAACTGTGCCTTGTATTTTGGGGAAGTCCACAATGAACAGCTGAAATATACCTAAAAATGAATCCCCATTTCAGTGGTGCCTGCAGAATTCCCTCTTTGCTACAGAATTTTATTTCTTCCCTAATTTGGATTACTGCTCAGGTCCCACTCAGGAAAATCTGGTCTGGAATGTGGTTGAGGTTTTTTTTCTCCCTCTGCATAATCTAGGATGGAAATCAAGATTCTTATGCATACAAGCTAGGGGACATGCATAACAGAGTGCTTATCAATATTTGCCATTGCATTGAGCCCCTGTACTCAGCACTGGTTAGGCCACACCTTGAGTACTGTGGCCAGTTCTGGGGCCCTCAATTTAAGAAGGACATTGAGACTCTTGAACATGCCCAGAGAAGGGCAATGAGGCTGGGGAGAGGCCTCGAGCACAGCCCTGTGAGGAGAGGCTGAGGGAGCTGGGATTGTTTAGCCTGGAGAAGAGGAGGCTCAGGGAAGACCTTCTTGCTGTCTACAGCTACCTGAAGGGAGGTTGTAGCCAGGAGGGGGTTGGTCTCTTCTCCTAGGCAACCAGCACCAGAACAAGAGGACACAGTCCCAAGCTGTGCCAGGGGAAGTTTAGGCTTGAAGTGAGGAGGAAGTTCTTCACAGAGAGAGTCGTTTGCCATTGGAATGTGCTGCCCAGGGAGGTGGTGGAGTCACCATCCCTGGAGGTGTTCAAGAGGGGATTGGATGCGGCACTTTGTGCCATGGTCTAGTAGTCATGAGGTCTTGGGTGGCAGGTTGAACTTGATGATCGATTCTGTGTGTGTGATCTTTGAGGTCTATGTGTGTGAAATCAATGCACCTGCCTCACATGCTTAGAAGAGGAATTAACTGAATGTGTCAGGATATATCTGAAGATATTATCCTTCTAGTTCAGACCAGCATGTTTGTAAAGTGAATCTCCTAGGTGTTCCTGCCTGCTGTTCCTTGGGCTTGCATCCTGAAAGATTCTCAATATTATCAGCGGGATCCTCCCACATTGAGTTAAAGAAGATACAGAATCACAGAACTGTTGAGGCTGGAAAAGACCTCTGAGATCATCAAGTCCAGCCTCTGACCCAACACCATGACATCAGCTAAACCATGTCAGCTAAACCATGCCACCAAGTACCACATCCGAGCTTTTCTTAGTGTCCTCCAGTGATGGTGACTTCACCACCACCTTGGGCAGTCCATTCCAAGGTGTAATTCCCCTTTCTGTGTGGAAGTGCTTCCTACACCCACCCAAAACCTCCCTGGCAAAGCTTCAGGTCATGCCCTCTTGTTCTGTCACAAGTTGCCTGGGGGAAGAGCTTGAGCCCCACCTGACTACAACTTCCTTTTAGGTAGTTGTAGAGAGTGATAAGGACCCCTCTAAGTCTCCCCTTCTCCAGTCTGAACACCCCCAGCTCCCTCAGCCTTTCCTCATCAGACTTTCCCTCCAGCTCCCTCAGCAGTCTCATTGCTTCAGCACCACATGTGCTTCAATTATTATTATTAATTAACGTTAATAACTAATAATATTGATATAATTAAGAATTACTAATATATTCTACTAGTCTAGGGGTGGACCAGAGATAACCTGAAATAAATGACCCCAAAACGTGCTACACATCCACTCCTATTGTGTTGCATATCTTGCTAATGTCTGTACAACCTAAGTTTAATGTCATATGAGACAGTAAGTGTTGACTTTGCAATGGTAAAATCCATACATCTCAACAAGGGGCAAACTATGATATCACCCCACATTACTGACACCATCAGACTGTACAGGAGGATACTGAGGGACAAGCTAATTAAGCCACATAAAAACTATCCAGGACACTGTCAGGAGAGTTTATTGCAGTCTTCAGTTTGGTGTGTAAACTGATTGCAGTCATCAATCTGATCTCAGACACAAAACCCAAGGAAGACAGTTTTTAACATGTTAATTAACCTGCCTTTTCTGGGGGGTATTAGGAGGAGTGTGGTTTGTAGGTCAAGAGAGATTCTCCTCCCCATCTTGCATGGTTTAGTTGTTTAGGTGGGTTGGATTGGTTGATGGGTTGGACGCGATGCTCTTGAAGGTCTCTTTCAACCTGGTGGATTGTATTGTATTGTATTGTATTGTATTGTATTGTATTGTATTGTATCTATTCTGCCCTACTGAGGCTATATCTGGAATATTGTGTCCAGTTCCAGGCCCCTCATTTCAAGAAGGACCTCAGGGAACTGCTTGAAAGACTCCAGTGCAGAGCCACAAAGATGATGAAGGGAGTGGAACATCTCCTTGCTGCAGAAAGGCTGAGGGAACTGGGGCTCTGTAGCTTGGTGTGACCGGTTGATGCTATGCCTTTAAGAAAGAGACAGTTGCTGAACACTTTGGCTGAAAGTTTCTCACCCCACCACACTTGGATAAGAGGAGCCTGAGGGGTGACCTCATTCCTGTTGATAAAAAAGTGCAGGGCAGTGTTGGGAGGATGGAGCCAGGCTCTGCTCAGTGATGCCCAATAACAAAAGACAATGGATGCAAGAGAAGGTCCTACATAAACATAAGGAAACAGTTTTCACTGTGAGGTTGACAGAGCTCTGGAAGAGGCTGCACAGAGAGGTTGTCTGGAGACATTCAAAACCCTCCTGGATGCATTCTTGTGTGACCTGCCCTAGGTGATCCTAGTTTTGGCAGAGAGGTTGGAGTTGATCTCCAGAAGTCCCTTCCAACCCCTAGCATGCTATGATCCTGTGAACAGGAGGATGGAATTAGATTTCATTTTACAGGTAGTTCCCAGTAGAGCAAAGTACATTGCACAGGAGAATTTGAGCTTATGTTGCCTTGCTGAGGGAGCACAGTAATACAGCCTATTAAATATACAGGGCATGATTTTACTCTGCCTTGTTACCTTCCTGTAAATAAATTGCTGGAGCAGATCAGGGAGGATAGTGGTTGAGTTGCTGGAATGTGTCCAGAGAAGGGCAACAAAGCTGGGGAGGGGTTTGGAGCACAGCCATATGAGGAAAGGCTGAGGAAGCTGGGGATGCTTAGCCTGGAGAAGAGGAGGCTCAGGGGAGACCTTATTGCTGTCTACAACTGCCTGAAGGGAGGTTGTAGCCAGGTGAGAGTTGGTCTCTTCTCCCATGCAACCAGCACCAGAACAAGAGGACACAGTCTCAAGCTGTGCCAGGGGAGGTACAGGCTGGATATTAGGAAGAAGCTCTTCATAGAAAGAGAGATTGGCCATTGGAATGTGCTGCCCAGTGAGGCAGTAGAGTCACCATCACTGGAGGTGTTTAGGAGTGGATGGGGTGCTTGGTGCCATGGTTTAGTCTATCAGATGGTGTTGGGTGATAGGTTAGACTCTATGATCTCGAAGGTCTTTTCCAGCCTGCTTAATTCTGTATTCTTTTCTGACAGCCAAGTGCACCAAGCTCTCATTTTCTGCAGGAAACAGGGTGTGGGGAGGTTGGGGGGTGGCACTTATATTTGTTTTAATTTTTTGTAGGGTTTGGGGCTTTTCTTCAGGCAGTGGTCTGTGCCATACAGGTTTTTGTGGCTCACTAGATGGTGCTGTATGCTGTGTTCCACCGTGCAGGAGCACAGCTCAGCATGCCTGTGATCAATCCCCTGTAACCCATGCGGCAGATGTGGGCTGTCAGCTGGAGATGCTCATCCTACTCTGCTCTTATGAGGTCATCAAATCATCTAGGAGACTGAATTTAGCTGCCTATTTCAAAAGCAGCAGCCTGAATTCGAAGTTTGCATCATAAAGACAGTGACTCAGGGTTAAGTAACCAGCACTTCTGTTTTGTCTGCAGCACTGAGCTGTAGAATCTGTCTGAAGTCTTGGCTCTTTGAGCTTACTGCATGCAATGTGCATACAAATATTTTCCCCATGTTATCGTGGGGACAGCCACTGTTAGTGTATTGCTAAGTAATAATCTTGCTGAGAAACTGTGGAGCTGCCCTCGGTGCCAGAGCCCAGGTAGCACATGAAATTGCTTTGTTTTGTAAGTTACTTAGTATAGAATCAGAATCCAGCAGGTTGGAAAAGACCTCAGAGGTCATCAAGTCCTACCTATTACCTAATACCTAACACCTCCTGACAACTAAGCCATGGCTCCAAGTGCCACATCCAATCCTTTTTTGAACACCTCCAGGGATGGGGACTCCACCACCTCCCTGGGCAGCACATTCCAATGGCCAATCTCTCTTTCTGGGAAGAACTTTCTCCTCACCTCCAGCCTAAACTTCCCCTGGCACAGCTTGAGACTATGTCCTCTTGTTCTGGTGATGGTTGCCTGGGAGAAGAGACCAATCCCCTTCCTGGCTACAAGCTCCTTTCAGGAAGCTGTAGAGAGCAACAAGATCTCCTCTGAGCCTCCTCTTCTCCAGGCTAAACAACCCCAGCTCCCTCAGCCTCTTCTCACAGTGCTGTGCTCCAAACCTCTCCCCAACCTCATTGCCCTTCTCTGGACACCTTCAAGAGTCTCAGTGTCCTTCCTAAACTGAGGGGCCCAGAACTGGACACAGGACTCAAGGTGTGGCCTAAGCAGTGCTGAGTATAGGGCAGAATGACTTCCCTGCTCCTGCTGGCCACACTATTTCTGATCCAGGCCAGGATGCCATTGGCCTTCTTAGCTACCTGGGCACACTGCTGGCTCAAGTTCAGCTGGCTAACTTATTTGTGAAGTGTGCTGTCATCATAAATACAGGCTTCAGCTCAGCAAAACCATGACCCATGGTTCAAAATGTCCTGCTCAATCAAAAATATTGGAAAGAAAGAGGAGTGACTGAACTTCAGAACAAGGTGTTCTGTTACCCCTCATTGAGTGTGCTTTTATCTCTTTCCAGTCATGTGGCAAACAGCTACTAAGAAATTTATAGCTGGAGAAAGTTTTGATTTTCTGACTGAAAACTCTCCTGAGTAGTCTGCCTTCAGCCTAACAGCAGGGTACAAATATTTGGGATGTGCCCTCTCTTAGAACCTTTTCTACCGTGGTCAATTGTTTTCATTGCTTGTCATCTGAAAACACTTTTGACGTGGTTCATATGGAGCAAACTTGCTGGCAAGGGATGTGGCTTGGCAGGGCTTTGAGGGCCCTCCATGTCTAGGCTGCTCTGCTAAAAGACTGCAAACACCTGATTCTCATTTCCCTGGCTATCCACACCATCTAAATCTTGGCAGCTGTTTACACACAGCACTGCAGCCATCTTTCTCCAGAGATTATGGATGGGAATATTCCCTATCTGTGCAACGTGGTTAGCCTTGAAGAGCAGTGAAAGCTTGTGGTAAGGAAGATAAAGGGCATGCTTATGGAAACAAGGTGGAAACAACCTCTTTCATGAGAGAGACAGGAGAAAACTTTTGAGGGTAAAACTAAGAATGCTGCAAATTGTCCTCAGCAAAGAAGTTACTGCATGGCATATGGCTGTGGGACCACTGCTTGTACAGGAGAAAAAAGGAAGTGAAAGGCGGTAGTGAAATGGCTGACATGCTCACCTGGAATCATAGAATGGTTGGGGTTGGAAGGGACTTCTAAAGGTCATCTAGTCCAAGCTCCCTGCAGTCAGCAGGGACATCCTCAACCAGATCAGGCTGCCCTGAGCCCTCTTGAACCTTCTTGAATATCTCCAGGGATGGGTCCTCAGCCACCTCCCTAGTCATCCCCTTCCAATGTTCCACCACCCTCATGATAGAGGTTTGTCATCCTCATTTCATTGTTACATGACCAGCAAGCAGAAAACTGCCTGTGACTGTCTCATACCCCCCCACCTGTTGCTGAACCAAGATCACTTAGCCAAAGTCAGGGAGCAAAGATTCCAACAGTTAACAACATTGAGCTTCCACCTTCAGAGGGGACTCCGCTGGCTCCTTGCATCCTTTATTTGGCAACCAGATGATCATAGGGCGAGGAATCAGCAGTCAGGTGTAGCCAGACTTCTCTTATGTAGAGCAGCGGGCCATAAGTCTTTACCTGAAGTTTATAATTTCACAGGACCACAGGATGTTAGGGGTTGGAAGGGATCTCCAAAGATCATCGAGCCCAACCCCCCTGCCAGAGCAGGAACATAAAATACGGAATACAGAATTAACCAGGTTGGAAAATACCTTCGAGATCATTGAGTCCAACCTATACCCAACACAATCTAGTCAACTAAACCATGGCACTAAGACTCATCCAGTCTCTTCCTAAACACTTCCAGGGATGGTGACTCCACCACCTCCCTGGGCAGCACATTCCAATGGCAAATCCCTCTTTCTGGGAAGAATTTCTTCCTAACATCCAGCCTAAACCTCCCCTGGCACAGCTTGAGACTGTGTCCCATTGGTCATCTGGAACAGATCTCATGAACTAGGTGAGGAAGAAGGAATTTCACCTCTCTGATGTTTGGAAATGCATCCTTGAAAGAAAGAGTACAGCTGTTCTCTTTGTCCCAAGCAGAATATACCCTCTGGCTTACATAGTGACCAGTGTCTTCCCTATTGATCATCTTCAGAAGGAAAGTAGAGAGCCAAAAGGACATGCTACAGACCTCTGGATTCTGTAGATGGGCTTGGAATTACTGCTACTTCAGCCTGTCTTTGGATAATGTTCCAAGGAGAAAGAAACAGTCACTAGACAGACAGCTGTACCATGGCTCCAAGCAGCTGATAACATAGTTTAAGGCAACATTGGTGACTGTATGAAGCTGAAGGGTAAAGGACACTTCTGTCCTTTTAATGCAGAGAGTGAATTTTCACTGAAGTCTAACAAAAACTCTGACCCAACTTGCACCCTTTACTTTTCATAGTAAGGCATAAGAAGTTCCATGGAAACATCCCAGAAAGCAAATCTTGCAGACCAGAAAGCAAATCACATCCTGGGCTGCACCAGGAAAGTATACCAGCAGGTTGAGGGAGGTGATTCTTCCCTTCTACTCGACTCTGGTGAGACCCCACATGGAGTACTGTGTCCAGTTCCGGAGCATCTCTTACAAGAAGGATCTGGAGGTGCTGGAAGGTGTCCAGAGAAGGGCCACGAGGATGAGCAGAGGGCTGGAGATCCTCTCCTATGAGGATAGACTGAGGGAGTTGGTGCTGTTCAGTCTGAAGAAGAGAAGGCTCTAAAGAGACCTTATTGTGTCCTTCCAGTATCTGAAGGGGGCTGCAAGAAAGCTGGGGAGGGACTTTGTAGGGTGTCAGGTAGCGATAGGACTAGGGGAAATGGATCCAAACTAGAAATGGGTAGATTCAGATTGGATGTTAGGAAGAAGTTCTTCCCCATGAGGGTGGTGAGGCACTGGCACAGGTTGCCCAGGGAGGTGATAGAAGCCACATCCCTGGGGGTTTATAAGGCCAGGCTGGATGTGGCTCTGAGCAACCTGCTCTTGAGTGAGGTGTTCCTGTTCATGTCAGGGGGGCTGGAACTAGATGATCCTTGAGGTCTTTTCCAACCCTAACAATTCTGTGACTCTGTGATTCTATGACAACTCTATAAGGAAAATGTTTTCCCTGTGAGGGTGACAGAACACAGGAACAGGCTGCCCAGGGGGGTTGTGGAGTCTCCCTCTCTGGAGATAGTCAAAACCCTCCTGGATGCGTTCCTGTGTGATCTGCTCTAGGTGATCCTGTTCTGACAGGGGGGGTTGCACCTTTCAAGGTCCCTTCCAGCCCCCAAGAGTCTGTGATTCTGTGGTAATATTTTCATAGAAAACACCAGGAAAGAAAAAAAGAAATGGTTAATTTATTCTTTGAATTCATAGCCTGCTCTCAGCCATATATTCCTCTATTGCAGGCTACATTTTCTCTACTTTTTCTGATTCTTAGTCTAATTTACAAAATAAAACCCATTTATATATATGTATATAAAAAATTTTATTCTTATTCTTCACATTAACCTAATGACAATTCCCATAACCCCTTTTAAGTCCAGGGTTACTTGAAGGTTTGTGCTCTCATTTCCTTGTCATTAGTATGGATTGCATGGTATGTTTGAGGTCACTGGGCTCTTTTTTTAAAGAACTGAAGACCAGACTCATAGCTGTGTGAGTCCCACTGCTTACAACTTCCAAGCAAGGATCTGTCTTTGAAGCTGGAACTCTTGTTGATGAGAGCCCTGACAGTGCATTAGATCTGAAGTGTTTGCAGTGTGATACTACTCTACCAGTTTAGTTCATTTCGAGTGTTAGGATCCTCACAAAGAAATCATAAGGGTCATTATCTCTTTTCCTAAGCTGGCCAAGCTTGTTCTTAATCAGTACAGGAAAAGAAAACAGACCAAAAAAAAAAAAAAGATGAAGAATCATAGACTCATAGAATTGTCAGGGCTGGAAAGGACCTCAAGGATCATCTAGTTCCAACCCTGCTGCCATGGGCAGGGACACCTCACTCTAGATCAGGTTGTTCAGAGCCTCAGTCTGTCCTCAAAGGAGAGGAGCTCCAGCTCTCTGATCATCCTCATGGCCCATCTCTGGACACCTTCCAGCACCTCCAGATCCTTCCTTTAATAGGGGCTCCAGAACTGGACACAGTACTCCAGGTGGGATCTCACCAGAGTGGAGCAGAGGGGGAGAATCACCTCCCTCGACCTGCTGGCTCTGCTTCTCTTGATGCAGCCCAGGGTGGGATTGGCTTTCTGGGCTGCAAGTGCACACTGCTGGGTCATGTTGATCTTCTCATCCAGCAACATCCCCAAGTCCTTTTCTTCAGGGCTGCTCTCAAACCAGTCCCTGCCCAGCCTATATTGGTGCCTGGGATTGCCCCAACCCATATGCAGGACCTTGCATTTGGTCATGTTGAACCTCATGAGGTTGTCATGGGCTCACCTTTGAAGCCTGTCAAGTTCCCTCTGTATGGATCCCTTCTCTCCAGCATGTCTGCTTCATCACACAGCTTGGTGTAGTCAGCAAACCAAATGAAAAATATCTAACTCATCATTTTAATTACAGCAATACAAATTATATTGATTCCTGATAATGACTAGCGAGCAAGGACTGAGTCCAAGGCTAAAGAGTTCACTGGGAAAGTGGAAACCTCTCTGCACCACATTATTGATGCTCAAGATCTGTAGTCTTGCTTGGTCATCTGCTAAGTTGTGGGCATGCAACAGCTTCTGAAAATGGCAGAGTGTAGGCACAGAAGAGATATAAAACCCCAACAAAGTAAGCTAAGCTAAGCTATTCTATTCTATTCTATTCTATTCTATGGAAGGGGACAAATTTTAGTCTCAGACATTTCAGGTAGGAGTCCTAGGTGTCATTGGCATTTCCAGCATCCCCTTTGCCCAGGGAGGTGGTAGAAGCCTCATCCCTGGAGATTCTTACAGCCAGGCTGGATGTGGCTCCGGGCAACCTGATCTAGACTGAGGTGTCCCTGCCCATGGCAGGGGGGTTGCAACTGGATGATCCTTGAGGTCCCTTCCAACCCTAACAATTCTCTGATTCTATCCCCTAAGCTGTTACACCATGTCAGATGCCTGGCAGCTTGGAGTTAAGTGTTTTAGTGGAAAGGGGATGGTTGAAATTATGCAGAGAAAAGAAACTGTTATAAAATTCTTCTGTTGTCAGGTAAAATGTTCTCCCCTGGAGCAACTCTTCTAGCAATGGTTGAACCCCACCCTCTGTTCCCAAACGAAGCTTTTCAATCAAACCTTCGGTCTTGCATGAAGACTCTTTCATGTAATTGTTTTCCCACTAAAGAATCCTAAATTCCAGTTACAGTTTTTCATAGAACCAGTCCATTGGACTTCTTGCTTGGTTTGGGTGCCTCTGTTTGGTTTGTGGGTTTGGTTTGTTTTGTTTTGTCTAAGGTCTGATATTCACTGGTGGCATTAAAGCTACGTGAGGCTTTCTTCAGCGTTTAGCAAGTACCATTATCTCGCTGCAGCCTTCGGAAATAAATACGAACTCTGTGATGGAACAAATCTTCCTGGGGATTTCCAAGCCCTGTGTCGTTGCCTTACAGTGACACCCTGTGGAAATAAGGAAACACTTCAGCTTTAAGCATTTCACGGAGTCACGGAATTACTGGGGCTGGAAAAGACCTCTGAGATCATCAAGTCCAGCCTGTGACCTAACACCATCACATCCACTAGACCATGTCAATAAGTGCCACTTTCAATCTTGCCTTAAACACCTCTAGGGATGGCAACTCTACCACTCCCGTGGGCAGTCCATCCCAGTGCCTCATCAGCATTTCTGTGAGGAATTGCTTCATGAAATCTAACCTAAACCTCCCCTGGCACAGCTTCAGGACGTGCCCTCTTGTCCTGCCTGCATCAGAAATAGTGTGGTGGCCAGCAGGAGCAGGGAGGTCATTCTGCCCCTGTACTCAGCACTGGTTAGGCCACACCTTGAGTGCTGTGTCCAGTTCTGGGCCCCTCAATTTAAGAACAGAATAGAATTAATATAATAGATTTAACCAGGTTGGAAAAGACCTTCGAGATCATTGAGTCCAACCTATCGCCCAACACCATCTCATCAACTAAACCATGGCACCATGTGCCCCATCCAGTCTCTTTTTAAACACTTCCATGGATGGTGACTTCACCACCTCCCTGGGCAGCATATTCCAAAGGCAAATCACTCTTTCTGTGAAGAACTTCTTCCTAACATCCAGCCCAAACGTCCCCTGGCACAGCTTGAGACTGTGTCCTCTTGTTCTGGCATTAGTTGCATGGGAGAAGAGACCAACCCCCACCTGGCTTCAACCTCCCTTCAGGTAGTTGTAGACAGCAAGAAGGTCTCCCCTGAGCCTCCTCTCCTCCAGGCTAAGCAACCCCAGCTCCCTCAGCCTCTCCTCACAGGGCTGTGTTCCAAACCCCTCCCCGGCTCTGTTGCCCTTATCAATTTCCACCAAACCAACCCTGGAACACCAACAAGGAGCTTCCATTGCAGCTTCCTAGTGTAGTTATAATGTCTCTAGCCATTAATCCACTTTAAAATGAGACGTATTTTTAGTAGTTCAAGCTAGGAGTAGTTTAGTTTTGGTAGGAAAGCCTCTTTTGGTAGATAAAAAGCACCATAATCTGTGCCTAAGTTGCAACAAGAAGAGGAGCTCAGAAGGATTCTGGTTAATGAGTCATTTTGCCACTTTTCTGATCTCATGATCTGTTTGTCTTGGCACTCTCCCTCCTGAATACTGTTGTCCAAATTATTTTTAACTGAGCTACCACATTCCAAGGATTCTTCTGTGTGGAATAATGCCTGGTGTAACTATGTAGTCACAAGGGACTTCAACTGCTAAGAGGTTATCTAAGACCTACAAGCACAATTATATTGCTTTTGTTGGCTGCTCGTGAGCATGGGCTTTGAGTTAACCACAGCACATAACTCTCACAAGTGGTGTTCCTACTGCTAAGGCAGGCAGTATCTGAGTATGTTAAATAACATCAGACATGAAAATGAGTATGAGTGCCTGAAATTATCCACCTGAAGAGGCTACTTGCTCTGGGAGTGAGCTGACTTGTGTGGCATGGGTACCACTGAGATGTTTGTCTTGAGGCCTGAGTCAATATAATATATTTGTGGGCCCCTCAATTTAAGAAGGACACTGAGACACTTGAACGTGTCCAGAGAAGGGCAATGAGGCTGGGGAGAGGCCTTGAGCACAGCCCTGGGAGGAGAGGCTGAGGGAGCTGGGGTTGCTTAGCCTGGAGAAGAGTAGGCTCAGGGGAGACCTTCTTGCTCTCTACAACTATCCGAAGGGTGGTTGTAACCAGGAGGGGTTTGGTCTCTTCTCTGAGGCAACCAGCACCAGAACAAGAGGACACAGTCTCAAGCTGCATCAGGGGAAGTTTAGCCTTGAGGTGAGGAGAAAGTTCTTCCCAGAGAGAGTTGTTAGCCATTGGAATGTGCTGCCCAGGGAGGTGGTGGAGTCACCCTCCCTGGAGATGTTCAAGAGGGGATGGGACGTGGCACTTGGTGCCATGGTTTACTAGTCATGAGGTGTTGGGTGACAGGTTGGACTTGGTGATCTTTGAGGTCTTTTCCCACCCTATTGATTCTATGATTCTATATAATGTGGTGGATTGAAATTACCCCCTCCCCCCTAAAACCATGCAATTGCCAGACCAGCTCAGTTGGAAAACCAATGGAGCTATCTTGACAAGCACACTAAAATCTAGAATTATGGAGTGCAATGAATATGTACAAAATATGCAATATTTACATATATTTACAATTCATAAACAACACAAGAAGCCCCCTGGACAAAACCAGGGGGCCAGTAATAGTTTCACCCTCCCTGCTCCTTTCCCCCACCCTATACAAGGTAAAAAGAGAAAGAGAAGTGCAGAGAGTACCTTGTTAGTGCTTAGCCACAGCAAGAACGCAGCCAAGGTCAGCAACAGGCAAGCAAAAGCACCCAGCTAGTATCAGCTAGAGGAAGGAAACTGAAAAGATCTAGAATTAGCTTATATCAGACCAATGGGATTATTTGGACCTTATCATTATTTTCCATCCAATGGTAATTTATTTACATTCTACCACTTTCCTACTCCACCTCTGACAATTTTCCTAGGCATAAGCCTAAAACTACCACACAGAGCAGGGAGAATTAATTTCTTTTGTGCAGCTCTACGTTGCCTCACACACCCTCTGACTGCCTGACTTCAGTTCTCCAACTTTTACAGAATACAGAATTAACCAGAATGTAAAAGACTTTCAAGGTCATCGAGTCCAACCTATCATCCAACCCCATCTAATCAACTAAACCATGGCACCATGTGCCCCATCCAGTCTCTTTTTAAACACTTCCACGGATGGTGACTCCACCACCTCCCTGGGCAGCACATTCCAATGGCCAATCTCTCTTGCTGGGAAGAACTTCTTCCTAACCTCCAGCCTAAACCTCCCCTGGTGCAGCTTGGTCCTCTTGTTCTGTCACAGGTTACCTGGGAGAAGAGACCAACCCCCTTCTGGCTATAACCTCCCTTCAGGTAGTTGTAGACAGCAATAAGGTCTCCCCTGAGCCTCCTCTTCTCCAGCCTAAACTCCCCTAGCTTCCTCAGCCTCTCAACTTAGGGCTTGTGCTCCAGCCCCCTCCCCAGCTTTGTTGCCCTTCTCTGGACCTTCTGGTTTGGTCAGAGAAGAACTTGAGCTTGTGGAAAAATCCACCATAAGTGTTGTTGTTGAGAGGGAGAAAAATATTTTCTCCTCAAAAGTTATGGAGGCAAAAGGGGATATGATCAGAGATCAGGGATGTAATCATACCCTTTTCCACCAGAAAGCAGTGATTCTAGTCTTGTTAGCCCTTTAGGGCACACCACACGTCAAGAGCCTTCAAAAGCACCTTTGCAGTGGTTTCCTTGCAGGCTGAGAAGAGGAATGATGATATAGCAGTTGTTCCTTTCCAAGCCTGGCCCCATATCTGCATCTCGAGATCATGATCTCTAGATCTTTCAGCCCCATGGAGAGGGACCTGGGAGTCCTGGTGGATAACAAGCTATCCATGGGACAGCAATGTGCCCTGGTGGCCAAGAAGGCCAATGGGATCCTAGGGTGCATTAAGAACAGTGTGTCCAGCAGATCAAGGGTGGTTCTCCTGCCCCTCTACTCTGCCTTGCTGAGACCTCATCTTGAGTACTGTGTTCAGTTTTGGGCTCCCCAGTTTAAGAGGGACAGGGATCTGCTGGAGAGGGTCCAGTGGAGGGCAATGAGGATGATTAGGGGACTGGAGCACTGCCTGATGAAGAGAGACCTGGGCCTTTTCAGTCTGGAAAAGAGAAGACTGAGAGGGGATTTGTTAAATGTTTATAAATATCTGAGGGCTGGGGTCAGGAGGGAGGGGACAGGCTCTGCTCACTTGCACCCTGTGATAGGACAAGGAGCAGTGGATGTAAGCTGCAGCACAGGAGGTTCCACCTCAACACAAGGGAGAACTTCTTTACTGTAAGGGTCCCAGAGCACTGGAACAGGCTCCCCAGAGGGGTTGTGGAGTCTCCTTTTATGGAGGCTTTCAAGGCTCATCTGGATGCGTTCCTGTGTGACCTGAGCTGGATTGTATGGTCCTGCTCTGGCAGGGGGGTTGGACTTGATAATCCCCAGAGGTCCCTTCCAACCCCTGACATCCTGTGATCTGTTTATTTTTTGTGTGCACTGTTTTAAAGGCAGGTGCTAAGTAAGGTCTGTTCTTCTGGCTGTTGCCTGTTTTTTATACTCAGTGGGACCCAGGAGGCTCAACCTGTCTGTAAATCAAGCCATGCTGGCTTTAAATCGCCATCCTGTTGGAAAGTTTTCCTACAAACTTGTAATTCAAAAAAATCTCTTTCCCAAACCAAAATTGTGCTGGGAAATTGGATGAGTCATGGGACTGGGAATTGAATGTGAAGACTTTCATCTGTAGATCACAAGTTCAAATATGCCCTGGGTCACTAAAGCTTTGTCATGTACTGGATTTGCAGCCCTGTAAGATGCCATGCATACGAGAATGACAAAATTCCATCCTTGAGGGCTGGGGTGTAATTGTGTCAGGAGGGGGAAAAGCCTCATGGTACAATGAAGTCCAACTGCTTCTCCTGAAATAGCAGAGGGTGGAGCAGGTTATGTCTTTGAATATTTTTTTCCTTCTTTTTTTCCTTCATTTCTTTTTCTTTTTAGTAGCAAATATAAATTGTTTGTGAATCTGAAAGAGAGAGAGATATATATTTCTTCACAGAAAGAGTAATTGGCATTGGAATGTGCTGCCCAGGGAGGTGGTGGAGTCACTGTCCCCGGAGTGTTCAAAAAAGGATTAGATGTGGCACTTGGAGCCATGGTTTAGTTGCTATGAGGTGTTAGGTATTAGGTAATAGGTTGGACTTGATGATCTCTGAGGTCTTTTCTAACCTGGTTGATTCCATCAGATATATATACATATACACACACACATTTTCTTATCTGAATTAAGATGAAAGATACTACATGAAGTTTGCTCAACTCTGTAGACAACAATGCATCAGGAGAATCTGTCCCAAAGTGACCTGAAGAATGATTGCACAATGGTCTCAAGCTGCACCAGGGGAAGTTTAGGCTGGAGGTGAGGAGAAAGTTCTTCCCAGAGAGAGCTGTTAGCCATTGTAATGTGCTGCCCAAGGAGGTGGTGGAGTCCCCATCCCTGGAGGTGTTCAAGAGGGGATTGGACGTGGCACTTGGTGCCATGGTTTAGTCCTGAGGTCTGTGGTGACAGGTTGGACTTGATGATCTTTGAGGTCTCTTCTAACCTTGGTGATTCTGTGATTCTGCTACATTCAGCTGGGGCTATGTTACTCTTTTCTCATGTGTGTGTGGGGGGGGGGGGGGGTGGTTATTTGGTTGGTTGAGATTTGGTAACGAAACAGCAGCGCTGATTTAAGAACATTATTGTGCTTATTGTAGCTGTCCATAATTTCAGAATTATTTTTATTTCCCATATTATCAAGCCCTGCAGACTGTAGTTTTTTTGGGTAGGTAAATCATTCCAAGCACATTGCTTTCAGCCCCTTCCTCCTGAAACACTGGGGAAGGGAGGGGAGGGGGGTAAAGAGAGAGAGAAGAGAGAATGAAGATCTATGACGGAGAACAAAAAGCCAGGACACAATATTTATGATCTCACTCAACCCCAAGACGTTATCAGTCTGGAGGAGAAACTTAATCTTGAACATAAATTGCATTTCCTTAAAAAAACATTATCTTGCCTTAAGACACCAAGCGCACTGATTACAGAGAACGTCTGTGTTTACACATTTGTACAGCCCATGCTGACTGTATTAGTGTCCTAGGAAACAAACTATGTGCAGCATACAGAGCTGCTCAGAGCACCAAGGAGGAAAAGAGAAAGGGGGGAGGAAAAAAAAAAAATAAAAAGAAAAGAAAATTGGAAATCAGAGCCTCTGATCTCTAAATCCTCCTTTCAAATTCCTGAAGCACATTAGCCTCACTACTGCATGATGTGCGCGGTAGTATTTCCCCCCTAATGAAACCTGACTAAATGTTTAAATGAGTTTAATGCATGAAATGTATAAATAAAATGTGGCCTTGATTAAATTTAGGCTTGATACAGAACTTAAATGAGTAGCACAAGAGCGGCTTCGGTATCATGTGTCCGGGCTGCTCTTGGTGACACTTGGATAAAATGGGAGTGAATTTTAGCATTCCACACAGACCTTGCAAAGGGAAAGTAATACAGGGAGGCTGCAAGCAGAGTTAATAAAACCAGGTTTATTTGTTTTGAAAATGTTTTAGAAGGGATTGCTGTGTCAAAGGAGATGTATGGTTTCTCCACCCACTTCAAAATAAAGTCCATCCAAGACTGTCTGCGACATCCGGCGGACAGATATCCTCCCAGGATCACAGGATGTTAGGGGTTGGAAGGGACCTCTGGAGACCATCGAGTCCAAACCCCCTGCCAGAGCAGGATCATAGGTGCCAGCACAGGTCACACAGGAACACATCCAGACAGGTCTTGAAAGTAGCCACAGAAGGAGACTCCACAAGCTCTCTGGGGAGCCTGTTCCAGTGCTTCATGACCTTTACAGGAAAGAAGTTCCTCCTCGTATTCAGGTGGAACACCCTGTGTTGTAGTTGATATCCACTGCCCCTTGTCCTATCCCAGGGCACAAGTGAGCAGAGGCTGTCCCTACCTTCTTGACACCCAGCCCTCAGATAATTATAAACATGTATTAAATCCCCCCCTCAGTCGTCTTCTCTCCAGACTGAGCAGCCCCATGTCCCTCAGCCTTTCCTCATCAGGCAGTGCTCCAGTCCCTTCATCAGCCTTGCAGCCCGCCATATCCTCCACATACACCTAGAATAAGCTGTAGCAGTTTAAGCTTTGTCACATTATCTCACTGATGTATCTGAACCCTGACCTGTAGGCACTCATTCAGGCTCAAAAAGGTAGTTCACCTTCCATATCCACTAAATCTCTGGCTTCTTTGCAATATCAAAACAAGGTTCCACATGCAGGCATCCATCACAGCATCAAAGAAGCCAACAATTAATCCAAGTAATTATACAGTGATTGTTGTGTCTACAGCATCAGTGTTAACACCAGTGCTGATTTATACTCAGCTAAGACACTGCATCCAAATTTTCTCCAAGGAACAACTCTGTGCAGTAAGAAAAAGAAAAGAAAAAAAGAATAAACCCATATGGCAAACTTTTGGTGCACAATTCTCATATAATTTATTATATTTATAATAACCTACAAAGCTTCTGAGGAAAAAAAATATCTCAAGGGGAATAAGATTTTCTGGGAAGGGCAGATAGGTATCCAACACTACCATATTTATTTTCTGCTACTCTCCAGCTGGAATCACCATCTTTTATTTGGGAGTCATTTATTACACCTGTGATAGCCCTCTACCAGGCAGACCTCTTTTACAGGCAGAAAAGGACCTAAGGGTACCAGTTGATAGTAGGCTGAACATGAGCCAGCAGTGTGCCCAGGTGGCCAAGAAGGCCAATGGCATCCTGGCCTGTATGAGCAATATTGTGGCCAGCAGGAGCAGGGAGGTCATTCTGCCCCTGTACTCAGCACTGGTTAGGCCACACCTCGAGTCCTGTGTCCAGTTCTGGGCCCCTCAGTTTAGGAAAGAGGTTGAGTTGCTGGAAGGTGTCCAGAGAAGGGCAACAAAGCTGGGGAGGGGTCTGGAGCACAGCCCTGTGAGGAGAGGCTGAGGAAGCTCCAGGCTAAGCAACCCCAGAAGAGGAGGGTCAGGGGAGACCTTCTTGTCATCTACAACTCCCTGAAGGGAGGTTGTAGCCAGGTGGGGGTTGATCTCTTCTCCCAGGCAACCAGCACCAGAACAAGAGGACACAGTGTCATGCTGTGCCAGGGGAGGTTTAGGCTGGAGGTGAGGAAGGAATTCTTCATAGAAAGATAGATTGGCCATTGGAATGTGCTGCCAGGGAGGTGGTGGAGTCACCATCCCTGGAGGTGTTCAAAAAGGGATTGGACGTGGCACTTAGTGCCATGGTTGAGTTGATTAGATGGTGTTGGGTGATAGGTTGGGCTTGATGATCTCAAAGGTCTTTTCCAACCTGGTTAATTCTGTATTCTGTAAATGAAGACAGTAATCACTTAACGATGGTAGACTTGACCAGCAGGAAAGCAAACTCTGCATATTGGCCCAAATGGCAGAGACTGTGCATGTTATTAAGGCAGTAAAGAACACCTGAAAACAATTTACATTTTTCCCCTTAGTTTTTTTGGACTTTCAAAATAGAAGAGATCACAGAATGTTAGGGGTTCAGAAGGACCTCAAAAGATCATCCAGTCCATGCCCCTGCAGGAGCAGATCACACAGGAATGCATCCAGGCAGGTTTTTAATATCTCCATGGAGGGAGACTCCACAACCCCCCTTGGCAGCCTGCTCTAGTGTTCCATCACCTTGACAATGAAGACATTTTTCCCCTCCTGTTTCCATGGAACTTCCTATGCCTCAGCTTCCACCCATTGCCCCTTGTCCTGTCATTGACCATCACTGAGCAGAGCCTGAATCCATTCTCTTGGCGCTCACCCTTTACATATTTATAAACATGATTGAGGTCACCCCTCAGGCTCCCCTTCTCCAAACTAAAGGGCACCAACTCCCTCAGGCTCTCCTTGTAAGGAAGATGCTACTATGTCATGCAAATAGATGTCAAGTCTGAAAGACAGCCAAGAGTACTCCAGCAGTCCCATGAGGAGGCAGAACAAATTGTGTCATAGCAGATTCTATGCATTTCTACTCAGCAGAAAAGTGATTACTCTGCACTCTCAAGGTGATTTTTTTTTCCTGATAATCTGAAATGCTGTATTTCTGTGCACCAATTACTGTGTCCAGTACTGGGCCCCTCAATTTAAGAAGGGCATTGAGACTCTTGAACATGTTCAGAGCAGGGCAATGAGGCTGGGGAGAGGTCTCGAGCACAAGCCCTGTGAAGAGAGGCTGAGGGAGCTGGGGTTGCTTAGCCTGGAGAAGAGGAGGCTCACAGGAGACTTTCTTGCTCTCCACAACTACCTGAAGGGAGGTTGTAGCCAGGAGGGGGTTGGTCTCTTCTCCCAGGCAACCAGCACCAGAACAAGAGGACACAGTCTCAAACTGCACCAGGGGAAGTTTAGGCTGGAGATGAGGAGAAAGTTCTTCCCACAGAGAGTTGTTAACCATTGGAATGTGCTGCCCAGGGAGATGGTGGAGTCACCGTCCCTGGAGGTGTTCAAAAAAGGGATTGGACATGGCACTTGAAGCCATGGTTTAGTTACTCATTTGGTTTTGGGTGATAGGTTGGACTTGATGATCTTTGAAGACTTTTCCAACCTTATTGAATCAAAGAACCTATGAATTTCAGCAGGGTTCATCAGAGAAAGTACAGCAAAAATTTGCATGTCCGTACACACCAGGCCATCGGCCACAATTTTACTTCTTTGCAATAAGAAGCTGCTCTTCAAGTTGAGAGCTATTCAAAACACCTTCAGGAACATTCGTCAGGTTACAGCTTCATATTAAAGCTGTACCTTAAAAGAAGGGGGAGAAGTGTGTGCACACTGAGTAGCTTGAGCTTTTGTGTTTAAATTTTCTTCTTCTTCCCCTCCTCCCCCCCTGCCCCCCCTCCAAAGTTCACTTTGGATTCTGCCACTTCTGAAACGATGAACACTGTAAAATTGGATTTGAAACCACAGCATTAAATGCTTAAAATCTGATCCTTCTGCTGGGACCTGGGATAAATTAAACTGATGTACATTATTTTTAGAGAAAGGAAAAAATATGGGAAGTGGGTTTTGAAGCCCCAAGGCAGAGAACAAAACAAGTTATGCAGGTGATATAAACCATCTTATTTTCATTTTTTCAATGGTTTGCTGCTGCCATATGGTTACTCAGACTGGAAATGATTCCCTAGAAAACACATTTCCATTTAATACCTAGAGTGCTTCATGTATGCATATATGTTTTATGAAATCACAGTAGCTATAGCTATTGAATAGACCAGGCCAGGTTGGAAGAGACCTTCAAGATCATCGTGTGCAACCTATCAACTAATCCAACACCACCCAATCAACTAAACCATGGCACCAAGGGCCCCATCCAGGCTCCTCCTGAACACCTCCAGTGATGGTGACTCCACCACCTCCCCAGGCAGCCCATTCCAATGGGCAATCACTCTCTCTGTGTAGAACTCCCTCCTAACATCCAGCCTAAACCTCCCCTGACACAGCCTGAGACTGTGTCCTCTTGTTCTGGTGCTGGCTGCCTAGGAGAAGAGACCAACCCCCACCTGGCTACAACCTCCCTTCAGGTAGTTGTAGACAGCAATGAGGTCTCCCCTGAGCCTCCTCTTCTCCAGGCTAAGCAACCCCAGCTCCCTCAGCCTCTCCTCATAGGGCTTGTGTTCCAAACCCCTCACCAACTTCATTGCCCTTCTCTGGATACGTTCCAGCAACTCAACATCCTTCCTAAACTGAGGAGCCCAGAACTGGACACAGGACTCAAGGTGTGGCCTAACCAGTGCTGAGTACAGGGCACAATGACCTCCCTGCTCCTGCTGGCCACAATATTGCTCATACAGGCCAGGATGCCATTGGCCTTCTTGGCCACCTGGGCACACTGCAGGCTCATGTTCTGCCTACTATCAACCAGTACCCCCAGGTCCCTCTCTGCCTGGCCGCTCTCCAGCCACTCTGACCCCAGTCTGTAGCACTGCATGGGGTTGTTGTGGCCAGTGTGCAGAACCCAGCACTTGGATGTCTTCAATCTCCTGCCCATCTGTCCAGCCTGTCGAGGTCCCTCTGCAAAGCCTCTCTGCCCTCCAACAGATCAACTCCTGCCCCCAGCTGGGTGTTGTCCACAAATTGACTAAAACAGACTTCCCCACCCCCCCTCTATATTTGTTTGGCTTTCAGTACATAGTGTCTTTTAATGTATGCATGTCTTCAAAGAGATCAATCAGGTGCAAGTACAGACTGTTAAGTGTCATCAGGTGAGACATTTTAAACAATTTCTCATGAAGCTAAATTAAACACAAGAGGAAGCTAGCTGTGATTTTAATCCTCTTCAGATTTTCCTCTTAGAATAGAATTAACCAGGGTGGAAGAGACCTTTGAGATCATCGAGTCCAACCTATCATCCAACACCATCTAAGCAACTTGAGAAAGTTCTTCCCAGAAGGAGTAATTGGCCATTGGAATGTGCTGCCCAGGGAGGTGGTGGAATCATCATCACTGGAGGTGTTCAAAAAGAGATTGGATGTGGCACTTGAAGCCATGGTTTAGTTGTCTTGAGGTGTTGGGTAATAGGCTGGACTTGATGATCTCTGAGGTCTTTTCCAACCTTATTCATTCTATGAATCCAAATTTTGGAAAGCTAAGCCAAAAATAAAACAAAATCTCAGATGACACTAGCTGCAATTAATTTCCTGGTGAAGTGTTTGACAGTCATTTTGTTTTATTATTATCAATGGGCTCTGTAAAAAAGATATTATCAGAAATTAAGATTCAAAATAGTAGAATCAAAATAGTTAAGATTGAGAGGCAAGACACCTGGGATTCTTCCTATTGCAAATTACCTATTCTGTTAGAATTAAGTTAATGCACAGAAATAACCAGGTTGGAAGAGACCTCCAAGATCATCAAGTCCAACTGATCACCCAACCCTTTCTAATCAACTAGACCATGGCACTAAAGTGCCTCATCCAGTATCTTCTTAAACACCTCCAGGAATGTCGACCCCACCACCACCCTGGGCAGCCTATACCAATGGGCAATCTATCTGTCTTGGAAGAGCTTCTTTCTAAGATCAAGACTAAATTTCCCCCTCCCCAACTTGAGACTGTGTCCTCTTGTTCTGGTGCTGCTTGCCTGGAGAAGAGACCAACCCCCACCTGGCTACAACCTCCCTTCACGTAGTTGTAGAGAGCAAAGAGGTCTCTCCTGAGCCTCCTCCAGGCTAAGCAAGCCCAGCTTCAAGACAGGAAAACCACTTTGTTTGACTCTTCCTATTACAAATTACCTATTCCATTAAAATTAAGCTAATTCAACACAGGAAAAAAACCACTCTGTTTATAGATCCTACTCAGGCATTCAAGGTGACTTTAGTATGTTTAATAATTCAGTGTTAGAACAGGAGAGCTGCTCTTGCCAGCTCTGATAGAGGAGTGGCTGAGGGAGCTGGGGTTTTTTGTAGGTTGGCCTTAATGATCTTGAAGGTCTTTTTCAACCTGGTTAATTCTGGAGTCTGTAACAAGAACCAGAGGGTAGTTCACTGCCACACTACTGCACTCTGCCATGGAACAACACCCTCAAACTTCAGCAGATCAAAAATGGAACAGGACCATAATATGTATTTTGCATATAATAATACTCCATTATAGTGACCCTCAACCAGCCAAGGCACCACACAGAGGAGCTCAGTCCCAGTAAGGAAACCAGTGCAGCCCCCATGGATAACATTGGAGAGGTCATCAACCATAGCCCTACCTAACCGGGGGGCCACCAGGCCCCCCGGCCTTTGTTGTCACCACCACCATCACCCAGTGTGCACCCGGGGCACTCACCAGTGATCAGAGGAGGATCCTCAGCCCAAATGGGCTCAGCTTAGGGCTGCTGCCTCTCCTGGGGGGGATTAAAAAGGGGAGTGAGTGGGGAGGGCCAAGTGGCCACACCTGGGCTGGGAGGAGACTCCAACAGAGCGCAGGTGCTCTGGGTTTGAGTGGAAAAGAGGGGGAAATGGGGTGGGTGGGGTGGAAAAGGGTCAGATATGGTGAGAAAGGGGAGGTGGTGACATCTGAAAAGGCAAATATATCTATAGAAAAGAGAAAACAGGCTGGAAATCTTTCTAGCCTCATAGGAGAATTTAGCCTAATACATCAACATTCACAAGATGAATGTCTGAAGCCTGTGAAGGGGAGCATAATGCACCAATTCTGTAAAATAAGGACAGAGTCAGACATGCTGTTCTGGTTCTCACTGATCCATGTAACATGGTTTGTGCCCCTGGTCTGTTCCCAATTCTGCAGTCAAAATAGTCTTTTTAGCAGCTATGTTCTTCTGCCTAGGACTTAAAAGAACTGGAGGAGATGGAGACAACCTTGGTGGGAAGTGAGATGAGAGAAAGGAGTTGTTGAAGGCCAGCAACAGTAACATCCTAACACAAGTGGTTGGGCAGGGTGGGACAGTCACATCCTCTGTCTGGAATCAAGTCCAACTGATCACCCAACCCTAACTAATCAACTAGACCATGGCACTAAGTCCCTCATCCAGGTATTTCTTAAACACCCCCAGGGACATCAACCCCACCATCTCCCTGGGCAGCATGCAGTTAACTTGGTACATCAAGTTTGCTGATGACAGCAAGCTGTGTGGTGCAGCAGACACACTGGAGGGAAGGGATCCATCCAGAGGGAACTTGACAGGCTGGAGAGGTGAGCTGAGGTGCTGGTGGATGAGAAGCTCAACATGAGCCAGCACTGTGCACTTGCAGCCCAGAAAGCCAATCACATCCTGGGCTGCATCAAAAGAAGTGTGGCCAGCAGGTTCAGGGAGGTGATTCTCCACTCTGGTGAGACCCCAGCTGGAGTACTGTGTCCAGTTCTGGAGCCCCTATTACAGGAAGGATCTGGAGGTGCTGGAAGGTGTCCAGAGAAGGGCCATGAGGGTGATTAGAGGGCTGGAGCTCCTCTCCTAAGAGGACAGACTGAAGGAGTTGGGGCTGTTCAGTCTGGAGAAGGCTTCCAGTGTCTGAAGGGCACTACAAGAAAACTGGGGAAGGACTTTTAGGGTGTCAGGGAGTGATAGGACTAGAGCAAAGGGAACAACTCTAGAAATAGGTAGATTCAGATTGGATGTTAAGAAGAAGTTCTTCCCCCATGAGGGTAGTGAGGGTGGTGAGACACTGGCACAGGTTGCCCAGGGAGGTGGTGGAAGCCTCATCCCTGGAGGTTTTTGAGGCCAGGCTGGATGTGGCTCTGAGCAAACTTATCTAGTGTGAGGTGTCCCTGCCCATGGTAGGGGCATTGGAACTAGATGATCCTTGAGGTCCCTCCTAACCCTTGCAATTCTATGATTGTTGTGGTAGGGTGAGATCAAAATATCAAAATATCAAAAACATTCAGCCAGAGTATCCAGGCAACTGTCCCTCTCTTAAAGGCACAGCCTAAACCAGTCACAATTGTAGCATTTACTGTTGCACTGCTGATACATTCAGAAATCATAGAATCACAGAATCATAGATTCATAGAATGATCCAGGCTGGAAGGGACCTCCAAAGGTCATCCAGTCTGGAAGGGACCTCCAAAGGTCATCCAGTCCAACCTCCCTGCAGTCAGCAGGGACATCCCCAACTAGATGAGGTTGCCCAGGGCCTCATCAAGCCTTAATTTGAATATCTCCAGGGAAGAGGCCTCAGTCACCTCCCTGGGCAACCTGTTTCAGTGTTCCACCACCCACATAGGAATGAACTTCTTCCTGATACCAATCTAAATCAGCCCTTCTCTAGCAATAACTTGAACAGAAAACAAATGCAAAAATAATGAAGAGAAGGACTGGGAAAGCACCTAACATACTTCCACAATATATGATGCCTCTTTAAGGTCCTCTTGCATCCATGCTCAACAGCGAAAGCTCACCTCGTGGGAGTACCTCCTGTGTAATCTAGTGTAAGTGATCTTGCCCTGGCAGGGGGGTTGGACTAGATGATCTTTTGAGGTCCCTTCCAGCCCCTGAAATTCTGTGATTCTGTGATTGCCACAGTATTTGAGAGTTTCACGAGCCTAAATGACAGAGTTAGAGATGTATTTTTTTGTTGGGGTTGGTTTGTTTTTATATAGTGTTTTGAGTGCATTGAGTGTTGTGAGTGTATTGAGTATATATTGCTCTCTACAACTACCTGAAAGGAGGTTGTAGCCAGGTGGGGGTTGGTCTTTTCTCCCATGCAACCAGCACCAGAACAAGAGGACACAGTCTCAAGATGCACCAGGGGAAGCTTAGGCTGGAGGTGAGAAGAAAGTTCTTGCCAAAGACAGTTCTTAGCCATTGGAATGGGCTGCCCAGGGAGGCGGTGGAGTCACCATCCCTGGAAGTGTTCAAAAAAGGATTGGACATGGCACTTGAAGCCATGTTTTAGCTAGCCATGAGGTCTTGGGTGACAGGTTGGACTTGATGATCTCTGAGGTCTTTTCCAACCTCATTGATTCCATCATTCTATTTCTAAATTAATTGTGGCCAAATAAAGACCCAAGACTCACATCTGCTCTGCACAGTGTCTCGCTCTGCTGTGTTTCACCATTTGTCCCTAGCAGATTTCCTGCAGCTCCCTAGGATTTCCCCTTTTCTCTCTGCAGGTTCAGTGCAGCTCAAAGCTGAGTTAATGCTTATTCATTACATCCACAAACAAATGGTTAGTGAAAAGCAGCATAAGCCTCTTCTTACATAGTTTGTATACTCCAAAGGAAACTACCCAGACCAACGTGCCATGCTGCCATTTGTCATATCTTATTACCTTAGTTACACGATGGTAACTCCCAGCAAGGATGTGACTAACAGTAACCACATGTAATGCTACCCAGTACCATCTTGTCTGCTGAGGAAATTTAACAAGGCATGATTTCCAGAGATCAAGACCCTTTTTTGTAATTGCAGATTTTAGTGGCTAGAAGACAGAAGTGGGGAGCCTTTAACCCGCTCATAATTGTCTTGCGTGCTTCAAAGGGCTCAGAGGCTCTTAAGGCTCCTGTCCATCTATGTAGGATATTTTGATATGGCAAATTAACAGTTAAAAGTAGAAGGAAATCTGGAGCCTGATTTTCCTCTTGTTCTGATTGAAGTCAATGGGTAAACCTTTCATTGAGACTTCACTGAAAGAGCAAGATGGGGATCTGTAAACCTGCAGTAACCGCTGCTGCTTCACATCTTGGACTCCTGGAGCTAATATGGTATGAACCTGCTATAGGCAATATCTGATTCCAAAGAGAGAAGGCCCAGGTCCTCAGATTAATTAGAATTTACATTAATGGTAAGGACCATCTGGTCCTTAAGTTTGATTTTGGCCCCTTAATGTGTGGCAAAGCAAAATGTTACTGTACTGAGCATATTCTGAAGACAAGTATTCTGAAGACAAATGCCTTCTAAACTTGCCATTTAATGTGAATTTGGTTGCCTGACAGAAGCTAAACAAACTTAAGAGGACTAATTTTTATTTTTAATGTATTGTAAAAGTCACCTTGCTTTCTCTCAGAGGGCTGCTGATGGACCCTGATACTAGCCTGATGTGATCAGAATCTGTGAGACAGCACCCATCAATAAGGGCACCAAGGAGGAACCCAGCTGCTTCTCCCTTGAGAAGCAGCCCCACTCTCACTGCTCTCTGACACTTTTGGGTCAGGTCTTGAGGTTAGACAGCTCAGGAATGGCATAGAAGAGCCCCTCAGTCATGGGAAAGAACAGGAAAACATACAAGCTGGCCTCAAAGCACTAAGATCTTTTTTGCTTAACAGGGTATTGTTTATGTTTTTAAAAGACTGTGCTGTGTTCCTTCATAAACAACTACCCTAAATGATCCTGCTTTGGCAGGGGGGTTGGACTTAATGATCTCTTGAGGTCCCTTCCAACCCCTAATGTACTGTGATAACTATTTGATGTGCAAAGAGGATTGAAAAGACAGCTCCTGCAGCATGGATTAGAGGAGCAGGGAAGTCATCGTGCCCCTGTACTCAGCACTGGCTAGGCCACACCTTGAGTCCTGTGTCCAGTTCTGGGCCCCTCAGTTTAAGAAGGACATTGAGACTCTTGAACGTGTCCAGAGAAGGGCAACGAGGCTGGGGAGGGGCCTTGAGCACAAGCCCTACGAGGAGAGACTGAGGAAGCTGGGGTTGTTTAGCCTGGAGAAGAGGAGGCTCAGGGAAGACCTTGTTGCTCTCTACAACTACCTGAAGGGAGGTTGTAGCCAGGTGGGGGTTGGTCTCTTCTCCCAGGCAACCAGCACCAGAACAAGAGGACACAGTCTCAATCTGAGCCAGGGAAGGTTTAGGCTGGAGGTGAGGAGAAAGTTCTTCACAGAGAGAGTGGAGACACCATCCCTGGAGGTATTCAAGAGGAGATTGGACGTAACACTTGGTGCCATGGTTTAGTAGTCATGAGGTCTTGGTTGACAGGTTGGACTTGATCTTTGAGGTCTCTTCCAACCTTATTGATTCTATGATTCTATGAGTCTATGACTAGAACATCTCTTTTATGAAGAACTGGTCCTCTTTTCAGACCTTATAGCTTTTCAGATTCCTAGACTTGTGTGACACTTGTCTCACCAAAAGTATCTCACTCTGGAGATTTAGAATCAAAGAATCAATAAGGGTAGGAAAAGACCTCAGAGCTCATCAAGTCGAATGTATCATCCAACACTTCATGACTAACTAAACCATGGCTTCACGCGCCACATCCAATCTCCTCTTGAACACCTCCAGGGATGGTGACTCCACCATCTCCCCAGGCAGCACATTCCAATGGCCAATCACTCTTTCTATGAAGAAATTCTTCCTAACATCCAGCCTAAACCTGCCCTGGCACAGCTTGAGACTGTGTCCTCTTGTTCTGGTGCTGGTTGCCTGGGAGAAGAGACCAACCCCCACCTGGCTACAACCTCCCTTCAGGGAGTTGTAGACGGCAAAAAGGTCTCCCCTGAGCCTCTTCTTCTCCAGGCTAAGCAACCCCAGCTCCCTCAGCCTGTCCTCACAAGACTGTGCTCCAAACACCTCCCTAGCTTTGCTGCCCTTCTCTGGACACTTCTCCAGATGGAGATGACATCTTGTCCCTCTTGTGTCTGAACAGCACCACTCAGCTGGGTGTCATCTGCAGACTTGCTGATATAATATCTTATTGACAATATCAAAGGTGTACTATGTGAAAGGATAGGTGGACAGGTGAGCAAAAGCTGTGACTAACTTAATATGCCCAAAATTTCCTTCTTACATAATTCCAAAGTTGTTTCTTCCTCTTTTTGTACAGAAGCTTCCTTTTTTCAAGTCATGCTTTATTAGTTCTTTTTTTTTCTTTTTGCTTTCCAAGATTCTATAATTTAATAGAAGACAGTAAATAATACTTCAATCTTTGGATTATGTTCCTTAATTTATGTTACATGAGGAGCACATTAACTTGGGTTGCAGTGGTTTTGGGTACTCAGTCTCTGGTTCTGCCTGATGTGGATTAAAGTTTAGTTTTGATGTATTTTGAAGTTGCCTTTCTCTGGACACATTCCAGCAATTCAACCTCTTTCCTAAACTGAGGGGCCCAGGGACACAGGACTCAAGGTGTGGCCTAACCAGTGCAGTGTACAGGGCACAATGACTTCCCTGCTCCTGCTGTCCTTTTTCTGATACAGGTCTAGATGCCATTGGCCTTCTTGGCCACCTGGGCACACTGCTGGCTCACGTTCAGCCTACTATCAACCAGTACCCCCAGGTCTCTTTCTGAGATCATCTTACTCCAACCTCTCCACCATGGGCAGGGACACCTCTCAACTAGACCTGGTTGCCCAAGGCCTCATCCAACCCGGCTTTGAACATGTCCAAGGAGGGAGCATCCACAACCTCTACAGACAGCCTCTTCCAGAGTCTCTTTTCTTAGTATTTTTAGTCCAGGATAACTGATGGAAGTTGAATAACTGACAAAAAATAAGTCAAGAGGAGGTTTGATAACATCAGTAACTTTCAGCAGTCTTGAACTTTATGCCTTTGCAAACTCCAGTCATATAAAGAATTCTGATGGATAAAAATTACATACATCAATAAGTTTGGAGGCTAAAAGCTTATTCTGTCAGAGGCAGGAGTTTAGTTCTAACTTAGGGCTACAAAAGATCAAATCCTGTAGTTTTAACAATGGTGTCACAAATGGGAAGTAATGAAGGAAATGTCACAAGCAGTTGTGTAAATAATAGAGCTTGGAAAGGTATTTTATTAATGTTATCCACGGTGAGAGAGGGGATTGGACATGACACTTGGTGCCATGGTTTAGTCATGAGGTCTGTGGTGACGGGTTGGACTTGGTGGTCTTTGAGGTCTCTTCTAACCTTGGTGATTCTGTGATTCTGTGAGAGGCAGTTTGAGAATGAGATGCAAGTTGTCTAGGAGTGCCTATTTTTTTTTCAATACAATACAATACAATACAATACAATACACCAGGTTGGAAGAGACCTTCAAGATCATGGCGTCCAACCTATCAACCAATCCAACCCACCTAAATACAATACAATACAATACAATACAATACAATACAATACAATACAATACATACAATACAACCCACCTAAACAACTAGTAAGGTTGGAAATCCTTACTTTCTAGTAAGGTTGGAAATCCTGGGTTAAGTTTGGGTTACTTTGGCCTATTTGGCTAGCTTTCATCTAAAGGAAGATGACCTCATTTAACAAGTAAAATTAATTAATTTAGAAGCCTTGCTAATGCTGGAGAGTCAAAGCAGAACTCCCAACCTGTGCTGGAATTTGCTATTTGAGCTATTGAGAGGAGGCTCTTGAATTACTCTATGCTAATACAAAATTCATTCCAGTGTGAGATTGTTGTCACAGACAACTTATTTTCAACTGAGATGGCCAACCTCAGCTTGGAAGAGAAGCAAAAATTTAATTGCATGCTTTCATTTTTTTTTTCTGTTTCTGTGGTATAAATTGCAATGACAGTGGAAAGCTCCTCTCAGCATGTAAAACAGGCCATGGTCTGTTTAGTAAAGGCAAAAAGGGAGTTAATCCTCTCTTAAAGGCTGCTAATTAGAAGCAGGGATGTTACAAGAAAGGCCAAATTAAGAATTCAAATGAGTGCAAAATCCCAAATGATCCTATGCAGGTTTTGTTTACCCCACAACACTGTAAATAGGAAGCTGACACCATCCGTGTCACGTTTCACCAGTTATCTGCTAAACCAAAACAAGAGACACATTGGCACACTGGGTAGTCCTGTCACTCAACTCTTAACTAGTTCCCAAACAGCTCCACAGGACACACAGACTGTTTAGATATATGACTTAATCTCTGTTGTGGGAAAGAGACATTTTTAAGTGGCATTTTTAACTAAGTGTGCTTAAAGAAACATTTCAGTCCACTGAACTAGACCTCAAATTTAAGTCCAAATAGATCACTGAAGTGTTGCTTTTTTCTAACCAAATGTTAATAATACACAGAGCTGCACACAACTTTTGGTTTGGTTTAACTTTAAGAAGTTGCTTTTCAGGGGAGGGGGGAAGGAAATGCATCTGCAGAGAAAAAAAAATCCAGGAGAGAGAAACCCTTTGACCTATGGATCTGAGGCAATAAATATATACACAGATAGATAGAGAGATAAATGGATAAATAAATGAGCTACTGAGTGATGTGAGTGGATCTCAAATCCTGTTCCTGAATGGAATGGAGGGGGAAGGTGCCACATTGTAAGATGACAGCGTGTCCATAGAGTCAGGAAATAATGGAAACTGTAAAATGCTTTTCAGCATGGATCCTGTACCACCGTGGCTCCCTTTTTGCTCTGTATTGCAAGCTGCCTTGGCTCTTACATCTATTTTCCTTCATGCCTTAAAGTATTTTTGTTTGCTGCTGGTTTAGCAGGGAGGTTGGACTAGGTTGGTCTCTGCAGGTCCCTTCCAATACCTGCCATTCCATGATTCTTCCACGAGTCTATGATCCTTAATCCCAAGAATGTTATTAATTATGTGAGGTTCTGTGCCTCAGTGTTTCTGGACACTAACAAAGACATTTTAAAGCATGAGGACTGCATTTTTTTTTTTTCTGCAAGGAAAGCTTGGAAATAGTAGTAAGGAACCATTGCTTGCTTTAAAGGCACAACTAAAATAAAACTTAACATGACTGAAATCAATGAATTCAGAAATCAAAATGTTTAAGACACTATAACTAAGTCAATGACAGAGAAGAAAATGTCTGGACTAACTTTGAGTCTAAACACCTAATATACATTAGTCATATTTAACCACCAAATTGAACATAGGACAATTTCTATTGAGATTAAACTTTTTTTCCCCCTCCCTTTTTAGATTTGGCTCTTTGTTTAATTTCATTAATTACATAACGCTCTCTTCAGTAAAATTTTCCCATTGAGGATAACCATTAGTTTAATTCCAATCATAGAAACACAGACTAGCTTAGAGGGGTTTATCTATTTGAAGCTTTTTGTGTGTGAGAGAGAGAAAGAAAGAGATGCTGTCATCTAACCTTTCACAGAGCAAGTCTACATGACACTAAACACCAGCAGAGACCTGATGTTATCACATTCATCATTTTGAGCATCTGTGCCTCTGCACTTCAGCAGTGGGGGAGTCTAACTAACAAAGTGAAGGAATTAGCAGCCTATAAGAAACAGAGTAGAAGGAGATGAACATTCCTGTGTATTTTATTCTATCCTGCAAGTAGCAATAAAATGTACCATTGTGGTAGTTTTAGGCTGGTGCCTAGCAAAATTTTCCACAGATTGAGTAGAAAAGTGGTAGAATGTAAATAAATTACCATTGGATGTAAAAGGGAAAATAATGACAAGGTCTAAAAAATCCCATTATCTGATATCTAACACCACAACTCTTTGGAATCATAGGATCATAGAATTGTTAGGGTTGGAAGGGACCTCAAAGATCATCCAGTTCCAACTCCCCTGCCATGGGCAGGCACACCTTACACTGGAGCAGGTTGCTCACAGCCACATCCAGCCTGGCCTTAAAAACCTCCAGGAATGAGGCTTCCACCACTTCCCTGGGCAACCTCTTCCAGTGTCTCACCACCCTCATGGGGAAGAATTTCTTCCTAACTTCTAATATAAATCTACCCATTTCTAGCTTTGTTCCATTATTTTTGCAGGAATGTGGCTGGACACTGCCTATTTCAGCCCAAAGCCACTTTCCAAGGATGACAGAAATGTTCTTTGAGCATTTGAACACAATTACCACTGGAGCAAAACTTCAGAGAAGTAGTAGAGATTTAGGATGTTGCCAAGTGATTGAGGAACATGATTTAATCAGAAGCCCTATTCAGAGAAAAAGAGGGTAGTTTGTCCATTCCATTCTCAGCCTTGAAGAAAGAGATTATCCTTGATGTCTCTGTGACCCCTTTCTTGGCTGCAAACTGCAGAGTGAAGAAGAAAAGGAGGCAAGATGATTTCCTTCATATACACAGAAATTTCTGGAAAATATTGTGGCCTAAAAAAAGAGAGAATGCTGGTGGCTGTGCTCACTTACCTGATGGCAAAGTGTAAGTTCTGCCAACATCTAATCACTTCCATACCTGAGTCAGTGATATTTAGCTGAGGAGGAACACAACCCCTATGAGGAGAGGCTGAGGGAGCTGGAGTTGTTTAGCCTGGAGAAGAGGAGGCTCAGGGGAGACGTTACTGCTCTCTGCAACTACCTAAAGGGAGGTTCTAGCCAGGCAGGGGCTGGTCTCTTCTCCCAGGCAACCAGCACCAGAACAAGAGGACACAGTCTCAAGCTGTGCCAGGGGAGGTTTAGGCTGGATGTTAGGAAGACATTCTTCATGGAGAGAGTGATTGCCCATTGGAATATGCTGCCCGGGGAGGTGGTAGATTTGCCATCATTGGAGGTGTTTAGAAGGAGACTGGATGGGGTGCTTGGTGCCATGGTTTCGTTGATTAGGTAGTGTTGGATGAGATAGGTTGGATGTGATGATCTTGAAGGTCTCTTCCAACCTGGTGTATTGTATTGTATTGTATTGTATTGTATTGTATTGTATTGTATTGTATTGTATTGTATTGTATTGTGGTAATCTTGAAGGTATTTTCCAACCTGGTTAATTCTATTCTATTCTATTCTATTCTATTCTATTCTATTCTATTCTATTCTATTCTATTCTATTCTATCCTATCCTATCCTATCCTATCCTATCCTATCCTATCCTATCCTAATTCTTCCTAACATCCAATCTGAATCTACTCATTCCTATTATTTTTCCATTCTCCCTACTCCTACCATAACCTGACACCCTTTATAATGAAAATATAATTTCTAGACAGAGAATCAAAATACCCCAGCATAGAAACCCTTAAGAATGGAAAGTTTTCAAATACATCCCCCTAACTGAAAAGCATTCTGGATAGCCATGTGTGACCCTTTTAGGCTGTGCCTTTAAGAAAGGACAGTTGCTGGAATACTCTGGCTGAATGTTTTTGATATTTAAACGAAAACAAGATAAGGTCTACCACACCATGTCCATGCTTCTGGCAGAGCCCTGTTGAGTAAAATAATTTTTAGTTCTATAAAAAGACCTGGGGATTTTTACAAACACAATGTAGAGAGAATTATGTCTATAAAAAGTAGCTTCCCCTTACTCAGGGCCATTAGAATAGAATACAGATTATAGAATTAACCAGGTCAGAAAAGAGCTTCGAGATCATTGCGCCCAACCTATCACCCAACACCATCTCATCAACTAAACCATGGCACTAAGTGCCTCATCCAGGCTCTTTTCAAGCACTTCCAGGGATGGTGACTCCACCACCTCCCTAGGCTGCATATGAAGCTAAATGACTACTTTCTTTTCAGCTCAGGACTCAGGGAGTAATGAAAAGATTACTGTGTTTGGAAATCGACATCAAACTGAGGAGGAAAGGATATAAGGCAGCATATAATAAGGAAATAATAATAATTAAATCAATTAAGAAATTTATATAAGTCTACCATCCCTGGAGGTGTTCAAGAGGGGGCTGGACGTGGCACTTGGTGCCATGGTTTAGTAGGCATGAGGTCTGTGGTGACAGGTTGGACTTGACGATCTTTGAGGTCTCTTCCAACCTGATGGATTCTATGATTCTATGATACTATTTTGATCCATAAAATCTCATTTAACACAGAATTGTGTGAAGTCTTGCATAAAAACATCAAAAGAGTTTTGCTTATAGGCTGTGAAGATCCAGCATTTTGCATGAATGAAGATGGTTTTCTAGAGCCATTTTCTTTGTCCTGTCTCTGAATGTAGAATAGAATAGAATAGAATAGAATAGAATAGAATAGAATAGAATAGAATAGAATAGATCAGGTTGGAAGAGACCTGCAAGATCATCATGTCCAACCCATCAACCAATCCAACCCACCTAAAAAACTAAACCATGCAACCAAGCACCCCATCAAGTCTCCTCCTGAACACCTCCAATGATGGTGACTCCACCACCTCCCTGGGCAGCCCATTCCAATGGGCAATCACTCTCTCTGTACAGAACTTCTTCCTAACATCCAACCTAAACCTCCACTGGGGCAGCCTGAGACTGTGTCCTCTTGTTCTGGTGCTGGCTGCCTGGGAGAAGAGACCAACCTCTGCCTGTCTACAATCTCCCTCAGGTAGTTGTAGAGAGCAATAAGGTCCCCTCTGAGTCTCCTCTTCCTCTTCTACCACCGACCAGCACCCCCAAGTCCCTCTCTGCCTGGCCGCTCTCCAGCCACTCTGCAAAGGCAGTAATTTGGAGTTCATTTTTGAAGTATGTCTATTTTGTTCAGCTTTATTTTCATTCAACTTAAAAAAAAAAAAAAAGAAAAGAAAAATATTCTTTTTTTTTCATATCTTGCTATTAAAATTGCAGTGAAAAAAAATGTAGGAAAAAAATAATTTGGTCATTTTCACAAGATCACAGGATGTTAGGGGTTGGAAGGGACCCAAAGAGATCATCAAGTCCAACCCCCCTGCCAGAGCAGGACCATGGAATCTAACACAGGCCACACAGGAACACATCCAGATGGGGCATGAAAGTCTCCACAGAAAGAGACTCCACAACCTCTCTGGGCAGCCTGTTCCAGGGTTCTGTCACCTCACAATAAAAAAGTTCCTCCTCATGTTTAAGGGGAACCTCTTATGCTGTAGTTTATCTCCATTACCCTTTGTCCTATCACAGGGTGCAACTGAGAAGAGGCTGTCCCCTCCCTCCTGACACCCAGCCCTCAGGTATTTATAAACATTTATTAAATCCCCTCTCAGTCTTCTCTTCTCCAGACTAAAAAGTCCCAGATCTCTCAACTTCTCCTCATCAGGCGGTGCTCCAGTCCCTTCAGCATCCCTGTAGCCTTCCATTGGACTCTCTCCAGCAGATCCCTGTCCCTCTAGAACTGGGGAGCCCAAAACTGGATGCAATATTCCAGGTGGGCCTCACTAGGACAGAGAGGAGGGGGAGGAGAGCCTCCCTGAATCTGCTGGACGTACTCCCAGGATATCATTGGTGATCTCTGTATTTATAAAATACATTACTTATTTCTTTACATGAAAGGAAGCAGAAAAATTACCACATCATTATTATGAAGAACACACTCCAATTGCTTTGTAACACACAATATTGTGCTGACTGAGAATAATAAAGCCTTCCTTACATTGCTTCTGCTGATTGTGGTCTTCTTTCTCCAAGTAAAGCTACATTATTTATTTATTCATCAAATGTACCAATACTATGACTTTTTCCAGATAAATATTTAGGTGAATAGAAGCCATTAAAATGTCTGTCTTTCCTCTGAACAGTGTATTACTTTCTCATTAGAGCAAACATTAATTTTAAAATACACAATATAGAATCTCTCTGCTTGAAAGAGTCCAATGCAGAGCCACAAAGATGCTGAAGGGAGTGGAACATCTCTCTGCCAAAGGGAGTGTGGAACATCTCCCTTCTGAGGACAGGCTGAGGGAACTGGGGCTCATTAGCATGGAGAAGAGGAGCCTGAGGAGTGACCTCATTCATCTAAAGGGTGAGTGCCAAGAGGATGGAGCCAGGCTCTGCTGGGTGATGCCCAGCGACAGGACAAGGGGCAGCAGGTGGACGCTGAGGCACTCCTGTGTGACCTACTCTAGGTGGTCCTGCTCTGCCAGGGGGGACTGCACAAAAGGATATAGAATAGAATAGAATAGAATAGAATAGAATAGAATAGAATAGAATAGAATAGAATAGAATTTAATTGAATTGAATTAACCAGGTTGGAAAATACCTTAGAGATCATCGAGTCCAATCTATCACCCAACACCATCTAATCAGTGAAACCATGGCACCAAGCACCCCATTCAGTCTCCTCCTAAACACCTCCAGTGATGGTGACTCCACCACCTCCCTGGGCAGAACATTCCAATGGCCAATCTCTCTTTCTGGGAAGAACTTCTTCCTAACATCCAACCTAAACCTCCCCTGGCGCAGCCTGAGACTGTGTCCTCTTGTTCTGGTGCTGGTTGCCGGGGAAAAGAGACCAACCCCCACCTGGCTACAACTTCCCTTCAGGTAGTTGTAGATAGCAAGAAGGTCTCCCCTGAGCCTCCTCTTCTCCAGGCTAAGCAACCCCAGCTCCCTCAGCCTCTCCTCACAGGGTTTGTGCTCCAAACCTCTCCCCAGCTTTGTTGCCCTTCTCTGGACACCGTCCAGCAACTCAACATCTTTCTTAAACTGAGGGGACACAGGACTCAAGGTGTGGCCTGACCAGTGCTGAATACAGGGCAGAGTGACCTCCCTGCTCCTGATGGCCACACTATTCCTGATCCAGGCCTGGATGCCATTGGCCTTCTTGGCTGCCTGGGCACAATGCTGGCTCATATTCAGCCTACCCTCAACCAACATCCCCAGGTCCCTCTGCCTAGCCACTCTCCAGCCACTCTGACCCCAGCCTGTAGCACTGCATGGGGTTGTTGTGGCCAATGTGTAGAACCCAGCACATAGATGTGTTAAATCTCATGCCCTTGGACTTTTGAAGTCCCTTCCAACCCCTTATATTCTGTGATTCTGTGACTTTAATATCTGCACTAAAATCTGAGAAACCTGGGATTTCATCCAACTGTAGCACTGTAAGTTCTGTCATGCACTACTGCATTCTACTTTCTAACTGCTCTTAAGCCACAGTATCACAGTATCACAGTAACACCAAGGCTGGAAGATACCTCAAACATCACCAAGTCCAACCTGTCACCACAGACCTCATGACTAGACCATGGCACCAAGTGCCACATCCAATCCCCTCTTAAACACCTCCAGGGACGGTGACTCCACCACCTCCCTGGGCAGCACATTCCAAAGGCAAATGACTCTCTCTGTGAAGAACTTTCTCCTCACCTCCAGCCTAAACTTCCCCTGGCACAGCTTGAGACTGTGTCCCCTTCTTCTGGTGCTGGTTGTTAGAGAGAAGAGACCAACCCCTTCCTGGTTACAACCACCTTTCAGGTAGTTGTAGAGTGCAATGAGGTCACCCCTGAGCCTCCTCTTCTCCAGGCTAAACAATCCCAGCTCCCTATTTCAGTATAAATAATTGTAATAAAAGTCTGCTTGCAAATTCCAGAGGGCATTAGACATAGCACATGTTTTGGGGGTCTGGGTAGACTGTTCCCTCATTTCAAACTCAAGTGCTGTATGGTATACATTTGGGTGGAATATTACTGCCTACAGTATAAAACATATCTATCATTTGTAGCCAGCAATTGCCTACAAGCCCTCTCCATGATGTACTTTTTTATTATGCCATGAGTGAGTAGTAATTTCACAGTCTAATAAAACAGAAATGGCATTCTGCACATATGTATTCCCCAGCAATGTTGAACATGTTCTTTTCCTGGCATCAGCTGAAATGAATTTGACTCCCTCATTAACGAGCACACTAACATAAACCAAAACCATAACATTAAGAATTGGTTTTCAAGTAAATAAATAAGATCTCTTGCACAGTGGTGATTAATATTCCCAGGGTTGGTTGTGTGGGTTTGGTTGTTTTTTTTCTGTAGTGGAATGACTTTAATAACTTACCACTGCTCTGGAACTTATTGATTATGTAGGTCTTTTCACACCAAAACTATAAAAAAGCAACAAATACTGGTTTTAATCAAAGCCACATTTTATCTGCTTTGCTATTCTTCACATTTCAGTCACACACACATTAGAAAGGAATGTGGATGTTTATTGAAACAAGAAATTTTGTTGCTTTAGTGTTTTCATTTGAAGTCATCTTAATTATTTGTGTATTACCAGCTGAAGTAAGCCATAGGATAATGTTTGGTGGCCCTGAGCGAACAAGGGAACAAAAAAGATGTAAATCACTGGTTCTGCACTGCGATCCACAGGCTGTGGGTGAGCTCTGAGGTCACTCTCAGTGGTCCAGTGCTGGCCCAGGGATCCACAGAGCATAGTGTTTGCATTGATTGCAGTGAGATCAGTTAAATGTTATACAAGCTGATATGTGAGAAGGTCTGAAGGTCAGCAGTGTTTTGAAAGCCAATGAACTAGATAATAGCTGTGGAAAAGAAAGAGAGGAACAAAAAAAAAGGGGTGGGGAAAGGCAAGTTAAAATTTATCTGGGAAAGGACTGGAGAGCTGTAGCACAACCAGAGATAGATTCTCAAATCCTCAGTCAATCTGGGTCAGGTGAGAGCCACAGTAATAACTACACCTGACCATGCCAGCTAATTGAGTTTGGCTGTGGCATCGTAGTTATATTGGTTTGTCTTAAATGGAATATAACATTTCACTATTCTATATAATGTCTTTAAAAGATGCCAACTGTTCTTTACAGCTCTGTTACATCAGAGCTTTGCTTCTTCCAGTTCTTTCAAAGCTAACTTGTCGTCTTATGAGGTTCAACAAGAGCAAGAGCAGGGTGCTGCACCTGGGCCAGAACAATCCTCACTATCAATACAGACTGGGGGAGGAGGTGATAGAAAGCATCCCTGAGGAAAAGGATTTGGGGGTGCTGATGGATGAGAAGCTGGACATGAGCAGGCAGTGTGAGCTTGCAGCCCAGAAGGCAAATCACAACTGTGATGTGTTGCCAGCAGATCTAGAGAGGTGATTCTGCCACTCTGCTCTGCTCTGCTCTGGTGAGACCTCACCTGGAGTACTGTGTACAGGTCTGGAGTCCTCAACAAAATGATCAGGAGGCTGGAGTATCTCTGCTACGAGGACAGGCTGAGGGATCTGAGGTGGTTCAGCTTGGGAAGGAGAATGCTCAAGAGAGACCTGACACTTACCTTTCAGTACCTAAAAGGTGCCTACACGAAGGATGGAGAGAGACTGTTTACACAGGCCTGTAGTGATAGAACGAGGGGCAATGGCTGGAAACTAGAGAAGATTAGATGTAAAATGGATGTTATGCACAGGTTCTTTACCATGAGGGTGGTGCAACACTGGAACAGGTTGCCCAGGGAGGTGGGTGAGGTCCTCTCCCTGGAGATATTCAAGGTGAGGCTTGACAGGGCCCTGGGCAACCTGATGTAGTTGAGGATGCCGCTGCTGGATACAGAGAGGGTTGGACTGGATGACCTTTGGAGGTCCCTTCCAACCCAGACCATTTTAAGATTCTGTGATCTCTTGGGTAGACTTTTTTTGCTTGAGTGCATGAGAAAGATCAGGAAAGTGAGTTGTGAACTCTTGCATCTTAGTTGAAGGGAAAGAGTGCTGATATGTTAACAATTTTAGCAATGGACATGATGGCTTTTTTCTCACCCTCTGTATATCAAGGTGACCCTACTGCAGTTAATTCATTGGCATGGTTGGAAACCATGGAGAAGTCAGCTTGTAAAGGCATTTTTCTTCATGCTTTGCAGTGTCAGACTATAATTGGAGCAGAGATGTTAATAAAAACATGGTAAAAAGGCCAGCTGATGCATTACCTGCTGTCTCTTCAAAACCTGTTCTAAGCCATATCTCTGACAGCTTGCTTGATCTGATCTAGATCTATTTTAATCATGCAGATCAGTGGAGACAAATTCATCCCTACCATAAAGCAGGGGTGAAATATTGAAATCCATTATAGGTGAGGGAAACTTTGTCACAGAAATTCTGGGTTTAGTTTGTCAACAAGTAGTGAGCTTAATATCACTGTCTCAGGTATGGAAGTGCTTAGATGTTGGCAGAACTTACACTGCCATCAGGTAAGTGAGCACAGCCACCAGCATGCTCTCTTTTTAAGGAGGGCACAATATTTTCCAGCAATTTCTGTGTATATGAAGGAAATCATCTTGCCTCCTTTTCTTCTTCACTCTGCAGTCTGCAGCCAAGAAAGGGGTCACAGAGACATCAAGGATAATCTCTTTTCTTCAAGGCTGAGAATGGAATGGACAAACTACCCTCTTTTTCTCTGAATAGGGCTTCTGATTAAATCATGTTCCTCAATCACTTGGCAACATCCTAAATCTCTACTACTTCTCTGAAGTTTTGCTCCAGTGGTAATTGTGTTCAAATGCTCAAAGAACATTTCTGTCATCCTTGGAAAGTGGCTTTGGGCTGAAATAGGTAGTGTCCAGCCACATTCCTGCAAAAATAATGGAACAAAGCCAGAAATGGGTAGATTTATATTACAAGTTAGGAAGAAATTCTTCCCCATGAGGGTGGTGAGACACTGGAAGAGGTTGCCCAGGGAAGTGGTGGAAGCCTCATTCCTGGAGGTTTTTAAGGCCAGGCTGGATGTGGCTCTGAGCAACCTGCTCCAGTGCGAGATGTCCCTGCCCATGGCAGGGGATTTGGAACTGGATGATCCTTGAGGTCCCTTCCAACCCTAACAATTCTGTAATTCTATGAATAGCAAAGGATTACCAATTTTATTCTGCTCTGGTAAGACCTCACCTGGAGTACTGTGTACAGGTCTGGAGACCTCAATATAGGAAGGACATGGACCTGATGGAGAGGGTCCAGAGGAGGGCCACAGAAATGATCAGAGAGTTGGAGCAGCTCTGCTATGAGAACAGGCTGAGGAAGCTGGGGTGTTCAGCCTGGAGAAGAGGAGGCTCTGGGGAGACCTAATAGCAGCCTTCCAATACCTGAAGGGAGCTATAAGAAGGCTGGAGAGAGACTGTTTACTAAGGCCTTCAGTGCCTTCAGAGGGGCAATGGTTTGAACCTAGAGAAGAGCAAATTTAGACCGGATATCAGGAAGAAGTTCTTTACTATGAGGGCGATGGAACACTGGAAGAGGTTGCACAGGGAGGTGGTTGTGGCCCCTTCCCTGGAGATATTCAAGGTGAGGCTCAATGAGGCCCTGGGAAGCCTGTTGTAGTTGGGGATGTCCCTGCTGACTGCGGGGAGGTTGGACCTTTGGAGGTCCCTTCCAGCCTGGACCATTCTATGATTCTGTGATTCTATGATTTCTGAATATATCAGCAGTGCAACAAGAAATATTTTGTCCCAAGTTAATTGCACCCTTTTTTATAACCACCCCATGATTTCCTTGACAGATCACCTGCCTTACTAAGGGCACAGAGGAAATGTTATACAATACAATACAATAAATCCAGGTTGGAAGAGACCTTCAAGATCATCGTGTCCAACTTATCAACCAATCCAACCCACCTAAACAACTAGATCATGGCACCAAGCACCCCATCAAGTCTCCTCCTGAACACTTCCAATGATGGTGACTCCACCACCTCCCTGGGGCAGACCATTCCAATGGGCAATCACTCTCTCTGTATAGAACTTCCTCCTAACATCCAGTCTAAATCTCCCCTGGTGCAGCCTGAGACTGTGTCCTCTTGTTCTGGTGTTGCCTGCCTGGGAAAAGAGATCAACCTCTGCCTGGCCACAATCACCCTTCAGGTAGTTGTAGAGAGCAATAAAGGTCACCCTTGAGTCTCCTCCTCTCCAGGCTAAGCAACCCCAGCTCCCTCAGCCTCTCCTCATAGGGCTTGTCTTCCCAACCCCTCACCAACTTTGTTGCCCTTCTCTGGACACGTTCCAGCAAGTCAACCTCCTTCCTAAACTGAGGGGCCCAGAACTAGACACAGTACTCCAGGTGTGGCCTAACCAGTGCAGTGTACAGGGGCAGAATGACCTCCCTGCTCCTGCTGGCCACACTGTTCCTGAGGCAGGCCAGGATGCCATTGGCCTTCTTGGCTGCCTGGGCACACTGCAGGCTCATGTTCAGCCTCCCATCAACCAGCACCCCCAGGTCCCTCTCTGCCTGGCCGCTCTCCAGCCACTCTGTCCCCAGCCTGTAGCACTGCCTGGGGTTGCTGTGGCCAATGTGCAGAACCCGGCACTTGGATGTGTTCAATCTCCTGCCCTCAGACTCTGCCCATCTGTCCAGCCTGTCGAGGTCCCTCTGCAAAGCCTCTCTGCCCTCCAGCAGATCAACTCCTGCCCCCAGCTTGGTGTCGTCCGCAAATTTACTGCTGATGGACTCGATGCCCTCATCCAGATCATCAATAAAGATGTTGAAGAGCATGTTCTCTTTAATCACAATACTGCACTTATTTCTGATGTGTAAAATTTGCTTGTTACAAAAGAGGAGGGAAAACATGAACCGAGAATCCAGAAGTCTCATTCTTACCATTACATTTTGTCTTATTCTGGAACCTGTGCAAGCTAGTGTGAGTAACTACCTTACCTTAAAATATGGTTACTGAAATGTAAATGTTTTTAAACCCTCCAATAAAGGTTATTAACACATGTGTTTGAGGCACTGCACAAACCTCAATTCAAAATGCACTCTATTTATAACCCTTCCCTTAAGCCCTACAAAATAAAACCCATAATTCAATTAATCTGATCCACCAAACTCTGAAGTTCTTTTGGACAGATGTTCTCTCTAGCTACATTCTGGTTTGCTATATTTACTTGATAATATGTACTGTAAAAACAGTCTCAGGTTACCTTTTAATTAAAAGGAAAAATATGCAGACATTAAATGGTTGTGTAGAACAGATCTGTTTAATTTAACTCCATGGCTCTGTCACATCATTTTCCTTCTTTGAAGCACGCTGGCTATGAGTAGTTTTCCTTCTATAGCAGGGGTGAGTTGTAATAATAGAGTGAGGGAGATGGCTTTTGGACTGTTTCTTCCCTCAGTTCTGTCTGTCTTCACATCATCACATTTCCAGGAAGAAGAATTGGCTGAAAAATGACTCTGAGTAAGCCATGTTTAGTGCTTTTTCAGTGTAAAACTTAAAAGTGACATTATGGTATCAGGCAGCTGGAGGGGGGGGGGGGGGGGGGGGGGGTTGATGGGGTGGGTTTTTTTGGTAGGCTTTTTTTCTTTCTTTCTTTCTTCCCAGCCAGATGCAAAGGGAATGATATGAAACTGAAAGAAACCACAGCTCAATCGTCTGCCTTCCACTTAATTTTTCATACAAATTTAAGGTCAGGTTGTGGCCTGGTAACCAGTGAGGTGTATGTAACATTAGAACAGTAATTCTCAGAAACTGATTATGAAGAGAAACCAGGGAGAGGAGACAGGAGCCTGCTCTTGGTTAAGCTAAAACTACATCAGCTCCATTACTGTAATGGGCTTCTTCAGATTTATACTGAGGCTAAATAAGTGCAAAACCTGTTAGTGGATAACAATTGTTCTGTCTGATTTTCAAGGAAATAGTCTTTGGTTTTATATGCATTTTTGTATGCATTTTACATACTTTACCTGTATGTGTGTGGTAATAAAAGACACTGACACATACTAAAACATTCCAGTGTAACATATGCTGCCACATCTCTGACTAGATAATAAAATCATTGTTTCTAATAGCACATCTGGTATTTACACAAGCAAAATAAGAAGCATCAGTAAAGCAACACACTCTGAGCTGTCGTTCTTTCCAACCTTTATTTGCTAAATGCAAGACCTCTGCTTGCTCTTTGGGCAAACATTTACATCTCTCCTATTTAAGTGTATCTTATATACTTAGCCTTCACATTTTATATACTTAAATAGGATATTTTAGATACCCTTTAAATTAAATGCCATTAAACATCCTTACATTAAATACTATTAAACATTTTATATACTTAAATACATATATACTTTATATACTTTATATGCTTAAAGTATATTTTATATACTTAAATAAGTATATTTTTATACATTTATTTATATATAAATATTTCATACTTATATATTTTATATCTACTTAAATATGTGTAAGGATATTTCTATACACATATAGATATATGTATATTTTATATCTACTTAAATATGTGTAAGGATATTTCTATACACATATAGATATATGTATATTTTATATCTACTTAATATTTACATCTCTGGTATTGAAGTATATTTTATATCTACTTAATATTTACCTCTCTGGTATTGAAGTGTATTTTATATCTACTTAATATTTACATCTCTGGTATTGAAGTGTATTTTACATATACTTAAATAGATATAAGTTTATATATATTTATATACTTATGCATACATACTTTTATATATATGTGTGTGTATTTTATATATATATATCAGGAGGACATATTCTTGTGTGCTCTTTTCAGACATTTCTGTACTGACAGGAAGACTGTTTGAAAAAATGTGGAAGGACCTGTCTAGATCTACCTTCTCTAGTCTTGCTGCTGCAGTGCAACAAAGCAATGCTGAGCCTAAGTCATAGAATCACAGAATCACAGAATGGTCTGGGTTGGAAGGGACCCCCAAAGGTCATCCAGTCCAATCCCATCTTCAACTAGATCAGGCTGTCCAGAGCTCTGTCAAGCCCCACTTTGAGTATCTCCAGGGATGGGGCCCCAACCACCTCCCTGGACAACCCTGTCCTGATCTAGTGTGGGGTGTCCCTGCCCATGGCAGGGGGGTTGGAACTAGATGATCCTTGTGGTCCCTTCCAACCCTGACTGAAACTACGAAACTATGAAACTGTTTCAGTGTTCCACCACCCTCATAGTAAATGACCTGTTCCTAGCATCCAATCTAAATCTACTCTTTCCTAGTTTAAAGCCCTTCCTCCTCATCCTGTCACTGCAGGGTTTTGCAAGCAGTTTCTCTCCATCCTTCTTGCAGGATCCCTTCAGGTACTGGAAGGCTGTTGTTAGGTCTCCCTGGAGCCTCCTCTTCTCCATCACAACATCCAGAGGCTGGTGGGGACCCCTCAGAAGAAATATTAAGATTCATCTTGGGGAAATTAATCCTAAATTTTCAATGAACTGAGGGTTGGGGTGGGGGGTTTTTATTGTGATTTTTGTGAGAACAATGACAAAGGATATTTATATTGCAATTTAAAACACTTCTGCTTTGATAAATTCACCAGGGAGCCCCAGGAAGCCTCAAAACTGCCCTGATTCTCTGCTCTGTTACTTGAATTCTCTAAAGCTGATCTTCTGAGCTTCCAGCTGTGCAGGCTTCCTCAGAGATACAAATATAGTAACTGTATGTATAGCCATATATAGTAGCTTCTTAAACTCCCTAACTCTCAAGGCATGGAAGTATCGCCGACATAGGAAATGAGGGGAACCAGGAGCTTCATCTCAGGGGTCCTAGCTACTCTTTAATCTCTGACCTGAGTTATGAAAGGTTCTGGATTTCCATGTACCCTAGAGCTGCAAGGGAGACCTTGACAAGCCATTGATGTGAGTCTTCTCAGATAACATCCTGTGTGAAACCTCATGCCAAGTTTAAGCGTAGTCTTAACATCCAAAACTCTGATAAAATTATTTGCCTGCCAGTCAGTAGTGAATAACGAGGAGTCTAACATGTATTAAGGTGGTTGTAGGCAGGAAGGGCTTGGTCTCTTCTCCCAGGCAACCAGCACCAGAACAAGAGGACACAGTCTCAAGCTGTGCCAGGGGAGGTTCAGGCTGGATATTAGGAAGAAGTTCTTCATAGAAAGAGAGATTGGCCATTGGAATGTGCTGCCCAGGGAGGTGGTGAAGTTCACCATCCCTGGAGGTGTTCAAGAGGGGATTGGACTTGTTGCCATGGTTTAGTCATGAGGTCTGTGGTGACAGATTGGACTCGGTGATCTTTGAGGTCCTTTCCAATCTTGGTGATTCTGTGATTCTGTGATTCTCTAAGTCAGCTCTAGTGAGGCAATGCCAGCCTCACAAGAGCTAACAGGCCACCAGGTGCCAGCAGAGGATGCAGAGGACATATAAGTAGAGGTAGCTCAAGGTGAAAACAACACATTCCCGTGTGAAGTGAAAACTGGTGACATTTACGTGTTTTGGGGTTGGTTTTTTTGATTTGTTTGAGGTTTGGTGGTGGTGTGGTGGTGGCACTGGGGTTTGGTAACAGTTTGGTGTTAATCCTTGTATCAGACAGCCCCAAAATCCTGCAAATGTGAGCGTTTTCACAGAACTGCATTCTCATTTTCCAAAAGTCCAGTTAGTAAAACCACTCTGGCAAATAGTAATCAGTTCCCTGTGGTCTGCAGAGAAACAAAATGGTTCTGCTATTCTGCACTGTTTTGACTCATCTTTAAGACTTAACTCTGAAAATAATTTCATTCAAACTTCAGGGTGAGCATGAACTGTTTCAGTGCCAGTACCAACTGTTTGATAATCACTCATATCTGATTCTTGAGCCACCAATGAGGAGAGAGATTAATCCCTTTTTTGAATCCTTAGATGGGTAGAAATGTAAAAAGTACATCGGATTACAGCAGACATTTTTTATGTCTGTCAAATCAGGCAGTTCAGGAGTGGAATGGAATGGAATGGAATGGAATGGAACATAGAATAGAATAGAATAGAATAGAATAGAATAGAATAGAATAGAATAGAATAGAATAGAATAGACCAGACCAGACCAGACCAGACCAGACCAGACCAGACCAGGTTGGAAAAGACCTTTGAGATTATCAAGTGCAACCTATCACCCAACACCATCTAGTCAACTAAACCATAACACTGAGTGCCTCATCCTGTCTGCTCTTAAACACCTCCAGTGATGGTGACTCCACCACCTCCCTGGGCAGCACATTCCAATGGCCAATCTCTTTCTTCCTAACATCCAACCTAAACCTCCCCTGGTGCAACTTGAGACTGTGTCCTCTTGTTCTGGTGCTGCTTGCCTGGGAGAAGAGACCAATCCCATCTAGCTACAACATCCCTTCAGGTAGTTGTAGATAGCAAGAAGGTCTCCCCTGAGCCTCCTCTTCTCCAGGCTAAGCAACCCCAGCTCCCTCAGCCTCTCCTCACAGGGCTTGTGCTCCAATCCCCTCACCAGTCTTGTTGCCCTTCTCTGGACACATTCCAGCAAATCAGCAAGGCAGAGAAGATCCAAGTAGAAGAGCACCAAACACAGTATTAAGTGGCTCTTCCATGGAAGCATGAGCAGATATTTTTCCACTGCGAGGGTGATATCTGAATGTGTTCCTGTGTGATCTGCTCTGGGTGATCCTGATCTGGCAGGGGGGTTGGACTGGATGATCTTTCGAGGTCACTTCCAGCCTCTGAAATTCTGTGATTCTGTGATTCCACCCTGTCATTGACCCTGTACTGAATAAAGTCTATTTTACAACAGTGCCTGGGTACAGTATTATTTCAGGCCAGTGGAACACGAAAATCTCAGCGAAAATCTTGGGGAAAAAAGGAACTTGGGTAATCATAGAACCTTAGAATTGTTAGGGGTGGAAGGGACCTCGAGGATCATGTAGTTTCAACTCCCCTGCCATGGGCAGGGAATTAATTGATTACTGTGTGACAGCCTTTCATACATATATCATAGTATCATAGTATCATAGTATCAGTCAGGGTTGGAAGGGACCACAAGGATCAGCTAGTTCCAACCCCCCTGCCATGGGCAGGGACACCCTGCACTAGATCAGGCTGGCCAGAGCCTCATCCAGCCTGGTCTTAAACACCTCCAGGGATGGGGCCCCAAACCACCTCCCTGGACAACCCATTCCAGGGCTTCACCACTCTCATGGTGAAGAACCTTTTCCTCACGTCCTAGCCAGTTACCAACAAGGTTCCTTGGACAGACCAATTTGTACAAGCAGAGCGAGTTAAAGACAGTGGAAAACAGAACTGGCTCACCAAGTGCTGCGATTTTCTAGTGTCTTCTCTGAGTGGGTGTCGAGAAGGCAGCAAAACTGCCAGTGCTAGATAATACTCATTCCTCTGTCAATGAGCAAAGTGATGGTGATTTTATTGCAAACATATTCACAGCCTCACTTTAGCGAAACCTCAGCGCCGCCGAAAGCGCTTTGCATTCTCCCCATTCATTTCGGTGAAAGGTTTTTCAGCTCCCCCCTTCAGGCTTTTAGCACGAGGGGAATGCTGTTGACATTCAGGAAAGGTGAAGATATCAGTATATATATATATATATATATAAAAGGAAAGCAAAACCAACCCAAAACTCTCGCGCCGCAGAAATTCAACAAAATAATGCATCACAGATGAAGGGAATGGCTCGGAAAGAGCAAATAATTTCCTGTTTAGGTATTAAAGGAAGATTTAGCATTTCCAGCACTTTAAACACGACTGCATATAAACTGTGCAAATGCATAGCATGTTCAACTTGTGAAAGTAGCGCTTTTTATATGGAAATAAAATGAGCAAGGGTGGATGTTTAATAGCTCGCTAATATTCTCCTCTAAATTTCCCACTCTTGCACGCTCCCCTTCAGCTCTGCAAATGATAACTTTCCTGTCAATCACTGGATGTCCAGGAATGCAAATAAGAAATTGCAGCTGTTACTTGTAATTTCCCCAAGTCAAACTCTGAACTCTTTCCTTAACGTTTTCAACAATTCTAGCATGTGGTACTTGAGATAATCCTGAGCCCAGTATGTTTTCCTGATGGCTAGATTTGCCTGTCACTAGTGTTTGCTTACCAGCAGTATCATATGAATGAGGTGAATTTTCATTGGAAGAAGCATATTGAAAACGTGTGTGCATCCTGCTTTGTTACATCTGTGTAAAGCTTCGCCCCCACCACCACCACCACCACCCCCCCAACCACCCCCACCCCATTGCAATTGTTTTTACTTTCTTTTAATCTTGCAAAGAAATGTAAAAGTGGAATAACTGACCCCATGTTCAAAGTCATTGTCAGAGACAATGAAGTCATAGGCTTCTGTTTTTAATAATGTCTTGCAAAACACAAAGCACCATTAATCATATTCAGAGGATAAAAGACACACAGATTTCCTAGTCTCAAACTTTCCTGAAGCCTTGAACATTTCAGTGTTGTAGATTCCCACAGATAACATCCCACAACTCGGCACAGAATGTTCAATCAGCAAATGAAATGTGAAATGAAACCATTTTTATTGCGATACATTAAAAAAAAGAGAGAGAGAGCGAGAGAGAGACTCCTTTTATGCAAAGCAAAGTAGACTAGAATGGCTCTTCTGTCACAGCAATTCAACACCAGATGATGTCTGTAAATAAGTTATTTTCCCTTTGGGGGATGCATTCAGTTAAACCACACCTAGGAGCATAAATAAGGGTGGTCAGGCAAGAAATAAAACAGATAACAATCACACTGTCACAATATTCACGTTCTCGCTGCCGTCCCAAATACTTCTACTTGCAGACAAGCCCTCGTGTTTTATTGGGTTTAGATGAATAACAGGAGCAAAAAAAAACAACTAAAAATCCCTGTAAATATTATCCTCCTCTCCAACTGCCCAGAATTTCATATCAAGCCAAATTCTGCCAAATCTGATTACCTCCAATTTTTAATTATTTGTCTGGAAATACCGCCTTGGTTCATGTGTACATTAAGGCCTCAGGAAAAGAATTTTGCTCAGAAAGGGGGGGGAAGTGCAATAGTGCAGTTGAAATTTGGCCCTCTCCGGCCTAGTGCATGCCAAGTTGTATCCAAGAGAAGAAATAACCACAATATTGTGTTTAAAGATGCTGGTCTCAGTTCAGCAGAGCGTTTGAGAACTGGCTTCCCTCTGGCTTAAGTTTTAACATGTGCTAAAAAAGCTATGAAGAGTTGGTGCTATGTTCTCAATATGCACATAAACTGGTAATAAAAAAGGAAATGTACAATGCATGTATAATGTGTGCTACCCTTACAGTTGTCTGATAAACAAGAAAGAGAAGACTATAACTTGCCCACAGTTACAGCTCGTGTGGTGCCAGACAAAAGGAGGACTAACTAGAATCGGTGAGGTCTACCGAGTGAAATTCAGCCTTTGTGAAGGCCATGGGAAGCTTATCACTGATTTCAGATCGAACAAGATATCACTTTGCACTGCAATAGATCAGATCAGTACAAAGATTTCACCATTTTTTTAGTATTTTTTTTCACAGAATGTTAGGGGTTGGAAGGGACCTCAAAAGATCATACAGTCCAACCCCCCTGACAGAGCAGGAGCACCTAGAGCAGGTCACACAAGAATGTCTTGAATATCTCCAGAGAAGAGAAGAGAAGAGAAGAGAAGAGAAGAGAAGAGAAGAGAAGAGAAGAGAAGAGAAGAGAAGAGAAGAGAAGAGAAGAGAAGAAAGAGAAGAGAAGAGAAGAGAAAGAGATAGAAGAGAAGAGAAGAGAAGAGAAGAGAAGAGAAGAGAAGAGAAGAGAAGAGAAAGAAGAGAAAGAGAAGAGAATTAACCAGGTTGAAAAACACCTTCGAGATCATCAAGTCCAACCTATCATCCAACACCATCTCATCAACTAAACCATGGCACCAAGCGCCCCATCCAGTCTCTTCCTAAACACCTCCAGTGATGGTGACCCCACCACCTCCCTGGGCAGCACATTCCAATGGCCAATCTCTCTTTCTATGAAGACTTTCTTCCTAACATCCAGCCTAAACCTCTTCTGGCGCAGTTTGAGACTGTGTCCTCTTGTTCTGGTGCTGCACTTGGCTACAACGTCCCTTCAGGAGTTGTAGGCAGCTACCTGAAGGTGACTCCATAACCCCCCTGGGCAGCCTGTTCCAGCGTTCTATCACCTTCATGGGGAAAAATTTTTCCTCATCTTTTCATGGAATTTCCTATGCCTCAACTTCCACCCATTGCCCTTTGTCCTGTCATTGGGCATCACCCAGCAGAGCCTGGCTCCATCCTCTTGGCACTCACCCTTTACACATTAATAAACATGAATGAGGCCACCCCTCAGTCTCCTCCTCTCCCAGCTGAGGAGCCCCAGCTCCCTCAGTCTCTCCTTGTAAGGAAGATGTTCCACTCCATCAATGTTCCACTCCATCAATGTTCCACTCCATCATTTCTCCACCTTTCAGAGAGTCTAGAGAACTGCAGCACGGTAGGGAGAGGAAGGGCATCTGGAGTCATCAACAACAGAATTAATAAGCATTGGTTTTGAGAAAGATGTAGGGGAAAGCCTCAGAGGGGTTTCCATAAATTAAATTTTCCTACCCCATCATCCAGAAGCTGAGACCTCAACAACCTCACCCCAGTGCCTTGCAGTTCCCACAGACCTCAACATTCCACACGGTCACTTCCTGTTTTCTGCATATCCTCCAGTGGCCTTCACTGACAGCCTGGTCCATCTTCTGCACCTTTATAGCAGGGAAGTAGGTAGCAGAGATACATCATTAAGGTTACAGCATCCTACTTACATAATTTCAGAGGGAAATAGAGCTTCAACCTTCAAACTAGCTGCTGACCACCTACAGTACTGCCTTGAGTCAACTCAAGAGTATGTTTTTTTTCCATTACCATGACCAAAACAATCTCAAATCATTATTTATAGATTGGAATGATTTCCACATAGGCAGCTTTTATTTATAGGTTGGACTTATTTCCACACAGACAGCTGCTCTATGGAAGGGCAGTGCAAAAGACTTTGACTCAAAGTTAATGGCTTGCTTGAAATGGCTACACAAATCCACGTTACAGACGTGTACGGTGATGCATAGGCATTTGTGTGACTTTTGTACAGTGTGCACATTCATACTGGTGAGGAAAAGAAAATAAAATTGCCTGCCTTCATTCTTCCTAGCAGGAAAGTGCAATCGACAACCTTGTGCTGCTGTTTATTTACAGTAATCATTTCCTTTATTAAATGATTTCATTTTAGTGTTAAATGACCCTTCCTGATAAATGACTTCCCCGCTGGTATTTAGCAATGTCATAAAGGATTAGCAGGGAATAGGAGAACTCCTATTCCCTTCAATTCAAAAGGCAGCATTTTTTCATTGAGCTAAGACTTGAGCTAAACATTGAACTAAACTGACACTGAACAAAAACTTGAAGGGAGGTTGTAGCCAGGTGGGGGTTGGTCTCTTCTGCCAGGCAGCCAGCACCACAAGAAGAGGACACAGTCTCAAGCTGTGCCAGGGGAGGATTACAGTATCACAGTATCACCAAGGTTGGAAGAGATCTCAAAGATCATCGAGTCCAACCTGTCACTGCAGACCTCATGACTAGACCATGGCACCAAGTGCCACGTGCAATCCCCTCCTGAACCCCTCTAGGGTCGGTGACTCCACCACCTCCCTGTGCAGCACATTCCAATGATGAATATTTAGGCTGGATGTTAGGAAGAAGTTCTTCCCAGAAAGAGAGATTGGCCATTGGAATGTGCTGCCCAGGCAGGTGGAGAAGTCACCGTAACTGGAGGTGTTTAGGAAGAGCCATGGTGCCATGGTTTAGTTGATTAGGTAGCCCTGGATGATAGGTTGGACTCGATGATCTCAAAGGTCTTTTGCAACCTGGTTAATTCTATTCTATTCACTATTCTATTCACTAACAAGCCAGAAGTATAAAGAGTCTAGTGAGAAGATTCTACTTATTCACTACAAAAACTGAATGGAAAAGGAATTTTGTTTGGTTTGGGCTAGGTGTCTCAAGCTGCACCAGGTTAGGTTTAGGGTGGATGTTAGGAAGAAATTCTTCACAGAAAAAGTAGAGTAGAGTAGAGTAGAGTAGAGTAAGTAGAGTAGAGTAGAATAGAATAGAATAGAATAGAATAGAATAGAATAGAATAGAATAGAATAGAATAGAATAGGAATAGACTAGACTAGACTAGACTAGACTAGACTAGACTAGACTAGACTAGACTAGAATAGAATAGAATAGAATAGAATAGAATAGAATAGAATAGAATAGAATAGAATAGAATTAACCAGGTTGGAAAAGACCTTCAAGATTACCAAGCCCAACCTATCACCCAACACCATCTAATCAATGAAACCATGGCACCCAGTGCCCTATCCAGTCTCTTCCTAAACACCTCCAGTGATGGTGACTCCACCATCTCCCTGGGCAGCACATTCCAATGGCCAATCTCTCATTCTGGGAAGAACTTCTTCCTAACATCCAGCCTAAACCTCCCCTGGTGCAGCTTGAGACTGTGTCCTCTTGTTCTGGTGCTGGTTGCCTGGGAGAAAAGACCAACCCCCACCTGGCTACAACCTCCCTTCAGGTAGTTGTAGACAGCAAGAAAGTCTCCCCTGAGCCTCCTCTTCTCCAGGCTAAGCAACCCCAGCTCCCTCAGCCTCTCCTCACAGGGCTTGTGCTACAAACCCCTCATAAGCTTTGTTGCCCTTCTCTGGACACGTTCCAGCAACTCAACATCTTTCCTAAACTGAGGGACCCAGAACTGGACACAGGACTCCATTGGAACGTGCTGCCCAGGGAGGTGGTGGAGTCACCATCACTGGAAGTGTTTAAGAAAAGACTGGATGAGGCAGTTGGTGCCGTGGTTTAGTTGATGAGATGGTGTTGGGTGAGAGGTTGGACTTGATGATCTTGAAGGTCTTTCCCAACCTGGTTCATTCTGTATCCTTTATCCTGTATTCTGTGGCTGTAGTTGTGCGTGAATGCACTTCCCACATTTACAGCAGCCTCTACAAACATTACAAACAACTTCTACAGCTGTCATCAGAGTTTGTAAAGGTCTAGACAGTGGGTTTAATTTCTGTTAATTCTAATAATTAATTTTTTTTTAGAAGCATAGCATTCAGTGACTGTTAAAGAACGATAATGGGAAGAAAAGAATCAACATTGTAATTGCAACTGTTCCCACTGAGAATCCACTTTTGAGACTGTCTTCATGCATTAGTCCATGCAATGTATGACTTGTATAATGACCTCCTCTAAGGTGCTGCAAATCATTTAAAGCAACAGGATATGTTGCTAAGTTTGTTATAATATGCAAAGCCATATTCAGAAGAAACAGCTAATAATCTGCCATCAATAACTTAGTTGAATCACTCCTAACAACAAGTGGGATGAAATGTTAAATAGAACCAGATCATTGTGCTATGTTATCTATATAACAGTTTATTTTTAACTGAGATATGTACATTTTTGGCTCCAACTCTCCCTTCGTAATGAATGAATGATGATAAAAAGCACATTGCAGCGTTACAACATCAAATTCACAATGATGAGATCTTTAGATGTGATCCAGATTCAGCAGCAGGACTTTGGGGTTTTTTTTAAATAGAAATAAATCTGCCTCTGAAAGCTGAGTTTCTGGGAAGCTCAGACTGGCATCCTGGCCTATATGAGGAACAGTGTGGCCAGCAGGAGCAAGGAAGGCATTCTCACCTTGTACTCAGCACTGGTTAGGCCACACCTTGAGTCCTGAGCCCAGTTCTGGGCCCCTCAGTTTAGGAAAGATGTTGAATTGCTGGAACGTGTCCAGAGAAGGGCAACAAAGCTGGGGAGAGATTTGTAGCACAAGCCCTATGAGGAGAGGCTAAGGGAGCTGGGGTTGCTTAGCCTGGAAAAGAGGAGGCTCAGGGGAGACCTTCTTGTCATCTACAACTACCTGAAGGGAAGTTGTAGCCAGGTGGGGGTTGGTCTCTTCTCCCAGGCAGCCAGCACCAGAACAAGAGGACACAGTCTCAAGCTGCATCAGGGAGGTTTAGGCTGGATGTTAAGAAGAAGTTCTTCCCAGAAAGAGAGATTGGCCATTGGATGTGCTGGCCCAGGAGGTGGTGGAGTCACCATCCCTGGAGGTGTTTAGGAAGAGACTGGCTGAGGCACTTGGTGCCATGGTTGAGTTGATTAGATGGTGTTGGGTGATAGGTTGGACTTGATGATCTCAAAGGTCTCTTCCAACCTGGTTAATTCTATTCTATTCTATTCTATTCTATTCTATTCTATTCTATTCCATTCCATTCCATTCCATTCCATTCCATTCCATTCTGTTCTAAGTTGCTGAGGAACTATCTAACTAGGGTGGCTAAAAGAGGGAGAGGAAATATCTGAAAGTGGTAAAATGTGCTTTTTCTTTTTTTTTTTTTTCCCTAATGTTTCTTCCTGGAATTCCACAATGTTTACAAGACATTTTGTTTGAGTTTACAATACATTGTTTCTAATTCAAAATATCCATTTTCATTAGAAAATTGACATTTGGCGGGGGAGGAACAAACTTCATGTTTTGCAGTAGCTTTGGTTTGTTCTTGCTCAATTTCCCCCCCAACAAAATCTGTAAAAGAAATCTCCCTTTCTGTTTTAACCATAGAATTGTTAGGGTTGGAAGGGACCTCAAGGATCATCTAGTTCCAACCCCCCCTACCATGGGCAGGGACACTTCACACTAGATCAGGCTACCCAGAGCCACATCCAGCCTGGCCTTTAAAACCTCCAGAGATGAGGCTTCTACCCCCTCCCTGGGCAACCTGTTCCAGCATCTCACCATTCTCACACCTGAGAAACATTTTCCTCCTCCTTTACTTTCTGGCTAATGAAGCAATCAGGAGGCCAGTTCTTTACATCTCTGGTTTTTTTTACCCATTATGCAAAAATGGGGTTTGTGATTCTGTTTTGTTATGTTTGTTTTTTTTTGGTCAGGGTGTCAAAGGGTACAGCACCATCTTAAGGTGAAACATTAGTTCACACAAAACCATGTGAGCTGAGATTGAGAATCATTCATCACCATTTACTTGTCATCATAATTACATCCATTTTCTTGATACTGGGGTGCATCAAGAAAAGTGTGTCCAGCAGGTCTAGGGAGATTCTTCTCCCTCTATACTCTGCCCTGGTGAGACCATCGAGTCCAAACCCCCTGCCAAAGCAGGATCGCCTATGGTAGTCTGCACAGGAATGCATCCAGGTGGGTTTGGGAAGTCTCCAGAGAAGGAGACTCCACAACCTCCCTGGGCAGCCTGTTCCAGTGGTCTGTCAACCTCCTTGTAAAGAAGTGTCCACATTTGGGCTCTCCAACTCAAGAGAGACAGAGACCTGCTGGAGAGAGTCCAACAGAGTGCCACAAGGATGATTAGAGGACTTGAGCATCTCCCCTGTGAAGAGAGACTGAGAGCCCTGGGGCTGTTTATTCTTGAGAAGAGAAGACTGAGAGGTGATCTGATCAATGTTTATAAATATCTGAGGGGTGGCTGCCAAGTGGAGGGGGCCAAGCTCTTTTGGGTGGTGCACAGTAACAAGACAGGGAACAATGGACACAAACTTGAATCTAGAAGGTTTCACCTCAACGTGAGGAGAAACTTCTTTACAGTGAGGGTGACAGAGCCCTGGAACAGAGGCTCCAACAGAGAGGTTGTGGACTCTCCTTCTCTGAAGACTTTCCAAATCCACCTGGGTGCATTCCTGTGCAGACTGCCCTTGGTGATCCTGCTTTGGCAGAGAGGTTGGACTTGATCTCTTGAGGTGCCTTCTAATGTACCTCTAATGTACTGTGATACTGTGATCCCCAAGGGTTAACACACTACTATGTGGATGTAAATATCATGGTGCTCTGCATTTGTTGTGTATACAATGTGTGTAGGGTGTTGCTTAAACAGGCCCAAAGACTCATGTACATCCTCATTAGAAAACCATGAATACAAGCCAGCTTTCAACATCACTATCCAAATGTACTGCAAGGAACAATTCGGGTTTTTTCATAGAATGGTTTAGGTTGGAAGGAATCTTAAAGATCACTGAGTTCCAAGCCCCCCTGCCATGGACAGGGACACCTTCCACAGACCAATTTCACTCAAGTCCTCATCCAGCCTGCCCTTGAACACCTCCAGGTAGGGGGCATCCATAACGTCCCCAGGCAACATGTTCCAGTGCCTCACCACCCTCACTGTAAGAGTTTCTTCCTAATCTCCAGTCTATATCTCCCCTGTTCAAGCTTCAATCCCTTCCCTCTCATCCTCTCACTACAAGCCCTTGTGTCCCTTTCTGGCTTTCTTGTGGGCCCTCTCCAGGTACCGGAAGGCTGCTATGAAATCTCTGCAGAGCCTTCTTCATGGACTGTCTTTAATCAGCATTCTACTATTTCTGAATCCTATTGAGATGTCTTTGAGAGTTTTAGAATTGACACAGGTTACAAAAAGGCTTCCTGGGTCTCTTTATTGGATAATATTTCCAGCATTTGCCTGAACCTATGAGTATTTATGCAGTATAATTAAAAACATCAATGAAGGATTTTTTTCACAGAATCACAGAATTACCAAGGTTGGAAGAGACCTCAGAGATCATAGAGTCCAACCTGCCACCACAGACCTCATGACTAAACCATGGCACCAAGGGCCACATCCAATCCCTTCTTGAACACCTCCAGGAATGGTGACTCCACCACCTCCCTGGGCAGCACATTCCAATGGCTAACAACTCTCTCTGGGAAGAACTTTCTCCTCACCTCCAGCCTAAACTTCCCCTGGTGCAGCTTGAGACTGTGTCCTCTTGTTCTGGTGCTGGTTGCCTGGGTGCCCCCACCTGGCTACAACCTCCCTTCAGGGAGTTGTAGACAGCAAGAAGGTCTCCCCTGAGCCTCCTCTTCTCCAGTCTACACAATCTCAACTCCCTCAACCTCTTTGAATCCTAGCTTTTCTTCATTTCACTGTATGTTAACTTTTCATTTACTTTGGGGTGAACCCACTGTTTCTTACAGAAGAAAATCCCAAAAAGAAATCATATGCTGGGTGGGTTATTTATGTTTAATAAACCTAAAGCTATTTCTAATAGCTTGATAATGGTGATGAAACAAAGAGAATACATTGAGTGAAAGAAAGACTCCCAAAGAATTGCTCAAAAGTTACACACTTGAAATAGTGAAGGGCAGAGGGGTGAAATAAATTGGTTGTGGTACAGAGCCACAAAACTATGAGCTTAAAAGTCTTTACTGATTTGTTTCACATGACTAGGAAATAGTACTAGGAAATAGTACTGGCTTTCTTTACTGGGGACCATTCTATCATTAAGATTAAAAAAGTTGTAGTCTGAATTCTTTTGCATTCAATCAATATTAATAAAGCTGTGGAGCACCTCTGACTTTAGCTGTCCTTAGTTCTCTTTTTGCACAGCCCTTAGCACTAAAAGAAACAGCCCACATAAACAGCCCTCCTCCTCCTGTACCCTGCCCCAATAAATAATAAAAGGGTTCATTTCCAGTCAGCTGAACTGGGAAACTGCTCTGTATTGACACTGCTTTTCCTTTTCTTACAAACTAGATCCATTTCCAGCTCTGATTTATTGCTCAGCTGCATGACTGTTTGTGACTGGAAGAGACTGAGGCCGTAAGGAAAGGAAATGAGGGTGTGGACAGAAGATGGGAATGTGCCTTTCTCTAGCTGTAACTTTATACCAGTTTAAAGTGTACACTGAACCACTCTTTCAATCAAGTCTAAAGAATGTCAAAGTCAGCTCTGCGAGGGTAAAGATATCCTTTGCCACCTCTTTTATTTTGCCCTCTTGTCAAATGCTGCTCATAAATAATGGGGGGGAAAGTTATACAGGAGGTGGCTTAATTCTTACCTGTGAAAAACTTCATAGTTGGAGTACATCAGGTCTAAACAGAAAGGATGTCCTTAAGTCATAGTTAGAGTACATCAGTACATTGAATGGGACACTGCTCTCTGTTCCTCACAGCCCTTTAAGACACAAGAATATACCAATTAACTTTTCTGCATGCTTGAATTGCTCTCAATTGCAAAAGTATTTGCCTATCTTAATTCTATGTGCATAAACACTCTGTGAAGTCTTCTCTGAGCTCTAGGTGTGAGTTTGTGTCCAGATTTGTCTTTATCAAAAGATGCTGAGGTTTAGTATTGCCTGGGATTTTAGCTGTGCTGATTAACTAATGGATCTTTAAGCTTAATGATTGAGTTAGTGCAGTATTCAATCCTGGGTTTGGAATTAAACTGTTTCCCTTTCTTCAGCAAGGTCCAGACCTCTTGCTTTAGCTTTTTATCTTGACTTGTCCAGAGCATTGACTGGTGGATCCAGGGCTTCTGATTTCTGTCATAAACTTCTGTCTTTTGTATTCCTCCCAGTTTCACAGTCATGGACAGACATGGAAAAACTTCATGGTTACAGTGCATCAGGTCGAAACAGCAAGGATGTCCTTATGTCCCGTGTATGTACTCTTCATCCAAGTGAGTTTAGCCAACAGCAGCTGTACAATGCAAAAGCCAAGCAAGCAAACAAAAGAAATCACAACAAAACAGAATCATAGAATTGTTAGGGTTGGAAGGGACCTCAAGGATCATCCAGTTCCAAACCCCTGCTATGGGTAGGGCACCTCACACTACAGCAGGTTTCTCACAGCCACATCCAGCCTGGCCTTAAAATCCCCCAGGGATGAGGCTTTTGCCACCTCCCTGGGCAAAATACCCCCACACCTCTCCTGGGATGAGCTAATACCTCTCTAGCCAGAACACTGAAAACGTGGAGGTGGCTTTATGAGTGTGGAGGAATAGGGATTTCTTTATTAACATTCATATCATTTTTAATGAGGGACTGTGGAAGGGACAGAGGGAATAGATTACAGAATCTCATTACTACCATGCTACTATAAATTGAGTGAATATTTTCATATCTTATTTTCATTGCATTGTACATTTCCCAAACACTGAAATTCACTGAGGTACAGTATATTAGCAGCATATTTCAACACCTGGTAGTCTTGCCTAGAATGAAGACAGAAAGCCAATAGTCTGTTCATGAGGGGTAACACCTTACCTTACCATGAGGAAGAGAAAGGCAAAACCAATAGAGTGAATGTAGGTAGGAGCTGAGCCGGGAGGGGCTCAGAGCTCCGGGGGGCGCTGGGAGCAGAACTGGGAGGGGCTGAGGGGGGACTGGGGGGGCGCTGAGACCGGCGGCACCGGGAGGGGGCCGGGGGGTGCTGGAGCAGCGGGAGCGGAGCCAGGAAGGGGCTGGGGGGCGCTGGGAGCAGCGGCGCCGGGAGGGTGCTGCCGGGGATGGTTTTGGGGAGGAGGCAGCAGAGCAGGGGCCGCCAGCCCGTCCTGAGGACCGGACACGGCCAGGGGTGCTCCGGATCCCTCTGGCCACATAAAACCAGATGTGCCCAGAGGTGCCTTGGCAAGGTGTGGTAGTCAGCAGGTTCTGGGTGACAGCAGGTTGGACTCAATTGATGATCTCTGAGGTCTTTTCCAACCTTCCTGATTGATTCTATCATAAAACCAACAGAGTGAGTGCTTCTGGAGTCTGAGAAGTTTATCCCCTTCTGAGGTTACTTCTTGCCTAGAATTAAGACAGAAAGCCAATAGTCTGTTCGTGAGGGGTAACACCTTACTTTACCAAGATGAGAAAGGGGAACCAATAGAGTGAGCTACTGGAGTCTGAGAAGTTTATCCCCTTCTGAGGTTACTTCTTGCCTAGAATTAAGACAGAAAGCCTATGGTCTGTTCATGAGGGTAACACCTTACTTTACCAAGAGAATGAGAAAGGGGAAACCAATAGAGTGAATGCTTCTGGAGTCTGAGAAGTTTATCCCCTTCTGAGGTTACTTCTTGCCTAGAATTAAGACAGAAAGCCAATGGTCTGTTCATGAGGGGTAACACCTTACTTTACCAAGAGAATGAGAAAGGGAAACCAATAGAGTGAATGCTTCTGGAGTCTGAGAAGTTTATCCCCTTCTGAGGTTACTTCTTGCCTAGAATTAAGACAGAAAGCCAATGTTTTTCATGAGGGGTAACACCTTACTTTACCAAGAGAATGAGAAAGGGAAAACCAATAGAGTGAATGCTTCTGGAGTCTGAGAAGTTTATCCCCTTCTCAGCTTACTTCCACTTTCCTTTTTCACATACAACACCCCCCCCTCCATGATTCTAAACATTTTTTTTTTTCCATAGGTTTCCTGACTACAAATGTAACAGAGTTGGGTTTTTTTTTAATGAATGGCACAAAGGTCAGCCTCAGTGCATTACCTTTTTTCTATGCTTGATTGCTACTTGCTGATTTCTTTAACCTCGAACCACATAAATCAGTAAATCCTTTCTGGGAGCCGAAGCATTTAGTAATGCAATGTTCAACATCTGTCTTTAGAGAAGCTGTAAATTTATTTTATAAAGAAGCAATTCAGCATAGCTAATAAATATAATTTCATGCTCTTTTACTTCCCAGCTGTTTCTAGGTTCTAGAGTGTAATGAATTTTTGACTTCTGAAATCCGTTGTAAGGGAATAAGCCTCTACATGCAAAAGAGAAAGAACAAGTCCTGAATAATAGCTTTGTACTTTACAGAGATATTAAGGTGTACATTTCTCATGGGGATCACAAATCTTTGAGGTTCTGAGCTGTGCTCTCGATCATCCTGACACTCTTTCTTAGCTGGTGTAAACATAAATAGCCACAGTAACTGCGGTGAAGCACATTTCCACAGCTGAATATTGACCTCTACAGCTGTGCTTTGAATATTAGCTCTCTCCATACCCTCATACCATTATTTACGTATCAGATGCCAGAAGGAAACCTGATAATAGATGAGAAATAAATAACCACAAATGACAGGTTTGCCCAGACTTTTATAATCACTGGAGAGGATCACTTCCAAAGTGTGGAACGTGTCATCCTAGGGGAGATACTTGAAACAATCTGATAAATCCTGCTGTGAACTCCTTTTGCGTTCTGCAGATGCTAAAAGGCAGGTATGACTAGTCCAGGCTTACAGTTTGAGGGGGTGGATTTCTGACTACCTGTTGAGAATGCACCCCCCTCAGCTGGGTGCTAAAGGAGAATTGGAGAGCTAAAGGAGAGTGGGAGTGCAAGGAAAAAAATGTTATCTTTCCCTCACTCCTCTTGCCATAACATTTGGTCCTTCACTCAGACTTCTTCCCCAGAATGCCTTTATTTTTATTTGACAAGTAAATGCTTGTAAAACACAAGCAAATTACATGTGAACATGACAAAAGTTCCTTTCTCTTCTTTTCTTTCTTTTCTTTTTTCTTCTGATATCATTTGGAAACTGCTTTTGGTGTCCGTCGGTATTCTGTGATTTCTCCTCCTGTTATTGTAGGTGTCAGTGTTTTGGCCTGGGCTGGGTTAATACGCTCAGCCATGCCTTCCAGTTTTCAGAAGCATTAGCCTGAATTTGCTGCCTTTGTTTTCCCAGAGGCGAGCCATCAATTAGATGCATACAAAAACCAGAATAAGAGGACTGTAGGCATTAGCACTTCATTTTTAGAATGGGAGCACCTGCTGAGTGCTCAGTGGTAAACGTGAAATGGAGGGGAAACGTCAAAATATTTGCTAGGTAGATACGTTGGGTAACTCTCCATCCCGGGCTGCCCATTAGGCTTAACGGCAATTAGAGGGTGAGTGGCTATCACTGCCCTTAATTCACTAAGAAAACATGCATTCTAATTAGCTTCAGGCAAAGGTAGGAGTTTTCTCAGAGGGGTTCTAGGTCTACGTGGAAGCTCCCAGTGGGATGCAGCCTGAACATTCTCCAGCCTCGTAGCCGGCTGGAGATGGAGTTTTATTAGAAACATCTCATTTGCCCCACTGCTGCCCTTCAGTATCGCAAAAAAACACCACATGGAGTCCATTTTTCATAACCCCTGGTTTCAGCTTGTAAAAAATAATCCAAAGGATATTTTATGCTAATAGCAACATCATGGGCTCTGTCTTCCCAGGCTTTACTGAGGACTTTACACAGGCAGAATTCCCATAGGCTTCAATAGGTGACTCACCTTGGAAATGTAGGCAAAGTAATCACTCAGAAATAACTAATTTAAATCGTCAGATTATCCACAAAAGCATTCTCACTGCATTATTCTAAAAGGTTTTAAGGGGTGGGTATGATCTGCTCTGAGGCTCTGGTGCTTTATTAAGCTATTTCTCTTCTATTTCTTGGTTGGAGTTCCTCAAGAGCACTATCTGAACTTGTGTGGTTGCATACCCAATGCTAAGAGCACCTCAATTCCTTGCTGAATGAGTCCCTGTCTCGATTGTCTGTGCCTTAACAAAATGTTCTTCACCTAACACTCATTGAATGGGATACTGCTCTCTATTCCTCACAGCCTTTTAACACACAAGAATATACCAATCAAATTGTCTACATGCTTGAATTGCTCTCAATTGCTAAAGGTATTTGCATATCTTAATTCTATGTGCATAAACACTCTGTGAAGTCTTCTCTGAGCTCTAAGTGTGAGTTTGAGTCCAGATTTGTCTGTATCAAAAAATGCTGAGGTCCAGGGAGGTGGTTGAGGCCCCATCCCTGGAGGTGTTTAAGCCCAGGCTGGATGAGGCTCTGGCCAGCCTGATCTAATGTAGAGTGTCCCTGCCCATGGCAGGGGGGTTGGAAGTAGATGATCCTTGTGGTCCCTTCCAACCCTGACTGAAACTATGAAACTATGAAACTTAGTATTGCCTGGGATTTTAGCTGTGCTGATTAACTAATGGATCTTTAAGCTTAATGATTGAGTTAGTGCAGTATTTAATCCTGGGCTTGGAATTAAACTGTTTCCCTTTCTTCAGCAAGGTCCAGACCTCTTGCTTTAGCTTTTTACCTTGAATTGTCCAGAGCATTGACTAAAGTCCTGGTGGATCCAGGGCCTCTGATTTCTGTCATAAACTTCTGTCTTTTGTATCCCTCCCAGTTTCACAGTCATGGACAGACGTGAAAAACTTCATAGTTGTAGTACATCAGGTCTAAACAGCAAGGATGTCCTTGTGTCACGTGTGTGAACTCTTCATCCAAGTGAGTTTAGCCAACAGCAGCTGTACAATGCAAAAGCCAAACAAACAAGCAAAAGAAATCACAACAAAACAGAATCATAGAATTGTTAGGGTTGGAAGGGACCTCAAGGATCATCCAGTGCTTTTTACCTTGGCTTGTCAGAGTCCTAACTCGAGTCCTGGTGGATCCAGGACTTCTGATTTCTGTCATCCACTTTTGTCTTTTGTATTCCTCCCAGCTTCAGAGTCAGGGACAGAGGTGATCCTGGCATGGCAAAATGACCGACTGCATTTTTGCATTCCTCCCATCCTAGTGAGTTTCTTTGTTTTGTCTGTCTTCAAAAATGTGGACAGGATGATTCTACTAATGCTACACATCTTTTAGCTTAAGTCAATCATCCACATCACAATCAAAATCTTTTGCTCTTTGTGTGGGGACCTCAGCTGAAGTCTTTCTTACTCTCCAGAGCTTCTGGGTCATTGAATCTTTAATCTGACCATAGAAAGTGGGAGGTGTTTATGACTTTGCAGAGGGACCTCGACAGGCTGGACAGATGGGCAGAATCCAAGGGCATGAGACTGAACACATCCAAGTGCTGGGTTCTGCACATTGGCCACAACAACCCCAGGCAGTGCTACAGGCTGGGGTCAGAGTGGCTGGAGAGCGGCCAGGCAGAGAGGGACCTGGGGGTGCTGGTTGATGGGAGGCTGAACATGAGCCTGCAGTGTGCCCAGGCAGCCAAGAGGGCCAATGGAATCCTGGCCTGCACCAGGAACAGTGTGGCCAGAAGGAGCAGGGAGGTTATTCTGCCCCTGTACACAGCACTGGATAGGCCACACCTCGAGTCCTGTGTCCAGTTCTGGGCCCCTCAGTTTAGGAAGGAGGTTGTCTTGCTGGAGCGTGTCCAGAGAAGGGCAACAAAGTTGGTGAGGGGTTTGGAAGACAAGCCCTATGAGGAGAGGCTGAGGGGAGCTGGGGTTGCTTAGCCTGGAGAGGAGGAGACTCAGGGGTGACCTTCTTGCTCTCTACAACTACCTGAAGGGAGATTGTAGACAGGCAGAGGTTGGTCTCTTTTCCCCAGGCAGGCAGCATCAGAACAAGAGGACCAGTCTCAGGCTGCACCAGGGGAGGTTTAGACTGGATGTTAGGAGGAAGTTCTATACAGAGAGAGTGATTGCCCATTGGAATGGACTGCCCAGGAGGTGGTGGAGTCACCATCATTGAGGTATTCAGAGGAGACTTGATGGGGTGCTTGTCCATGATCTAGTTGTTTGGGTGGGTTGGATTGGTTGATGGGTTGGACGCGATGATCTTGAAGGTCTCTTCCAACCTGGTGTATTGTATTGTATTGTATTGTATTGTATTGTATTGTATAATCCTGTACCATTTTTTACATCATTATTCAGGAAGGAAGGAAGAGAATGAGAAAATTAGACCACTTATTAAGCCTCTGCCAGATCTAGTTTATTTTGCCTGATTTCTTCATCTGGAATACATATAAATAAGTAAATTCAGGAAACTGAACCATCTCTCCTTAGGTAGGTCAAGTCCTCTATGAGTTGTTTATCCACACACTTAGCTATCTAGTGCTTTTCTGCTGCCCATCTCAAAGCTGACCAGCAACAAGTGTCACTATTAGGTCGGGCAAGATGAATGCTGTAACAGCTGAGGGGAAGAAAATGGAGTGTTTTCTTACAAATCCTTCTTTTCATTTTGCTTTAGACAGAGCCTTTGGTGCAGCTCAGTTCTTGAAGTGCTTGAGGTAGTCCAGGCAGAGATGAATGAATGAAACAAGCAAAGGTGGACGATAAATCTAATAGATTTCTTGACCACATATGTCATACATCCTTCTTTAGGAAGAGTCTGGCAGGGTCCCAGGTATATACTATTCATCATTATGTTGCATGAATGTACTTTTGTTTTCATTTTCCTGTTGGTAAATTTAGAGACTGGGCAAATCTGGGAGCAGTCTTCAGCCTTTTGTATTATTTAGCAGTTGTGCTATGGCAATGAAAAGCTTTTCCAAAGCTGTTATAAACCTACAGCCAAGTCATGCTTTTGGTGAATAACATCATTTGCTTCAAAGTGAATAAAGAAACACTCAAGTATGTTCTGATGTTGTGCAGAAAGAGCTGATGAAATTGTCCTGGTCATAATTCGGGGGAGGCGGGGGGGGGGGGGGGGGGAGGAAGGGAATTAAAGCATCACAGAATCACAGGATGTTAGGGGTTGGAAGGGACCTCCAGAGATCTCAAAGTCCAACCCCCCTGCCAAAAAAAGGATCACCTAGAGTAAGTCACACAGGAAAGCATCCAGGTGGGTTTGGAATGTCTCCCAAGGAAACTCCACAACTCCCCTGGGCATCCTGTTCCAGTGCTCTGTCACCCTCACTGTAAAGAAGTTTCTCCTCATGCTGAGGTGAAACCTTCTCTGTTCAACTTCGTATCTGTTGTTCCTCGTCTTATTAATGTGCACCACCAAAAAGAGCTTGGCCCCCTCCACATGGCACCCGCCCCTCAGATATCATCACCTAACTCTGGGCCTGATCTTTCCTGTTCTATGCCACTTGTATTCCTTATTTAGGATGCACACAAGGCACAGTCTCTCCCTCATGCAGGATGGGAGGCAACAGCCTGCAGAAATCCCATGTTTCTTCTTTACAGAGCTGAGAAAAGCCCTAGGTAATATGTACAGTTAAATGGCCATCATCCTTTAAACACTGTGGGAAAACACTAGGATTGTGTGCATGAACAGCACTAGAAATTAGGTTTTTTCATGGATGGAAAATACTTTCCCAGAGGCAATAGAAAACTAAACAAAATAAACCGAAGTACAGTAATTCCGGAGTCAGAGGGCATAATCAGATTGCTTCCTTACATGTATTCTCTGTTCAAACTTTATTTCCACTGTGAAGGACTGCCAAAATAGTCCAGCTCCTCTCTCCATAAAGCTATGTGTGATTCCCTCTGGGGTGGGTGTGGAAAAGGGAGTCACACGAGGCATGTTATCAGGTAACATAAATAGTTTACAGTGTCTTGAAATCGTGGTGCCTTTATCTGACCAGGGGAATTCTGCCAAGTATTGACATTAAAAGCAGGAGGAATTTAAATAGGATTGACTCCTATAGCCTGCCAGGGGATGGTTCCTTATGATTTCACCCCCAAAACTGCAGCCCCACTATTTTTCTTTCTTAAAAATAAATAAATAACTAAAAAATATTTTGGCTTCTCTCCAACTTAAACTTCTGCTGATCCACTCTACTTGGCACATTAAATTTCTGTGATGGTTTTGGCAACCATTACACATTGCTTGTGTTTAGCATGGGAAAAAATAAGAAGGAAAAAGAAGAAAGAAGAAAAGAGAAAAAAGATAGGAAACACGGATATGCTTAGCATAGGGTCATTTTCCCTTTCTGCTGCACTGCTGACAGGAAGTGCCACTTCATTTACCTTTGATAGATTGCAAGAAAAAATAATAGATGCTCATTTAAAAGAAAAAGAAAAAAGAAAAAAGAAAAGGAAAAAAGAGAGAAAGAGAAAGAGGAAGAGAAAGGGGAAGAGAAGAGAAGGATAAGGTAGAAGGAGAAGGAGAAGAGAAGAGAAGAGAGGAGAAGGAGAAGGAGAATGAGAGGAAAGGAGAAGAGAAGGAGAAAGGAGAAGGAGAAGGAGAAGGAGAAGGAGAAGGAGAAGGAAAAGAGAAAGAGAGAGAAAAGAGAGAGACGGAGAAAGAGAAAGAGAGGAGAAAGAGAAAAGAAAGAGAAAGATAAAGAGAAAGAGAAAGAGAAAGAGAAAGAGAAAGAGAGAAGAAAGAGAAAGAGAAAGAAAAGAGAGAAAGAAAGAGAAAGAGAAAGAGAAAGAGAGAAAGAGAGAAAGAAAAGAGAAAGAGAAAGAGAAAGAGAAAGAGAAAGAGAAAGAGAAGAGAGGATAGAGAGAGGAAGAGAAGAGAGAAATAGAGAGAGAGAGAAGAGATAGAGAGAGAGAAAGAGAGAGAGAAGAGAAAGAGAAAGAGAAAGAGAAAGGATAAAGAGAAAAGAAAAGAGAAGAGAAAGAGAAAGAGAAAGAGAAAAGCGAAAGAAAGAGAAAGAGAAAGAAAGAAAGAAAAAGAGAAAGAAAAGAGAAACAAAAGAGAAAAGAAAGAAAAAGAGAAAGAAAAAGAGAAAGAAAAAGAGAAAGAAAAAGAGAAAGAAAAGAAAAAGCAAAGAAAAAGAAAAGAAAAAGAAAAAGAAAGAAAAAGAAAAGAAAAAGAAAAAAGAAAAAGAAAAAGAAAAAGAAAAAAAAAAAGAAAAAGAAAAAGAAAAAGAAAAAGAAAAAAAGGAAAAGAAAAAGAAAAGAGAAAAGAGACAGGGAAAAGGACAAGGCTAAGCAAGAGCTCCTATTTTAATCTATATTGCATTGCTAATAGTTTACTCACACTTAATGAAAATCCCTTTTAGCAGTATGGATGCGGCAAATCTTTTACAAGACCTAAGAGACTTCATTATCTCTCTAGGAAGCTCTCTGTCCACGCTGACAACTGAAAAATTCACTTATCACGTAACAAATCTAGTGCTGTGATAGGCAGAATCTGATTAGGTCCTATGAGCTCTCTGCTGTCCTCCACACATTTCCATTTCTTCTTGTCTTATCTATATCCTTCCTTTTATCCTTGCAGTTGGTAAATAAAGGTATGACACAAAGATCAAAGGCCAAGAGAAAGAGACGGATCTTACTCCTTCAAAGCTTGGCTGCTACTGTAGAGCATCCCAGACAGCTATGTTGATCTCAAGATTCACATTTCTCATAGGGCAAAACCAAATCCTGACTATTTAAGTTACAGAATCACAGAAACATCCAGGTTGGAAAAGACCCTCAGATCACCAAGTCCAAGCCAGAACGCTACTCTATAAGGTTCACCCCTAAACCATAGCCCCAAGCACCACATCCAAACCACCTTGAAACACAGCCAGGCTTGGGGACTCCACCACCTCCCTGGGCAGCACATTCCAATGCCTGACCACTCTTGCCCTGAAAAATGTTTCCTAATGTCCAGTCTAAACCTACTCAGTCATAGCTTGTGGCCATTCCCTCTTCTTCTATCACTAACTACCTGTGAGAGGAGAGGAAGAAGCAAATAGAAAGCTTCTCAAAGGGTACATGAAGTTCATTAACAGTGTCCCAAAATACAGTAAAGCAAATTATTAGCTCTTCAACATAATTTTCCATCAGCAGCTTGAAACCTTAGCACAGGTGCACTTGGCCTAGGAGAACAGCACATGTTTATCACTCTCAGTTTGTGAAGACACAAGGAAATTGATGTAACATACAAAAAGGAGGAGAAATGGAGAGGAAATTGGAATATATCTAAAGTTCAGCACTCAAATGGCATCCTTATTTTTCGTGTTCAGACCTCACTCAAGTCTGAAGCTACAGAGCAGATTCTGATCACTGTTGGCATCCGCAGATGTAGATTTGTTCTCCAGTATATCTGAAGTCTCAATGGGATTGCAAAGTGAACACGAGCCCGAAAGAGCACTGCTGAAAAATGAGGATCTTTGCCTCTTAGTCTCCACATCTGACACGTAGCAAGAGACCTCTCATGGCAGGCATGGGAATCATCATGCAGCTACAATCTTACACCTAGGGGGAAAAAAATATTTTTACCCAAGCCAAGCCCATACAGAAAACAGTTGCAAGTAAGGAAAATAATTCCCCCCCCCCAAATCACAATGTTTTTATAATCTAATTAGAATAGAATAGAATAGAATAGAATAGAATAGAATAGAATAGAATAGAATAGAATAGAATAGAATAGAATAGAATTAACCAGGTTGGAAAATACCTTCAAGATTACCAAGCCCAACCTATCATCCAACACCATCTAATCAACTAAACCATGGCACCAAGCACCCCATTCAGTCTCTTCCTAAACCCCTCCAGGGACGGTGACTCCACCACCTCCCTGGCAGCACATTCCAATGGCCAATCTCTCTTTCTGGGAAGAACTTCTTCCTAACATCCAACCTAAACCTCCCCTGGCACAGCTTGAGACTGTGTCCTCTTGTTCTGGTGCTGGTTGCCTGGGAAAAGAGACCAACCCCCACCTGGCTACAACTTCCCTTCAGGTAGTTGTAGATGACAATAAGGTCTCCCCTGAGCCTCCTCTTCCCCAGGCTAAGCAACCCCAGCTCCCTCAGCCTCTGCTCACAGGGTTTGTGCTCCAAACCTCTCCCCAGCTTTGTTGCCCTTCTCTGGACACCTTCCAGCAACTCAACATCTTTCTTAAACTGAGGGGCCCAGTACTGGACACAGTAAATATACCACATAGAATATAGTGCAATCAAAAATGTGTTCAAAATCTGGAGGGATGGGGGGGGAGGCAGGGGGGAAATGCAGCAAATTTGATGAAAAAATATCTAAGGTTTCAATTCAAGAGAATTTATCAAGGGCCTTGTAGCAATGTGTAACAATTCTGTTTTGTTAACCAACTCCTAATTTTTTTTGACATTGCCAGTGGTTTGTGGCTTTAGTGACGCAGTCAGCAAATACTAGAAGGGGTTTTGTGCCAGAGCTGGGCTGGTAATCCCTCCACAGCAGCCAGTCTGAATATGTATAATGTGTGGCATCTCTTGCATGTCCTAATCATAGAATCACAGAAATGTTAGGGTTGGAAGGGACCTCAAGGATCATCCAGTTCCAACCCCTCTGCCATGGGCAGGGACACCTCACACTAGATCAGGTTTCTCACAGCCACATCCAGCCTGGCCTTAAAAACCTCCAGGGATGAGGCTTCCACCACCTCCCTGGGCAATCTGTTCCAGTGTCTCACCATCCTGATGGGGAAGAACTTCTTCCTAACATCCAATCTGAATCTACCCATTTCTAGTTTTGCTCCATTCCCCCTAGTCCTATCACTCCCTGACACCCTCAAAAGTCCCTCCCCAGCTTTCTTGTAGCCCCCTTCAGATACTGGAAGGCCACAATAAGGTCTCCTTGGAACCTTCTCCTCTCCAGACTGAACCACCCCATCTCTCTCAGCCTGTTCTCATAGGAGAAGAGCTCCATCCCTCTGATCATCCTCATGGCCCTTCCCTGGACACCTTTCAGCACCTCCAGATCCTTCCTGTACAGGGGCTCCAGATCTTGACGCAGTACTCCAGGTGGGGTCTCACCAGAGCAGAATGATGACATAAAGCAAGAGAAGATCCAGCAAGCAAAATGGATGCTGAGTTTAACCGACACAGCCTTTTACTTGTGGCTTGATTTCAAGCAGGCTGCTTCAACTGAAAAAAAACCCCAAACAAATCACCTTTGAAACATTATTAGTAGAGGAAACAAACAAAGACACCCTGAAATAAGGTGAAAATTCAAATGCATTAGAGCATGTGAAAGTTAGTTTGAAACCCATTCTTTTCAGCTAGTAGAAGATAGACTACTTTGTATATTTGCATCTAAAAGCTGTCTTGATGATTCACATCCTATGTTATTCACTGAGAAAATCACTACCTTAGCCAATTTCTCCTAAATCCCTCCATCTTGAAAGCAATACTCTTGCCAACAGAGGCTCTCAGTAACTGGGAACTGCACAATTTATGCAAGTAAGGGTTTTATTTCTTGGCCAAATGATGGTTTATAATGCATTTTGTAAAGTTAGATGAAAGCCATAAAGCATGAACCAGATCTCAGAACATCCAAAAGTTCCATGAGTTAGAGAAAAATCCTTGCAGAGCTAGCTTTGTGCACTTCTGGGACAATATTCTAGGGAAAACCGCAGGCTGTGATGACTGATGTGTGAAGTCTTTCCCTCTTTCCTAGTATATTACTCCACCCTGGCTTAGCAAGTGAGTTCCTCAGTCTTTAAAGTACTCCCATTGAAACTATTTTGCTCTCATTAAATATTCATCAACAGCTGGTTGCTGGAGACCTCCATGCCACACATATTCGAGGGCTTGCATATTCAAGAACTTGCTCTGAACCACACAGTGTTAGACCATGATCCTTAATGGATGTGCTGCTACTCAGGTGGGTGTTTGCTGGCATTCTTACCCCTTCCTAATCATTCTTTCCTGGCTGTAGCAGATGCATTGCTTACACACTTCAGAAAATCACAGAATCACAGAGTTGTCAGGGTTGGAAGGGACCTCAAGGATCATCCAGTTCCAAGCCCCCTGACATGGGCAGGGACACCTCACACTACACCAGGTTGCCCAGAGCCACATCCAGACTGGAATTAAAAACCTCCAGGGATGAGGCTTCCACCACCTCCCTGGGCAACCTGTACCAGTGTCTCACCACCCTCATGGGGAGCAACTTCTTCCTGACACCCATCTGAATCTACCCACTTGTAGTTTTTTCCATTCCCCCCCAGCTCTATCACTCCCTGACACCCTAAGAAGTTCTCCCCAGCTTACTTGTGAACTCCTTCAGATACTGCAAGGCCACAATAAGATCTTCTCGGAGCCTTCTCTTCTCCAGACTGAACAGCCCCAATTCCCTCAGCCTGTTCTCATAGGAGAGGTGCTCCAGCCCTCTGATCATCCTCGTGGCCCTTCTCTGGACACCTTCCAGCACCTCCAGATCCTTCCTGTAATAGGGGCTCCAGAGCTGGACACAGTACTCCAGGTGTGGTCTCACCAGAGTGGAGTAGAGTGGGAGAATCACCTCCATCGACCTGCTGGCCACACTTCTCCTGATGCAGCCCAGGATCTGATTGGCTTTCCGGGCTGCAAGTGCACATTGAGAGCTCATGTTGAGCTTCTCGTCCACCAGCACCCCCAAGTCCTTTTCTTCAGGGCTGCTCTCAAGCCAGTCCCTGCCCAGCCTATATCAGTGCTTGGGATTGCCCCGACCCATAGAGTCACAGAATCACAGAAGAGGCCACTTGCAAACTAGTTTATAATGAGTGTTTTGGTTCTGAAACAGACTTCATTAAAAAGCAGCCAATGTTCTCCTTGGAGCCTTCTCTTCTCCAGGCTGAACTGCCCCAACTCCCCCAGTCTGTCCTCATAAGAGACAATATTACACTGAATATAGTAGTAGTAGTGTCAGTCAGGGTTGGAAGGGACCACAAGGATCATCTAGTTCCAACCACCCTGCCATGGGCAGGGACACCCCATATCTGATTAAGGTCTCCAGGTATGACTGAAATATAAACAGAACCCCAATTACAATACAATAATACAATACAATGCAATAAATCCAGGTTGGAAGAGACCTTCAAGATCATCGCCTCCAACCTATCAACCAATCCAACCCACCCAAACTACTAGATCATGGCACCAAGCACCCCATCAAGTCTCCTCCAAAACACCTCCAATGATGGTGACTCCACCACCTCCCTGGGAAGCCCATTCCAATGGGCAATCACTCTCTCTGTAAAGAACTTCCTCCTAACATCCAGTCTAAACCTCCCCTGGTGCAGCCTGAGCCTGTGTCCTCTTGTTCTGGTGCTGGTTGCCTGGCAGAAGAGACCAACCTCTGCCTGTCTACAATCTCCCTTCAGGTAGTTGTAGAGAGCAATAAGGTCACCCCTCAGTCTCCTCTTCTCCAGGCTAAGCAACCCCAGCTCCCTCAGCCTCTCCTCATAGGGCTTGTCTTCCAAACCCCTCACCAACTTTGTTGCCCTTCTCTGGACACATTCCAGCAAGTCAACCTCCTTCCTAAACTGAGGGGCCCAGAACTGGACACAGGACTCAAGGTGTGGCCTAACCAGTGCAGTGTACAGGGGCAGAATGACCTCCCTGCTCCTGCTGGCCACACTGTTCCTGATGCAGGCCAGGATGCCATTGGCCCTCTTGGCTGCCTGGGCACACTGCAGGCTCATGTTCAGCCTCCCATCAACCAGCACCCCCAGGTCCCTCTCTGCCTGGCCACTCTCCAGCCACTCTGACCCCAGCCTGTAGCACTGCCTGGGGTTGCTGTGGCCAATGTGCATTGGTGTATAACAACTCTCAAAACACTATCACCCAAATGCAGGGGTTCTTTTATTAGTGCTCTGCCACATTTGTGGCACTGGGGTTTTTTAGTGGCTTGAGTGTTTCTCCTCTCTCTCTCTCTCTCTCTCTCTCTCTCTCTCTCTTGTGGGTGACAAGCCTCACAAAGGCAGCAAGTAGAACGTGGCTGTGACAAGCACTTATATACTCTGACAATGGACTCAGCAGTGTCTCTCACCAGACTTCCATGAAAAAAAAAATAAAAGAGCAAAGAGCAGACCCTTTAGAAAAAGGGATTATAAAGTGGTGCCTTGCTCTGTGAAAATAAACACCAAACAAAGCTTTTGGGGATATTTTCCATGAAGTTATTGTGTATAATTATCAGGACCCTAAAGAGAGCCAAATTGTGGAGATCTTGGAAAGGTGCAGAGATTTCACGTTGCCAAATGTGCTTTGATGTTCCAGTAGGAAACACAATTAACATAACTCAACTTATGAATCATCTTTCAAGTTGTTTATACTTATTTCTTCCTACTCATTCTTTTTTTCTCTCTCTCTTTTTTTTTTTCTTTTGGGCTTTAATTATTTATTCAATATTCCCACAGAGAAGTAGATGGGGAGGGGGGGGGGGAAAGGAATTATTTATATAATGGAGACCACATACTGTATAACGAAACAGTTCAGAAGCAGCACGTTCCACTCTTGTCTTTCAGAAGGGCTCACAAAGAATGGTTTTATCCTCCATCAGGCAGGTTGGTCCAAAGTAAACAATGTCCTCCTCCAGGAGTGTGTGTTGACATGTTTGTGAAAAATGCATGCAAGCCTGCAAGGGAGACGTTGCCCTGGATCACAGCTAAAAGCCAATTAAAGATAGATCTTTAAAGGAGGGAAATGGTTGCCTTGAGAATATAATTCACAAGAAACCTCTGAGAGAGAGATCTTTATAGTTAGGCACAAATGTGATGTGTTGCTATTAATCTTCATTTCCAAAGGGGCACTGTAATAGCATTATGATAAGGGGACTGTTGGACTTCGTTGCAGGACCAAGAGGGAATCTTTCAAGGAAATCTGCTTTTTTCCATCTTCCTGGTTCCTCTCGAGAACTGAATCATGTACTGCCACACAGCACTGAATTCTGGCATGCAGGTGAATCCATAGTATCTCTTTCTTTAATTTATCTAATCATAGAATCACAGGGGTTGGAAGGGACCTACAAAGGTCTTCAAGTCCAACCCCTCTACCACAGCAGGACCATAGAATCTAGCGCAGGTCACACAGGAACACATCCAGATGGGTCTTGGAAGTCTCCAGAGAAGGAGACTCCACAACCTCTCTGTGCAGGGCTCTGGGACCCTCACAGTGAAGAAGTTCTTCCTCATGTTGAGGTGGAACCGTCCTGTGATGTAGCTTATATCCATTGCCCCTTGTCCCATCACAGGAGCAGGGAGGTCATCCTCCCCCTGTACTCAGCACTGGTTAGGCCACACCTTGAGTCCTGTGTCCAGTTCTGGGCCCCTCCATTTAGGAAAGATGTTGAGTTGCTGGAACGCGTCCAGAGAAGGGCAACAAAGCTGGGGAGGGGTTTGGAGCACAAGCCCTGTGAGGAGAGGGCTGAGGGTTGCTTAGCCTGGAGAAGAGGAGGCTCAGGGGAGACCTTATTGCCATCTACAACTACCTGAAGGGAGGTTGTAGCCAGGAGGGGGTTGGTCTCTTCTCCCAGGTGGTCAGCACCAGAACAAGAGGACACAGTCTCAAGCTGCACCAGGGGAGGTTTAGACTGGATGTTAGGAAGAAGTTCTTCATAGAAAGAGATATTGGCCATTGGAATGTGCTGCCAGGGATGTGGTGGAGTCACCATCACTGGAGCTGTTTAGGAAGAGACTGGCTGGGGTGCTTGGTGCCATGGTTTAGTTGATGAGATGGTGTTGGATGATAGGTTGGACTCGATGATCTCAAAGGTCCTTTCCAACCTGGTTTATTCTAGTCTAGTCTAGTCTATTCAACTAAACCATGGCACTAAGTGCCTCATCCAGTCTCTTTTTAAACACCTCCAGTGATGGCCACCCCACCACCTGTAATAATCTGTATTGTGATCGTAAATTGCTTGTTTCCAAACAATCTGTAGTTAGTTTCTGATCCCATCCCAAAAGCTCCTTTTTGGGACATCGGTTTCTCTTCATTTGAACTGTGACAGTTCATCTCATGAAGGGGTTTCCTTACATATCTCAAGAGATCTTCCAACATAAGCATTCTGAATACTCATTCTTCCAGAAAAAAAGAACTCCAGAGAAGATACTTAATGTATGAACAAAGTGCTAATAGTATCAGAGAATCACAGAACATTAGGGGTTGGAAGGGACCTTGAAAGATCATCCAGTCCAACGCCCCTGCCAGAGCAGGATCACCTAGAGCAGGTCACACAGGAATGCATCCAGGCAGGTTTTGAATGTATCCAGAGAAGGAGACTCCCCAACCTCTCTTGGCAGCCTGTTCCAGTGTTTTGCCACCCTCACAGTGAAAAAGATTTTCTTTATGTTCACATGGAACCTTTTATACTCCCATTGCTCCTTGTTGTATCATTGGGCATCTCTGAGAAGAGCCTGGCTCTGTCCTCCTGACTCTCGCTCCTCACATCTTTATAAACATGAATGAAGCCAGCCCTCAGTCTCTTCTTCTCCAAGCTAAAGGGATTCAGCTCCCTCAACCTTTCCTCATAAGGGAAATGTTCCACTCCCTTCATCATCTTTGTGGCTCTGTATTGGGCTCTCTCAAGGTTTCACTTCTCTAATCTTCTAGATTTTCTTAACATGGGAGCAGTACTTAAGTAATACACCAAATGCTTCAGACTTGGGTACCAAGATCCATAAAGAAAATGAAAAAGCCATCTGGGAAATGACATTTTGAGATTGTTCTAAGAACAAACTCTGCACTTCTAAAGACACTATAGAAAAAAAGAAAAATAAAGGCTAGCAACAGGTAAGTTTTGGTTTAGTTCAGTGAAAAGTTTGTGTTTGTATTTGAATTTGTCTGGAATGTTCCATCACAGCACAGAAGGTTTCAACATGATGAACACAACAAACAGCGCTACAGGCTGGGGACAGAGTGGCTGGAGAGCAGCCAGGCAGAGAGAAACCTGGGGGTACTGGCTGATAGTAGGCTGAACATGAGCCAGCAGTGTGCCTAGGTGGCCAAGAAGGCCAATGGCACCCTGGACTGTATCAGGAATACTGTGGCAAATAAGGTCTCCCCTGAGCCTCCTCTTCTCCAGGCTAAAAAAACCCCAGCTCAAGTTCCAGCAAGTCAAGATCTTTCCTAAACTGAGGGGCCCTGCTGGGTGATAGGTTGGACTTGATGATCTTAAAGGTCTTTTCCAACTTGGTTAATTCTGTCTTGGGTATTATAATTTGCCATCAGTGGATCTAGAGTGAAAATCTGAGTAAAAAAATAGTACATATTATTTAAGCCTAAACTTAGAAAATATGATGCTGAACATTGAAGGGGATGGATTGAGGGGAAAAAAACTTTAACCTATCCTCTGTGTTGCACACAGCATCAGAATAGTTCCCTTGTGCAACTCTCAATGGAAAAAGGATTGCCCAAAAAGACCTTCACAATGCTTTCTTCTTTGCTTCATACACAACAAAGCAAAGGCTTCCAAAAGGAATTAAAAGCATGAGAAGCCCATCTGTCAGGCAGAAATCCTTCTGGTTCTTTCCACATGGGACTGGCTTTTACTTACAACTATCCATAAAGCTGTTGTAATTAGCAAAATAACACATAAAAACATTCACTTATTTGATTACGGTTTTTATTATCTCCTATTTGCAGTATTTAGTATAGAACAGAGTAGAATAGAATAGAACAGAGTAGAACAGAACAGAACAGAACAGAACAGAACAGAATAGGATAGGATAGGATAGGATAGGATAGGATAGGATAGGATAGGATAGGATAGGATAGGATAGGATGGAGTGGAATGGAATGGAATGGAATGGAATGGAATAGAATAGAATAGAATAGAATAGAATAGAATAGAATAGAATAGAATAGAATAGAATAGAATAGAATAGACCAGGTTGGAAGAGACCTTCAAGATCATGGTGTCCAACCTATCAACCAATCCAACCCACCTAAATACAATACAACACAATACAGTACAATACAATCCAACCCACCTAAACAACTAACCCGTGGCACCAAGCACCCCATCAAGCCTCTCTTGAACACCTCCAATGAAGGTGACTCCACCACCTCCACGGGCAGTCCATTCCAATGGGCAATCACTCTCTCTGTATAGAACTTCTTCCTAACATCCAGTCTAAACCTGCCCTGGTGCAGCCTGAGACTGTGTCCTCTTGTTCTGGTACTGGCTGCCTGGGAGAAGAGACCAACCTCTGCCTGGCTACATCCTCCCTTCAGGGAGTTGTAGAGAGCAATAAGGTCACCCCTCAGTCTCCTCTTCTCCAGGCTAAGCAACCCCAGCTCCCTCAGTCTCTCCTCTGAGGCCTAAGCAGTCTCTCTCTGTGGCCTAAGCAGTCTCTCTCTGTGGCCTAAGCAGTGCAGTGTACAGGGGCAGAATGACCTCCCTGCTCCTGCTGGCCACACTGTTTCTGATGCAGGCCAGGATGCCATTGGCCTTCTTGGCCGCCTGGGCACACTGCAGGCTCATGTTCAGCCTCCCATCAACCAGCACCCCCAGGTCCCTCTCTGCCTGGCTGCTCTCCAGCCACTCTGACCCCAGCCTGTAGCACTGCCTGGGGTTGCTGTGGCCAATGTGCAGAACCCGGCACTTGGATGTGTTCAAACTCATGCCCTTGGACTCTGCCCATCTGTCCAGCCTGTCGAGGTCCCTCTGCAAAGCCTCTCTGCCCTCCAGCAGATCAACTCCTGCCCCCAGCTTGGTGTCATCCACAAATTTACTGATGATGGACTCAATGCCCTCATCCAGATTATCAATAAAGGCAAGCATATCTCATTAACACCTTTGCATGGTCATCTAAGAGGGAAAGACTCACAATTAAGCTTTAGCTCATTTCTTTTTCTAATTTAGAGACTTTCAAACCTTAAAAAAAACAACAAACAACATAAAAATCAATAAATCAATAAAATTGGAAGTACTGTGTTATGAAGTGTTGTCATAATGGCTTTCATTTACAGCCCAATGCCCTCTCAAGGTTTGTTTATTACTCTTAAAATCTCCCAAATTGATTGTTTGCCTGTGTGCATGCATAGGAATTTCTGTGTAAAGCTTGGAGGTGTTTTCTGCAGTGGAAGGTTAAATGTTTCCAACGTTTCACGAACTACCATCAGATGTCTTCCAGATCACTACTGGTTCCCAGAGCACAGACTGAGGAACACTGCATTAAAGGAGACATTTCCTTTTTCCACTGACTGTGGAGGGATCCTATGGGGATTTGGCACCCCAGGCTAAGGTTAACCTTTGTGAACACCATCTGTAGTTTTATTCCAGGCACACATTTTCAGGGAGGGTGTTATGTGATCACAAATGGGTAATGTTCATGGCTAGGCAGTCCTTCATCACACAGAGCTCATGCTAAGAAAGAAATGCAGCACAGTGGTCCAGTAAATTTTGCTATGCAACACTTGTACCATTATTGAGACCTTATTAAGGTCTCCATGAGGCCATATATAAAAGTGGCAGGGAAATTGCTGCAGTTTCTAAATGTGCACAAGAAGCATCATTCAGTTTGCATTTTTGACTCTCTTATCATTAGCTTTTGGGAACACCTGGGCATCCTCAGACCTTTGGGAGCAACTAGACTAGCTGGGATTGTTGCTGGGAGCAACTAGCAGGGATTGTTTAGCCTGGAGAAGAGGAGGCTCAGGGGTGACCTCATTGCTCTCTACAACTACCTGAAAGGTGGTTGTAACCAGGAAGAGGTTGGTCTCTTCTCTCTAGCAACCATCACCAGAACAAGCTGTGCCAAGGGAAGTTTAGGCTCGAGGTGAGGAAGAAGTTCTTCATGGAGAGAGTCATTTGTCATTGGAATGGGCTGGCCCAGGAGGTGGTGGAGTCACCATCCCTGGAGGTGTTTCAAGAGGGTTAGATGTGGCACTTGGTGCCATGGTCTAGTCATGAGGTCTGTGGTGACAGGTTGGACTCAATGATCTTCAAGGTCTC
>CM037632.1:5810602-5844502 GCA_015227895.2 Colaptes auratus | reverse complement strand
AATGGAGTTGCTGATTGCCGTAGCAGTGCACAAGATGAGTCAAAAGTTTTAAGCCCCAAGAGTGTGCAATGAAAATAGAAGTTTAGATTTGAAATGAAGAGAAAAGAAAAGCCAACATGGTGATGACAGCTAGACAGTGTAGGAGTCTCATCTAAAGGTCCAACACTGGTTGGGCAGAGCCAGATGAGGCTGATAGAATGGAGTTGCTGATTGTCGTAGCAGCGCACAAGATGAGTCGAAAGTTTGCAGCTCCCAAGAAGTGTGCAATGAAAATAGAAGTTTTAGATTGGAAATTTGAAGAGAAAAGAAAAGCCCAAAATTGTGATGACAGGTAGGCAGTGTAGGAGACTCATCTAAAGGTCCAACACTGGTTGGGCAGAGCCAGATGAGGATGATAGAATGGAGTTGCTGATTGTTGTAGCAGTGCACAAGATGCATCAAAAGTTTGCAGCTCCCAAGAAGTGTGCAATGAAAATAGAAGTTTTAGATGGAAATTTGAAGAGAAAAGAAAAGCCCAAAATTGTGATGACAGCTAGACAGTGCAGGAGACTCATCTAAAGGTCCAACACTGGTTGGGCAGAGCCAGATGAGGATGATAGAATGGAGTTGCTGATTGTCGTAGCAGCGCACAAGATGCATCAAAAGTTTGCAGCTCCCAAGAAGTGTGCAATGAAAGTAAAGTTTTAGATTTGAGATTTGAAGAGAAAAGAAAAGCCCAAAATTGTGATGACAGCTAGACAGTGCAGGAGACTCATCTAAAGGTCCAACACTGGTTGTGCAGAGCCAGATGAGGATAACAGAATGGAGTTGCTGACTGTCATAGCTTAGTCACTAACAGGACATTGATATAATAAAAAATCATCCTGTTGAACTAAGTATTAACCCCCCCCCCCCCAATTACTTAACTTCTCATTCTTGCAAAATACTTTTATGCTCATTTTGCAACTTAGTGCTGACTACACCAACTGTGTTCTCAGAAGTACCAAAAAATATAGCCAGTAATTCACAGCAATATTTCTGGAGGTACTAAAAACACCAGAGTGTAGGACTGATTCCTGGATTTTGCACAGCTCTGACTGTAAACCACTAACCATCATGGCTGATGTATGTGGATTACAGAGGATCTATACATCAGGGACAAAAAGAACTCCCTTTTCTGTTTGCCTTTTTTTTAACTCTTTTCCTGTGTTTTTTTACAAAAGCAAGGAAAGTTTATGTGAAACTGAAAGGGAAGAAAATATAATCAGTGAAAAGGTCACACTGACACACCTAATTTTGCTACTTAAAGGCATTGGGTACCGCAGAGATTAAGATCTTAGCAATGGTCAGGTAAGAGTGGACAAAAAAAGCCCCAAAACGCCTCACCTGAAGAAAGAGGAAATAAAAATCAGTTATCAGTGATTGTAAAGAAATAGCTATGATTTGTGGAAGGAATGTAAAGCACGATATCTGAGACTATAATGAATTTGCCATAATAGAGGCAAGGTCCTAAATCAGATATCTGAGCAATCGCTATTATTCCTTCAGGTTTTCTTTCTTTCTTTCTTTCTTTCTTTCTTTCTTTCTTTCTTTCTTTCTTTCTTTTTTCTTTCTTTTTTTCTTTCTTTCTTCTTTCTTTCTTCTTTCTTTCTTTCTTCCTTCTTTCTTTCTTTCTTTTTTCTTTCTTTCTTCTTTTTCTTCCTCTTCTTTCCTTCCTTCTTCTCTCTCTTTCTCTCTCTTTCTCTCATTCTTTCTTCCTGTTTCTTTTCTTTACTTTTTGCCTTTCTTTCTGCCTTTCCCTTCCTTCCTTCCTTCCCCCTTCCCTCCCTCCCTCTTTCTTTCTCTCTTTCTTTCTCTTCTTTCTTTCTTTCTTTCTGTATTCTTTCTTTCTTTCTTTCTTTCTTTCTTTCTTTCTTTCCTTCTTTCTTTCTCTTCTTTCTCTTCTCTCTCTTCTCTTCTTTCTCTTCTCTTCTCTTCTCTTCTCTTCTCTTCTTTCTCTTTCTTCTCTTCTCTTCTTTCTCTTCTCTTCTCTTTCCTTTTCTTTCCTTTTCGTTCTTTTCTTTTCTTTTCTTCCCTTCCTCCTCCCTCCCTTTTTGTCCCATCTTTCTTTATGTCTTTCTCCTTTCCTTTCTTTCTGTCTGCCTTTCTTTCTGTCTTTCTGTCTTTCTGTCTTTGTCTGGTTTGGTTTTGGTTTAAAACACCAGGAGAATTTAATGCCCAGTCAATTTCCCTGTTGAGTATGTAACACGGAACCACGTCAAATGCTTTATGTGCACAAACACAGAATCACGCACAGAATCACACAGATTTTCCAGGCTGGAAAAGACCTTTGAGATCAGGACCAACCTATCACCCAACACCTTCTAATTAACTAAACCATGTCACTAAGTGCCTCACTAAGTCTATTTTTGAACATTTCCAGGGACGGTGACTCTACCACCTCCACGGGCAGCCCAAGCCCTTTTCTTCAACTGAGATACAATGTCCACAGCATCTCTTTTATTCCCCAATTATTTTGTTCCCTCAAGGAACAGAATTCATGTTAGTTTAGGATTAATCTACCTCATCCAGCTTTGCAATGAAAAAAAAAAAAACAACAAACCAATAGTAAATTTGGGTGAAGGAAAACCTTAAAATTCTTTAACCAGGAATTCTAAGAAGCTACATTTGGGAAACAAGATCTACAAAAAGCACATCAATGTCCTGCAGGTCCCTCAAATGTTTCTGAAAATCTTGACTCAGCCTTTCTAAAAACCCCTCTGAATTAAAGGATAAGATTTCTATGCATTGGGTGTTTTGCCTTCATAAAAAATAGAATCATTCATGTACAGTCCTGTCCCTCTGGTGTGTAAAATGCATTTTTATTTCAGTATCATATTCATGTGAGTTGTTTGTGTATTGTATTGTATTGTATTGCATTGTATTGTATTGCATTGTATTGTATTGTACTGTATTGCATTGTATTGTATTGTATTGTATTGTATTGTATTGTACTGTATTGTACTGTATTGCATTGTATTGTATTGTATTGTATTGTATTGCATTGTATTGCATTGCATTGTATTGCATTGTATTGCATTGTATTGTATTTATTTAGCAAATATTCTCTAAAATCCATTTATCCTGCATATTTACATCTCACTTTTCAGTCTGGAGGATCTCAATACTTTATTGATACAATTACTGAATTACAACTTGTATGTAAGAAACATCTATCAGAGCCCAAGCTAGTATCTCTGATAGATACTACCTTCGCTCTCAGCTGTACGGCGCAGTGTGCTGAAGGCTTCCTATCAATAAATATAGAGGATTCTGAGGCACCAGCCAGGATTATGGATGTTGCAAAGTGCACTTAGTGATATTTTATTAATCAAAGGTATCAAACCATTGAGATTGAACTCTACTGGAAAAGAAAAAAAGAGGTGGTACAATCTATTCAAGTGGCAGCACCTCTAAGCTCACAGCATCTTTTCCAGTCTTCTGCAGTCAAGTGCAGGCTTACATCTACTAAATGACTCAAGTAGTTTCTAGGTTCCTCATTAAATGTTTCAGAAACCAAGATACACAGTACAACAGGAAAGTATTTTATAATGAAGACATTATAAACAAAGGCAAACTGCTAGTGTTTTCAGGTTGAGGACACCACAGGGTATAAGAATTCATTTTTGATCATTGAAAAGGCAGGGCTTGGCAAACTGAACTAATATAATAAACCTTTTTGTGTGCTGCATGTACATTTGCACAGAGATGACACTATTATCTGGCATTGTATGGAGCATGCCTTACAAATCCGTGGTGAAAAAGTATTGATAGATGTATGTTCACAAACGTTAGAGAGAAAGACAGAAGACCTGGGCCTTTTAGCCTTTTAATTCCTGATAGGAGAATGAGTGTGCAATTGTGCTGTAGTAAATGTGTATTTTATGAAAATATATATTGCCAGACACTGCAAACTGTCTCTTTGTCTCTCATGACTCCACCACTTGATGGTTCTTTCCTGCTCCTTTCCTAGTCTCGTCTCTTTGAAGCTATACTACAAAGACACTTCTTTCTTTATCGCTCCCAAGCTCCTAACATAGGCAAGTTCTACGTGTCTATCTTCACTGAGATAGCTTATTCTTATTAATTTTTCTAGTGTAGGTGCAACCTAGACAGCAGATACACATTAATATGGATGCAATGTAGACTATCTAACGCAATTATTCACAATATATATATATGGACATTCAATTCAGAAGATCAGAATGGAATGATGATTTTGCCATTGACATCAGTAGCTCAGACTTGGCTCACCTAAATTCAGGATTTTAGGAGTTTGGAATCTGATCTAATTAAGTGTCAGGGCTTCACCACTAGCCAATGGAGAGAGACAGGAAAACTCTGTACACAATTCTTGTCTAAGATGGCAGTCAGAGAGAAAAAAACCCACATTTGTTTTCTCTATGGATGCAACTAACTTAGACTAGGACTCAGAATCGTAAATTCAAGTGAATCAGTGAAGAATAAATGGTACTCATGCTATTTTTTTCTGCTGGGTGACTAATAGAATGCAAGTGAATCTTTATTTTGTACTATTTACAAGGATGTCAGAAAAATAGAATAGAGATATGAAGTATTTTACTTGTTCGCCGTGAATTCGCATTTGTTCCCTTTAACAGTGAGAAGTCAGCGTGTATGAAAACAATAACCTCCCCCACCAAATCCAGCAATGACATCTAGCCATGAAACACCTGATTTCTGTTTGGCAGGCAGAGCTTCAGAAATGTCACAAATTAAACACTTGGAGGAATTTCAATAATTGGCCCAAGTTATTTAATACTGCTTATATTTGCTGACACGATTGCATTTGGGGGGGAGGTTGGAGCTTTCTTTCTTGGCAGAGGCATTGCACACAAATGACAATGCATGGTATGGCATATTAGCAGTAATAAACATTTTCTTCACTTAGACTACATGGAAATTAACAGAAATTAGAATTTGGGGGGGGGCTTGGAGCATTATTTCTTTGGTAAAGGCATTGCACACAAATGACAATGCATGGTATGGCATATTACCAGTAATAAACATTTTCTTCACTTGCACTACACAGAAATTAACAGAAATTAGCATTTTTGGGGGGACTTGGAGCTTTCTTTCTTTGGCAGAAGCATTGCACACAAGTGACAATGCATGGTATGGCATATTAGCAGTAATAAACATTTTCTTCACTTACACTACATGGAAATTAACAGAAATTAGCATTCTGGGGGGGGACTTGGAGCTTTCTTTCTTTGGCAGAGGCATTGCACACAAGTGACAATGCATGGTATGGCATATTAGCAGTAATGGATGAATGTTTTCTCCACTGACACTGCACAGAAATTAACATGACTCAAAATGCTACCATTTTATGACTTTAAAATATAATTATTAATTTTTTTTCTCCCTCCCCTGTCTACAGATTCTTTTATTCATTTGCATGATATCAGCGTGGTAAGAACCACAAGGCTTTGAAAAACCTCCACTGTGCTATAGACTAGGTTCAGCGGGATGGATACACTACAGCAGCGTTGGGAAACGACATGACAGAAATCTGTGGCTTTGATTAGGATCTATGCTCTGGTATTCAGTTAACAAACCATGCAGTTTTCAATCCCTCTTTGGATAAAGAAAAGGAAGAAAAAAAAATAAAAGGGGGAAAAAAAAAAAAAAGGAAGGCAGGCATTAAAAAGAAAAAACCCCACCCTGTTTCATAACTTAGAGCAAACAAAATCTCCTAAGAGCTAGATCTGCAGAAGACTTAGCCAATATCACAGGGAACATGGGTTGGAAAGCCCACTGCCATTAATGACACCGTTTGCAGACAGAGCTGTAGAAAACCACGGGAAAAGGTCTTACATCAGAGAGCAACCAGAAGATAAGCCTCATGTTTTATTAGGGATTCCAAGCGTGCTCAGGTCCACTTAGCATTTCTCAAAACGATCTTTTAAATGGATTATTGAATAAAAACATCACTTACTTGAAGATCTCGCTGAGTGTCTGTGTGGCTGCTTATTTTTTTCTCTGTTCTCAGTCAAAGCACTTCCACTGGCCATGGAAACAAGGTCTAAATCCGTGTCTTCTCTGCTTACAGGGCTTGCCTGGAAGCAGCGGGAGAGAATGTACACAATCATGAAACAAAATATAACATTTTCTGAATGCAGCTCACATTACCCCAAATAAACAAACAGGATCTGTCAAACAACCTTCTTCAAAATGATACCACAATCCTTTATTGTTGCCTAGGCTGAACAAATGTACTATGTCAAAGCATTTTCGTAAATAAGAGCCGATCTCAAAATTGTGGTTTGTGATCTGAGTCAGTGCAACAACAAAAGAAAACATTTTAGTACAGTAATTTTGAAGAAAATCAATCTTGCAGATGCCTGATGAAACCTTAAACAGCTTAAGATCATTTACTGACCAGTCTATAATTTAAGTTATAGCTGAATGTCACAGATGTCGTCTTGGATTATTTGCTGCAATATTTATGTTTTATCCAGGACACGTATCAGTTCAATCAGGCCAGGGCCTAGCAAGTAATTTAATCTTGTAGGGTTTGGGGTTTTTTTGCTAATTAAACTTAACCATCAGACAGCATTTTAATTACACTTTGGGCAAGAGTATTATATGAATGGTAACATCCCGTGTTGGTACATTTGGGCATGAGGCATGTTCCTTGCACACATAAACGTTGGGAAAACAGAGATGGCGATTCTGGCTGCATTTTAGCAGCGGGTCCTTGCTTTGAACGCACGTGGGGCAAAGGTTAGAAATACTGACCTAGAAGATAGCACACACCATAAAGGGCAGATTGTGAGTTTTGCAGAAAATGGCTTTGCATTTGCTCGATAAGAAGCCCCTCTCCTCGAAATGAAAAGCTATTCAACACCAAAAGCAGCCCTCTCACTGACTAGATCCTAAGGGTCACTAACAACGACAGAGAAAAATTAAGACTCCGCTCAAGAGCGATCTACAAAACCCCCAGTGTAGCATCAGTCAACTTCAAGGACTGTCACACAAAGACATCTAGCCTCTGGACCTTCAGAAGTGGAATCCAGAAGAAAGATTATGTCCTTCTCTCTCTGGGCTGAGAAGCCCCAAATTCTTCCAGAAGCTAAGTATCTGAGCAGAGACCATTCCTCAGGAAAACCAGCAAACACCGAAAAAGGAAAGCACGTTAGCGGGAAGGGCATGGAACTTTTGCATAATTTAGCAGCTTGGACTGCTCACTCAGGAATAGAAAGACTGGGTCTCAACTCCTTCCTCTGGGGGTTGAAGCCTGCAGCTCCCTTTTGCTCAGGAAAATGCCGTTACTATAAAGTTGTAGGCTACTCTGGAGGAGACGATCTCCAGACTTCCTGTTCAAACCAGCTCACTGTACCAAGAGCCGCATTGCACCAATGCAGACAGGCTTTGTAGTCCACTCTAACTTAGAGAATTCATGTGAAATGGAGACCTGTTTCATTTCCTTGTCTTTACCAGTCACTGTTTAATGTAAAAATTCATTAAAAAATTCATGCATTTCCCAATCAACAGCCCTGAAGATACAGAGATTTTTAGGCTCTTCCTTCAGCGCTTGCCTGCCCTTTGTGTTAGCACAAAAAAAGTTTATCCCTTGTCTTCTGATGCTTGACTTTCGTATGCTTAATGACCACGACTTTAAAGTTTCCCTTTGCATAGGTGGCAGGCTGTAATATTGCTGTTAGCATTAACATTTGATTTTTCTCTTCCCCAGCAGTGTCAAGAAACTTTGAAAAGAGGAACAGTTTTACCCTGCCAACTCTTAATATTTACAGTCACTTTAAGTTTGTGAGAGCTCTGTATGCCCAAACCCTTTACACAGAATGCTTTTAAGCCTTCCCTTACTAGAAATAAGGCAATCATTGTGATGTTAAGAGAGATTCAAACCAATGGGATTGATTATTCTTGCTTTCATCTAACCTGTTTCAAGACATAGCAGAAGTTTCCTAATGTCCCCAATTCCCAGGACCCAGGAGGCAACAGTATTTTAAACAATTAAACTTTCATTATCCAAATCCCATCATCACGAAACTCGAGGCTTCATCTCCTTGTGGTCAACAGGATTCAGTGTTAAATGCTGGATTTTAATAGGGCTGCCTGGGTCTCTGTTGTAAAATATTAGCTATTTCTTTCAAATAAAGATAAGAGTTTGCACCTAATTAGAGTCAGTGTAATATTTAAGGTTGTATTAATCACTGGAGCAAACTTAATTTCAGGTTTGTAAGGAACCTGATTGAAAGTCTTCTGAAGCTAATTAAAACCTTCCCTTTCACATTTATAGCTTAGAGCCAAAAATTGGAAGAAATTACCACACTGGTACACTTCTTCACAGCATGCAGTACTAGACTTTGATCTGCAGTAATCACCACATTGAAGTCTTCAGACTTTTGGCCATTAGTTTCAGTACTAAAAAGCTGGGGTTTTTTTTCTTTCCCAATTAATCAGAAATTAATCTCAATCAGGAGGAACTTTTGCCTTGACTACAGCTCTGCATCTCAATCTTTTGTCTGAGCCTATGTTAAATTATCGAGATATTCTGAGATACAAAGCACTTTAAAATCAAAGTTATGTCACAGAATCACCAAGGTTGGAAGAGACCTCAAAGATCATCAAGTCCAACCTGTCACCACAGACCTCATGACTAAACCAAGGCACCAAGTGCCACGTCCAGTCCCTTCTTGAACACCTCCAGGGATGGTGACTCCACCACCTCCCTGGGCAGCACATTCCAATGGCAAATGACGCTCTCAGTGAAGAACTTTCCCCTCATGATTAATTGTGAAGCAGTTTACCATGTAGGTAAATGAAAATACACATAAATATGAATCAGAAAGGCTATCCTAATTGTCATTCAGCAAAATCATCACAGAATCACAGAATTTTAGGGGCAGGAAGGGACTCTGAAATATCACCCAGTCTAACCCACTGCCAGCGCAGGATTACCTACATCAGATTGCACAGGAATGCATCCAGGTGAGTTTGGAACATCTTGACAGAGGAAGACTCCACAACCTCCCTGGGCAGCCTGTTCCAGTGCTCTATCACCCTCACAGTGCAAAAATTTCCCCTCATATTTATATGAAACTCCCAAAGCCTTAGCTTCCACCTATTGCCCCTTGTGCTGTCATTGGGCACCACCCAGCAGAGCCTGGCTCCAGCCTCTCGGGACTCACCCTTTACATATTTATAAACTTTGATAAGGCCACACATTAGATAAAGTTCAAGTGCCCAGTCAAAACTGTAAGGCAGGATATCTTCCTATCTGAGCACTTAAGCATTAGCAGTAAGCAAAATCATCAACAAAATGCCCAAGATTAGCATAACAAAGTCTTAGATTTACCACAGCTTACTATATGGGCTTTATTCCCCCTGAAGGGAGGTTGTAGCCAGGTGGGGATTGGTCTCTTCACCCAGGCAACCAGCACCAGAACAAGAGGACATAGTCTCAAGCTGTGCCAGGGAGGTTTAGGCTGGAGGTTAGAAATAAGTTCTTCACAGAAAGAGATTGGCTGCCCAGGGAGGTAGTGAAGTCATCATCACTGGAGATGTTTAGGTAGAGACTCGATGAGGCACTTGGTGCCATGGTTTAGTTGCTTAGATGGTGTTGGGTTATAGGTTGGACTCGATGATCTCAAAGGTCTTTTCCACTTTGGTCAATTCAATTCACTTCAATTCACTTCAATTCACTTCACTTCAATTCAATTCAATTCAATTCAATTCAATTCAATTCAATTCAATTGATTTCAATTCAATTCAATTCAATTGATTTCAATTCAATGCTATTCAATTAAATGCTATTCTATTCTATTCTATTCTATTCTATTCTAAGGCTTTACTGTTAGGATGCAACAATTGAAATACTGAAATTTTAAGCCTTTCTTTAGTAGAAATAAGGCAGTCACTGTGACATCAAGAGAGATTCACACCAAAGGGATTAATTATTCTTGCTTTCATCTAACCTGTTTCAATACATGGCAGAAGTTTCCTTATGTCCCAATTCCCAAGACCCAGGAGGCAACAGTATTTCAAATAATTAAACTTTCATTATCCATCACAAAATTTGAGGCTTCATCTTCTTGTGGTCAACAGTATTCAATGCTGGATTTTAATAGGGCTGCCTGGGTCTCTGGTGTAAAATATTTGTTATTTTCATTCAAGTAAAGATAAGAGTTTGCACCCAATTAGAGTCAGTGGGATACTGGTTTGCATCCATGAAGAAGGTCTTAAATTCCTGGAATGTGCATAAAGGTCAATTAGAAACCTCCTACTACACACCAGGAAATTATGAATGAGCACATGAAATATGAATAAATGACTGGAAATGCCCAGGAATGCTTCCCTCTTATAATTATATACATATCGTTTGATTGGTTGATGGTAGGCTGAACATGAGGCTGCAGTGTGCCCAGGCAGCCAAGAGGGCCAATGGCATCCTGGCCTGCATCAGGAACAGTGTGGCCAGTAGGAGCAGAGAGGTCATTCTACCCCTGTACACTGCACTGGTTAGGCCACACCTTGAGTACTGTGTCCAGTTCTGGGCCCCTCAGTTTAGGAAGGAGGTTGACTTGCTGGAGTGTGTCCAGAGAAGGGCAACAAGGTTGGTGAGGGGCTTGGAACACAAGCCCTATGAGGAGAGACTGAGGAAGCTGGGGTTGCTTAGCCTGGAGAGGAGGAGACTCAGGGGTGACCTTATTGCTCTCTACAACTACCTGAAGGGTGGTTGTAGACAGGCAGAAGTTGGTCTCTTCTCCCATGCAACCAGCACCAGAACAAGAGGACACAGTCTCAGTCTGCACCAGGGGAGTTTTTGAATGGAGGTTAGGAGGAAGTTCTATACAGAGAGAGTGATTGCCCATTGGAATGGACTGCCCAGGGAGGTGGTGGAGTCACTGGAGATGTTCAGGAGGAGACTTGATAGGGTGCTTGGTTGCATGGTTTCGTTGATTAGGTGCTGTTGGATGATAGGTTGGACACGATGATCTTGAAGGTCTCTTCCAACCTGGTCTATTCTATTCTATTCTATTCTATTCTATTCTATTCTATTCTATTCTATTCTATTCTATTCCATTCCATTCCATTCCATTCCATTCCATTCCATTCCATTCCATTCCATTCCATATATACACACATATATATACACACACACACACTTATATATTTAAATTCTATCTTTTCATCTTCCTTTCAGTTTGCAAGAACTTTTCTTAGTTTTTTGATGATTGCAGCTATAGGTTAACTTCATTTTTTGGTCATGATTTCATAGCTTTTCCCTGGGTTACTGTGCAAAAGCATTAGGAGTGAGTTCACGTTTCAAGCTTTAAAAGTTAAGAGAACTCACATAAATTTTAAACCCATAATTCCCTAACTGTCTCTGTGTACAGAACATGTCATTATTTCATTGCCTGCAAAGTACTGCTGTCTGTATTAGAGATAGGTTTTATTCCTCCTTCTATTTTTTGGCCTTCTATTACATTTTTTGTCTGCACTTCATTCATGTGGAACAGCTATGTAATTATGTGGCACAGGCTGTGACAATCCCATAACACTGCCAGTTATGTGGGCACACCACATAATATCATTGTGGGATTGCAGCAGCATTTTGTGGACACAACTGCCTACTGTAAATCAGATACAATCTACCTAGGTGCACATATGCTTACTGGTAATTACCTCATGTGTGATTTAGAGAACACTATCAGATTATGATTTGCTCAGCTTGGAACAATTACTGGTTTAAACTTTATCTAACTATCAGTGTTGCTGCAATCAAAACCCATCACAACAGTTCACAGAATCAGAGAATGGTCTGAGTTGGAAGGGACCTCCAAATGTCATCTAGTCCAACTCCCTCTGCAGTATGCAGTGTTATCCTCAACTATCTGGGCCCCTCAGTTTAGGAAGGATGTTGACTTGCTGGAACGTGTCCAGAGAAGGGCGACGAGGTTGGTGAGGGGTTTGGAACACAAGCCCTATGAAGAGAGGCTGAGGGAGCTGGGGTTGCTTAGCCTGGAGAAGAGGAGACTCAGGGGTGACCTTCTTGCTCTCTACAACTACCTGAAGGGAGGTTGTGGACAGGTGGAGGTTGGTCTCTTCTCCCAGGCAGCCAGCACCAGAACAAGAAGACAGTCTCAAGCTGCGCCAGGAGAGGTTTAGACAGGATGTTAGGAAGAAGTTCTATACAGAGAGTGTGATTGCCCATTGGAAGGTGGTGGAGTCACCATCATTGGAGGTGTTCAGGAGGAGACTTGATGGGGTGCTTGGTGCCATGATCTAGTTGTTTGGGTGGGTTGGATTAGTTGATAGGTTGGATGCGATGATCTTGAAGGTCTCTTCCAACCTGGTTTATTGTATTATATTGCATTGTATTATATTGTATTATCACAGAGTCACAGAAACCTTCAGGTTGGAAGAGACCCTCAGGGTCACCAAGCAATTGGTTGGACTTGATGATCTTGGAGGTCTCTTCCAATCTGGTTGATTCTGTGATTCTGTGATTTAGGTACGTGACTTAAATAATTGCTGGAATGTGTCCAGAGAAGGGCAATGAGGCTGGGGAGGGGTTTGGAGCACAGCCCTATGAGGAGAGGCTGAGGGAGCTGGGGTTGCTTAGCCTGGAGAAGAGGAGGCTCAGGGGAGACCATGTTGCCATGTACAACTACCTGAAGGGAGGTTGTAGCCAGGTGGGGGTTGGTCTCTTCGCCCAGGCAACAAGCACCAGAGCAAGAGGACACAGCCTCAAGTTGTGCCAGGGGAAGTTTAGGCTGGATGTTGAGAAGTTCTTCATGGCAAGAGAGATTGGCCATTGGAATGTGCTGCCCAGGGAGATGCTGGAGTCACCATCACTGGAGGTGTTTAGGAAGAGACTGGATGGGGTGCTTGGTGCCATGGTTTAGTTGATTACGGGGTACTGAATGATAGGTTGGATGCAATGATCTTGAAGGTCTCTTCCAGTCCGGTCTATTCTATTCTATTCTATTCTATTCTATTCTATTCTATTCTATTCTATTCTATTCTATTCTATTCCTATCCTATTCTATTCTATTCTACTCTATTCTATTCTATTCTATGCTATTACCTTTAGACTTGTCTGATTGAAAAGCAGACACGTTTTAAGTCAATAATGTAAGTGGTGCTGAACTGTATGAAATCTTATTTTAACCTTTTTTTTCCAAAAGCTTGATTTGGAAGCTTCAAAAGCACACAGCAGCATTTGCTGTCTTAAAAAGCCAAACCAGTGTCAGATTCTGGAATTGGAAACCTATGTACACACGTGGGTTCTTGTGTTCAAACGTTTTCTTCTGATCCCATCAATGATTGCCAAATAGAGACAGCATTAAAGAATTTTAATTGCTCAAAAAGAAATAATAATAATAACAAAAATCTCCTGGCTGTTTTTACACCAAGTATGCATTTGGAAACACCATCAAGGCATAGCTGAATCCTGCAAAATCCCACAAGGAAACAAGTTCTTACCACAAGTTGTACTTGTCTACTGTCACGTATCACAGGATCTAACTCAGGCAAGAAATGACTGCTGGGAATAAACAAAACAAAATAAAACAAAACAGAACAGAGGTTTATGGACTGGGCTTGCTAAAATACCTGCACAGAATCTTTTCACTGAAATACTCCTGCTCAAGTAGAAATGATTCTATTTAATATAATTTCATAGTTAAGAAGCCCCAGAGTAATTAACATTAACTGATAAAGCATTAGAGTAATTAATATTAACATTTTTTGTGCTTAAAGTTAAAGAAATCATTAACAAGTAATTGTAGAATGATAGAATTGTCAGGGTTGGAAGGGACTTCAGGGATCATCTAGTTCCAATCCTCCTGCCATGGGCAGGAACACCCCATACTAGATCAGGTTGCTCAGACCCACATCCAACCTGGCCTTGTCAGGTGTGAAGGCCATGTGGCATCTGGGCACATGGCATTAGAAACTTCCAGGGACAGGGCTTCCACCATGTCCCTGGGCAACCTGTTCCAGTGTCCTACCACCCTCATGGTGAAGAACTTCTTCCTAATATCCAATCTGAATCTACCCACTTCTAGTTTTGCTCCAGTCCCCCTAGTCCTATCACTACGCGACCTCCTAAAAAGTCCCTCCCCACTGGTTTACTCCAATGGCAGAATACTAATCAAAACTATAAATGTCAATAAATGCAACCATACATGGATTTTTGCATGTAGTGACATAAAGGACAGCTGAATCAGTTGTCAGATTATTTAAGACTAAAATTGCTTTCAGTTACGTAAATCTATCGGCTGTTCTGAAGAGATGTTCAAATGCAGACCAGTGGGACTTTTGCCATATTCAAAATGGGATCAAAAAAGAAAAGAGTTTCAGGACAAACACTAGTGCCTAACACACACCCAGAAGTAACATGACAACATGACAGAAAAAACCTTACTTTGCAAATTTTTTGGCAACAAAGCTGGGGTGGGGTCTGGAGCACAGCCCTGTGAGGAGAGGCTGAGGGAGCTGGGGTTGCTTAGCCTGGAGAAGAGGAGGCTCAGGGGAGACCTTCTTGCTGTATACAACTATCTCAAGGGATGTTGTGGCCAGGTGGGGCTTGGTCTCTTCTCCCAGGCAACCAGCACCAGAACAAGAGGACACAGCCTCAAGCTGTGCCAGTGGAGGTTTAGGCTGGGTGTTAGGAAGAAATTCTTCCCAGAAAGAGAGATTGCCCATTGGAATGTGCTGCCCAGGGAGGTGGTTGAGTCTCCATCACTGGAGGTGTTCAAGAGGAGACTGGATAAGGCACTTGGTGCCATGGTTTAGTTGATTAGATGGTGTTGGGTGAGAGGTTGGACTTGATCTCGAGGGTCTTTTCCAACCTGGTCTATTCTATTCTATTCTATTCTATTCTATTCTATTCTATTCTATTCTATTCTAATTTCCATACAAAACATAATATCATGCAGTCCATCTCATTTTTAGTATTTTAAAATAAATATTTGAAGTTAAAATGCCTACATTAAATTCATTGCTTGTCTACTGACATTTTGTTTGGTTTTATTAGAGATGCTTGGCATTGTGTCTACTAATGACTTCATTAAGATACCAATGGTTTATATTGAATTTATGACCAAAAAATATACTTACTGTATCCTCATGTTAGTTTAGGAAATGAGATTAACCTTTTCCTTAAATGTATGGAAATTTTACCTGGTTAATAACCAAAATTAAATATAGAAGGAGCATGTTTGCAACTTTTTTACTGAAGCATGCCATGGAGATCTGAAAGCTTGGTTTATGTTTTGAAAACAAAACATAAATACACACTATCTAGTTAAACTGAGGGGGGTTTTGCTTTCTTAATCAAATTTAACAGTATAGATAATGTTACAGCTGATCTAATTACACACAACCATAATATATACCAATAAAGTTATAAAATATATGATGAGTGAGCACTTTAATTTCCCACCCCCCCCCTATACTCTACAGCAGGGCATTGCTAGCACAAAGCTATGTAGATTCTGAACTGTTCATCATGTCATTATCACTGTGGAAGAAGCATCTGTACAATCACTACAAACCCAATTCTAAAGGGTAGAATAGAATAGAAATAGAAATATAGAATAGAACAGAATAGAATAGAGTAGAATAGAATAGAATAGAATAGAATAGAATAGAATAGAATAGAACCGAACCAAACCCGAACCAGGTTGGAAGAGACCTTTGAGATCATTGAGTCCAACCTATCACCCAACACCATCTAATCAACTAGTATCATCATAGTATCCTAAACTAAACCATGGCACCAAGCACCCCATCCAGTCTCTTCCTAAACACCTATACAATAATATAATAATACAATACAATAAATCCAGGTTGGAAGAGACCTTCAAGATCATCGTGTCCAACCTATCAACCAATCCAACCCACCTAAACAACTAGATCATGGCACCCAGTACCCCATCAAGTCTCCTCCTGAACACCTCCAATGATGGTGACTCCACCACCTCCCTGGGCAGACCATTCCAATGGGCAATCACTCTCTCTGTAAAGAATTTCTTCCTAACACCCAGTCTAAACCTCCCCTGGCGCAGCCTGAGACTGTGTCCTCTTGTTCTGGTGCTGCCTGCCTGGGAAAAGAGACCAACCTCTGCCTGTCTACAATCTCCCCTCAGGTAGTTGTAGAGAGCACCAGTGATGGTGACTCCAGCACCTCCCCTGGACAGCACATTCCAATGGCAAATAATTCTTACTATAAGAACTTCTTCCTGACATCCAGCCTAAGCCTCCCCTGGTGCAGCTTGAGACTGTGTCCTCTTGTTCTGGTGCTGGTTGCCTGGTACTGTGGTCAGGACCTGGAAATACAGTGTACTGTCTGCTAGCTACAAAGCCAAGAACTATTAACCTAGGGGATCACTTTACAAGATAAGTTTAACATAACAATAATAATAATAATAGTAATAAAAAACATCTAATTCAAAGGCAATGACCTCACCTCTTCACATCCTTGGAACTGGCTGTTTCATAATCCAAAAGCTGTGTATGAAGCCACTGGTATGTAAAGTCATTTCTTCTTTGTAATTTCTCACCTAAAGTAATATCCAGCTGAGAAAATTCTTCTTTTTCACCTGGAGTGGGGAAAAAGAAAAAGAAAAGAAAAGATATTCCTGTCATTCACTATTATTTTAAGCTATATTTATTTTATTTGTATTATTTTATGACTACCCTAAGTGATCCTGCATTGGCAAGGGGGGTTGGACTCGATGATCTCTTGAGGTCCCTTTCATGTATGTAGGAGCATACCTGTCCTTGTGCATTTGAACCAGCAAAGGATGTAGTTCATCTCCCTTTGTATCATGTTGGTTTTGCCTACTATGAATGATTCCACTAACAATATCTCTAAAGTGGGTGGTGGTGTGGTGGTGAAGATGTCACAACTGACTTTGAGATGAATGGTTTCATCATATTTCTTATTTTTAAGCCTTAGTTAGTTTTTATTCATGTTTTGGTAACATTATCTGAACTCCCAGGCTGTTCATCAACCTGTTCATCGACCTTTTAACCTTTTAAGAGGTTTGCTACATTATCTGTAGCATTTTTTACACTTATCACAGAATGGGTTAGGTAGGAATGGACCTTAGAGATCATCTACTCTGATGATCAGAGGGCTGGAGCACCTCTCCTATGAGGACAGACTGAAGGAGTTGGGGCTGTTCAGTCTGGAGAAGAGAAGGCTCCGAGGTGACCTCATTGTGGCCTTCCAGTATCTGAAGGGGGCTACAAGAAGGCTGGGGAGGGACTTCTCAGGATATCAGGGAGTGATAGGACTAGGGGGAATGGAATGAAGCTGGAGGTGGGGAGATTCAGGCTGGAGATGAGGAGGAAGTTCTTCACTGTGAGGGTGGTGAAGGCCTGGAATGGGTTGTCCAGGGAGGTGGTTGAAGCCCCGTCCCTTGAGGTGTTTAAGCCCAGGCTGGATGAGGCTCTGTCCAGCCTGATCTAGGGTAGAGTGTCCCTGCCCATGGCAGGGGGGTTGGAACTAGATGATCCTTGTGGTCCCTTCCAACCCTAACTGAAACTATGAAACTATGAAACTACTCCAGCCTCCCCACTATGAGCAGGGACACCTCTCCACTAGGCTTGGTTGCTCAAAGCCTCATCCAATCTGGCCTTGAACACCCCCCAGGGAGGAGTCATCCATGACCTCCCCGGGGAACTGGCTCCAGAGTCACAGCACCCTCATACTGAAAAGCTTCCTCAGATCCAGTCTAACCCAGCTATCCTTCAGCTTCAAACCATTCTCCCTTGTCCTGTCTCCAGACACCCTCAGGAAAAGACCCTCTGCAGCCTTCCTGCAAGATCCCTTCAGGTACTGGAAGGCAGCTCTAAGGTCTCCTTTGGAGTCTTCTCCAGGCTGAACAAGCCCCAGCTCCCTCAGCCTGTCCTCAGAGCAGAGGTGCTTATCCTTCTGTGAAAATGACAGTTTTGCCTAAGCTGCAAAATGTAGTCCCTCACTTGCATTTTACCTGACCTTGCAGTGAGCTCATTGCTTTCATCTTTTAGCTCTAAGGGAATATTATAAAACTGTCATAGCTTCTTATTTCATCGTTTGAAACACAAACATCTTTTGGTTGTGCTCTCCATTTGCCTTGGTATAGAGAGCCTTTATTTAAATCAAATCCATTTCTTAGGCTGAATGTGTTCAACTGCCAAACCTATAATCAGTCTATTAAAATTAGGCAAGTTTCAGGCTGAGAATATGAAGTCATACATTAGGAGGAAATTCGTCACAGAAAGAGAGATTGGCCCTTGGAATATGCTGCCTGGGGAGGTGGTGGAGTCACCATCCCTGGAAGTGTTTATGAAGAGACTGGATGGGGTGCTTGGTGCCATGGTTTAGTTGAGTAGATGGTGTTGGGTGATAGGTTGGACTCGATGTTCTTTTCCAATCTGGTTAATGCTGTATTCTGTATCTTGCTAGTGAGCCACAGACTAGAACTTTGGCAGAACAATTTCTCCTCAGCCGATGTAAAGAACTCTCACTTCACTTTCTTAGGAATACAGAAAATGAAAAGCTTGGATAGACACACTCTATGGACCCAAATGAGGTTGTCAGGGATGAACACATGTCAACCACTCCATCAGTGCAAATATTACAGCATTCATCAGAATCCTCGATTAAAGTGGGAGCCATTGCTTTTCTAAATTTATGACATTGTCTTCCCCTGTTCCTGGCTCAGGAGTATGGCTTACTGACCATTAGATTTTGGGAATGTATGGGTTCCAAGTCTGTAACTACACCAGCACCCCTACAGCTCTTTCAGATGAAGAAGGTCCTGACTTATAATAGGAGTAAGAAACACACTGCACAACTTTGTAAGCGCAGTCCTGGTGGACTGAGCCTTCTGCTTTTTAGCATATGCTCTCCAATGAGGAGTAATTTCCAAAGAAATTAGCTTTAGTCTTTTTCTTAGCTGTATTTACAGACAATTTAGCCTAGTATTATCACTAAATATCAGGACAATTCAGTTTTCCTAAGGAAGAATTCCTTCTTCATTAAATGGATCAATATTATTAGAGGAGGCTCAGGGGAGACCTTATTGCTCTCTGCAAGTACCTGAAAGTATGTTGTAGACAGGTGGAGGTTGGTCTCTTCTCCCAGGCAACCAGCACCAGAACAAGAGGACACAGTCTCAAGTTGTTCCAGGGGAAGTTTAGGCTGGAGGTGAGGAGAAAATTCTTCCCAGAAAGAGTAATTGGTCATTGGAATGTGCTGCCCAGGGAGGTGGTGGAGTCACCACCCCTGGAGGTGTTCAAAAAAGTATTGGATGTGGTACTTGGAGCCATGGTTTATTTGTCATGAGGTTTTAGATATTGGGTGATAGCTTGGACTTGATGATCTCCAAGGTCTTTTCCAACCTGGCTGATTCTATGATTTTATGTGGTTCATGTATTTACTAAAATGTTTGTAACCTTTTTCTCCATTAAAAAGGGTCTTTAGCTAGCAGGTTAAAACCAGTATTAGAGGTTCATGTCTGAGTTTGTGTGTCTATGATGGACAAAATAAGATGTATGTACAATAAGCTATGATAAAAAAACCCCAACAAAACAACAACCAACCCAACCAAACCAAAACCCAAACCCTTCTAACTTGTCAGGTTATTTTCCCAGAATAATTGTTACTAATGTGCTCTTAGTAGCTGTGAGAGACTAAAAGCTTGTCTCTCCTGATGTGACTCAACAAAGATAAAATCAAGACGGAGGCCACCTTCAGGAATATGCATAAGACAAGATAATCTCCACCCATCAAGTACCCTGGAAAGGGAGGATGGTGAGACAATGGATTCACCACCTGGCCCCTGATTTCCTGAGGGACAATACTTGGACACATAGCTAAGGACTCAAAAAACTGTATAAAACACTTGAGCAACTACTGGCTCAGCAGAAGAAAAATGGAGAGAGAAAAATGGAGAACCAAAAACACAGAAGGAAATCACGGATGAAGGAAACACAGGAGAAGGACAATGCCGCTGAGGAAGAAAGCACAAGAGAAGGAAAAGCCGGGGACAATGCTGCTCTGAAGAAAAGAGGCCATGGAGCCTGGAAGAAGCAGAACAAACCCTCTCTCGGTGTCCTAGGTTCCACCTGCTGCAACTCATGGAGCTGAAGAAGCTGCTCAGAGGACCACATCTCTTCTACAGCCAAAGCCTCAGCACCGTTTCTCTACAGACCCAATATCTCCGGCAGCACCTTTCCTCCACAGACTCAAACTGTCTTGGGAGGGGATGAGTGGTGTGGTAATATAATTCCTCTTCTCTCTCTCTCTTCTCTCTCTCTCTTCTCTCTCTCTCTATTTTCTCTCTCTCCCCTTCTGATCTATCCACTTTATTTATGTGATAAATATTCTAGCTGTTGATATTTTGGCCTCGTTTGTGCCTCTCATTTCACCACAGGGGAATACTCAAAAGAACTGAGGCTCTTGCCCTCTCTGGTCTGAGACAGCCTGATCTAGTGTGGGGTGTCCCTGCCCATGGCAGGGGGGTTGGAACTAGATGATCCTTGTGGTCCCTTCCAACCCTAACTGAAACTATGAAACTATGAAACAGTAGCAGTTTGAATTTTTGATGGAATTATGTTGGAAACAGAATTGGCTTCATTTTATACATTTATTTATTTACATTTAACTTTGCATGTTAATTATTGAAACAAGGTAAAATGGTACACAATAGCTAATTTTTGGGGTTCTTTTTTGGTTGGTTGGTTAGTTTTTATGATTTTGGTTTTGTTGTTGTTTTTTTAAATTAAAATCATATTGGCTAATAAACAAAGTGTTCTTGTTCCATATTAGTGTTGTTTGTGTTGTTGGTTTTGCTTCTCAAATAGGCAGACACTGCCCAATAATTTCACAGCATCACAGAAGCATTCAGGTTGGAAAAGACTCTCAGGATCACCACGTGCAACCTAAAACAAAGTTCACCCCTAAATCATATCCTGAAGCACCACAATCAAACCACCTTGAAACACAGCCAGGCTTGGGGACTCCACCACTTCCCTGGGCAGCACATTCTAATGCCTGACCACACTTGCCATGAAAAAATATTTTCCTAATGTCCACTCTAAACCTACCCAGTGGCAGCTTGAGGCCATTCCCTCTTGTTCTGTCAGTAATTAGCTGCAAGACCAGCATCAGCCTCTCTACAATGTCCTTTCAGGTAGTTGTAGACAGCCATGAGGTCTCCCCTCAGCCTTCTCTTTTCCAAACTAACCATCCCCAGCTCCTTCAGTTGCTCTTCATCAGATTTATTCTCCAGGCTCTTCCCTAGCTTCCTTGCCCTCCTTTGCACTCATTCCAGCACCAATATTTTGGTTAATATTTGGAATATATCTTTATTTTTATTTTTTTATAGTAGCATCTCTCTTTTTGATTCTTACCAAAAAATATTAAAATATGAAAGGGCAGCACTCTCATTTTTTCTAGTCTACTTATGAGCATCATGTGCTTGAGGATCTGGTGCATCAGTAGCATTTAACACACATTTGCTTGGTGGCTTTTCTTAAATCAGAGCTCTGGGTTGTTTTGGGTTTTCTTAAAACCTGGACCTGATTTTGCAGCAGTGCTAGCACTCACAAATTCCACTGAAGTTCCAAGGACCAGTAAGCATTCTGCATCTTTGAAACAGATCAGACCTCTAATCTTTAATTGTTAAACCCAGACAACTCTTAGAATTTCAAAGGAGAAAGGAACGCATCAAAGGCGGCACAACCCAAATTAATCTCAGAGGTATGTAAAGTATCATACAAGCATAAGATTATCACTTCTAAGCTTCCAATCTTTCTGATTTATTCTTTCTTTTCTTTTTCCCCCCTTTTTTTAACATATAGTGACACACACATTAATAATTTAAGATGGGAATAGTCTTACATTTGGTATTAATACAGTAAAGGATTGTAGGTGTTGCCAATTAATCATCCACACACGCACTATGCACATAGGCCTGATCCAGTGCAGCTTTCAGGGATACCTACTCCCATTTTCCTACAGAATTTGGGCACCTTAAGTAGAGGCTTCCTTCCTAAAGGAAGAGAGAATTTGCTCAGATGGGCCTGGGAGGCAGAAACATCCTTGGAGCTGAACATTAAAAGAAAAATCACATTTTTCTAGGGCCCTAAATCAACGTGCAAACCCATAAGAACCTGAACAAGGATGCAAGAAAAATGTCACCCACCATCAGTCCAATTGGTTTGTTGGGCATAGAATCACTGAATTGAAAAGACCCAGGGTGACATGAAAAGACCTCTATGGTCATGGAGTCCAACTGTCATGCTCTGATCTCTCAGGTCTTTTCCAACTTGGTTGTGTTCAGTTTGAAGTATGGATGCTGCTTATGTACTTTAAATTAGAATGACTCATGTTCAGTTTGAAGTATGGATGCTGCTTATGTACTTCAAATTAGCCTATCTCTAGACAATCCATTAAGTGAGTTAAAGGAGGACTAAGAATGGATTGGAATGGAATGAAGCTGGAGGTGGGGAGATTCAGGCTAGATGTGAGGAGGAAGCTCTTCACCATGAGAGTGGTGAAGCCCTGGAATGGGTTCTCCAGGGAGGTGGTTGAGGCCCCGTCCCTGGAAGTGTTTAAGCCCAGGCTTAAACATGAGGCTCTGGCTGGCCTGATCTAGTGTAGGGTGTCCCTGGCCATGGCAGAGAGGTTGGAACTAGATGATCCTTGTGGTCCCTTCCAACCCTGACTGATACTATGATACTAAGAATCTGTGAACTACTTCTGGTGAAGTGCCCTAATTCTAGGCAGAGTCAGTTTTCCTCTTCTGTATTGTTCTACAAGACTATGCATTTTGTGCCCCCAGTCATGGCAATCAGCTTTAAAAAGAGGACTGGAAACATACCCAAAGTGATTGGCTTGGCATGTGAGAGATGAGGATTCAAACACCTCCAGGCTGTGGAGCATCTAAACCTATGCTTCCCACCGCCTAAGGACTCCCTTCTAAGCACGCTCCCCAGTGCTTGGGGCAAGTGTGCTTAACGACACAGCAGTACACAAAAAGAAGCAAGATGGTTACCCAAAGTCTACATTCAGCATGGTCTTTTACAGCCTGCATTTTAATTTTCAGCTTCTATACCCAGAAAACATCGACCCTGGTTGTTGTAAACCCGTTAGCTACTCGACTCTTTGTTAATTTATATGTAAGAGGATGCTGAACAATCTGATTCAACACAGTGTGATTCCTCCCCCCGCCCTGCCCACCCAAACCAAATCTGTTTGTTGATGATGGGAAGATAAAAGGTCTAACTTTAATAGTCATATGTTTCTTGAAAGAGAGAAATGTGGAGAGAAGTCTGCATTGTATCCAACCTTCTACAGCTGAATTTTCTGTTTAGAGGGTGATTTAATTCACTTCAAAACTTGCTTTCGTACAGAGGACAATGCAAATAAAGCAAGAGACTAAGGAAACTAAGACCTACAACGTGAAAAGCAGGGCCTGGAATTTCTTCAGCATTCTAGTTTTCCTCCCTTAATGTAAAAAACCTGTGACCAGAGTTAATTTTTCAATATGGACTTGGAAAATGGTGCTCTTAATATAGGAATCAAGCAGTATAAAATTAATGCCTATGCTGTTAATAATAAGTTGAATTTTTACCTTATCTGTCAGTATTATGGTGTACATGACACATTCTATATTAAGAGCCTGTGTTTGAGTGCACATCCTCTATGCAAATATTATTCTGAATTAAAACTATATATTTAAAACTATATACATATACACACACCTTGTGAAGATGTTGATAATTTCACCTCCACCTCCTATAGCTGTAATACACATCAATAAATAATCCTGAAATCCCAATGCACATTAATAAATCATCTTGAAATCCTAAACCTAAAATGCAACTTTTAAGCTCATTTTCTCCAGAAATTAATCAGCAAAAACAAAAAAAAGGCATTATTTCTGTCACAATCTATATTATACACAGGGATTTTTTAGGGTCTCAGGGAGTGATAGGGCTAGGGAGAATAAGGAAAAAAATAGAAATGGGTAGATTCAGATTGGATATTAGGAAGAAGTTCTTCCCCATGAGGGTGGTGAGACACTGGAACAGATTGCCCAGGGAGGTGGTAGAAGCCTGGAGGTTTTTAAGGCCAGGCTGGATGTGGCTCTGAGCAACCTGATGTAGTGTGAGGGGTCCCTGCCCATGGCAGGGGGTTTGGAACTAGCTGATCCTTGAGGTCCCTTCCAATTCTAACAATTCTATGATTCCATAATACACACAGAACAGAAAGCAAGAACAACATAAGAGTAACACTGATACCAAGGCAAGAAATGGAAGATTTTGGAAACAGACAGGAAAATAACAATACTCAAAACCCCCTCCCTATATCCAGCCCTGAAACCATCCAGAAACGTAGAGTAAAATGTAAGAGAAATGAGTGCAATTCTCTTCCACAAAACGTTTGACACATTTGTCAGAAATCTTTGTCAGAAGTCACTAAACACTCCTAAGCATTACAAAGCAATCACTACATGCCCAACATACTGGGTTGTGGCAAAAGAATCATAGAACCATCCAGGTTGGAAAAGACCTTAGAGATCATCAAGTCCAACCTATTACCTAATACCTACCACCTCATGACAACTAAACCATGGCTTCAAGTGCCATGTCCAATCCTTTTGTGAACACCTCCAGGGATGGTGACTCCACCACCTCCCTGGGCAGCACATTCCAATGGCAAATTACTCTTTCTGGGAAGAACTCTCTCCCCACCTTGAACCTAAACTTCCCCTGGTGCATTTCAGACTGGATGTTAGGAAGAAATCCTTCACAGAGACAGTGATTGGCCACTGGAATGTGCTGCCCGGGAAGGTGGTGAAGTCACCATCATTGGAGGTGTTTAGGAGGAGACTTGATAGGGTGCTTGGTTGCATGGTTTAGTTGATTAAGTGGTGTTGGATGATGGGTTGGACATGATGACCTTGAAGATCTCTTCCAACCTGGTCTATTCTATTCTATTCTATTCTATTCTATTCTATTCTATTCTATTCTATTCTATTCTATATTGGTTAGATTTCAGCCTGTGTTTTCTGTGTTCTCTCTTTCACAACTTGTAATTAATTATTGAAAAGCTGAGATCACAGTATCATAGTATCAGTCAGGGTTGGAAGGGACCACAAGGATCAGCTAGTTCCAACCCCCCTGCTATGGGCAGGGACATCCCACACTAGATCAGGCTGGCCAGAGCCTCATCAAGCCTGGGCTTAAACACCTCCAGGGATGGGACCCCAACCACCTCCCTGGACAACCCATTCCAGGGCTTCACCACTCTCATGGGGAAGAACTTCCTCCTCCTCACATCCAGCCTGAATCTCTCCACCTCCAGCTTCATTCCATCCCCCCTAGTCCTATCACTACCTGATATCCTGAGAAGTCACTGAGATTCCTAAACCACTGAAACTACAAATTTCAGCTCCAGAACACAAGGATAACAGGATTTCATATTTGTTCCTTCCTACAAGTTTCTATTTTGTTTGTTCTCCTGCCTCTGCAGAAACACCCCACTCCACTATTCAGCAGCAGCAATCAGCATTTATCCTATTTTGTTTAGGTTCAATTTGTTCCTTTACCCACAGGAGGCAAATCCAAGTCTCACTTAATCTTCAACAGTGTGCTTTCAGCCACCTCATTTAAAATGATTTCCCTCCATTCACATCACAACATTGTTGACAAACTTTTCCTGGCATCTCCTGATTATTTAATCTCTTTCATTCCAGCCCTCTGATCCCACAAATAAGTTGCAAACTACCACTCTATATTATACTGCTGATGTCTTTTACTCTGCTTGTGAACATGGCACATGTCCCTTTGATTTGCTTTATAAGCTTCACTTTCCTGGCACTGCCTTCAAGGCAGCATTAAACACTGTTTCGATTTGTCCAACTTTCACAACTTTTATGGGCTGTCATCACTTTCTCTACCCCTTCACATACTTTAAACACAACTTCTAATCTATCTTATAACTTATAACCACCTCTCTGATTTCATGGATAAACCTAAAGAATTATTTAGAATGGAATAGAATAGAATAGAATAGGATAGGATAGGATAGGATAGGATAGGATAGGATAGGATAGGATAGGATAGGATAGGATAGGATAGGATAGACCATGTTGGAAGAGACCTTCAGGATCATCACGTCCAACCCATCATCCAACACCACCTAATCAACTAAACCATGGTACCAAGCACCCCATCCAGTCTCCTCCTAAACACCTCCAGTGATGGTGACTCCACCACTTCCCCAGGCAGCACATTCCTAAGGTGTCTACAGGAAGCTGCCACACAGGCAATTGCTGATTTGATTTATTTTATACTTTTTTCCTTTTGTTAATTTGTGGCTATTCTGATCAGGCAATCTTGGGATAAGAAATGGAAATTCTGTTTGGGGAAAGATATAAGTATTGCATGTGGTCTTGGGTGACAGGTTGGACTTGATGATCATGGGCAGAGTCCAACATGATTGCATTCAACAAGTCCAAGTGCTGGGTGCTGCACTTTGGCCACAACAACCCCCAGTGCTACAGGCTGGGGTCAGAGTGGCTGGAGAGCTGCCAAACAGAAAGGGACCTGGGGGTAGTGGTTGACAGTAGGCTGAACATGAGCCAGCAGTGTGCCCAGGTGGCCAAGAAGGCCAATGGAATCCTGGACTGCATTGCGAATAGTGTGGCCAGCAGGAGCAGGGAAGTCATTGTGCCCTGTACTTAGCACTGGTTAGGCCACACCTTGAGTCCTGTGTCCACCTCTGGGCTCCTCAATTTAAGAAGGACATTGAGACACTTGAACACGTCCAGAGAAGGGCAATGAGGCTGGGGAGAGGCCTTGAGCACAGCCCTGTGAGGAGAGGCTGAGGGAGCTGGGATTGTTTAGCCTGGAGAAGAGGAGGCTCAGGGGAGACCTTATTGTTGTCTACAACTACCTGAAGGGAGGTTTATCTCTTCTCCCAGGCAACCGGCACCAGAACAAGAGGACACAGTCTCAAGCTGTGCTAGGGGAAGTTTAGGCTGGAGGGGAGGAGAAAGTTCTTTCCAGCAAGAGAGATTGGCCAATGGAATGTGCTGCCCAGGGAGGTGGTGGAGTCACTGTCCCTGGAGGTGTTCAAGAGGGGATTGGACATGGCACTTGGTGCCATGGTCTAGTAGTCATGAGGTCTGTGGTGACAGGTTGGACTTGATGATCTTTGAGGTCTTTTCCAACCTGATTGATTCTATGATTCTGTGAGGGCTAATACAAAGAGTCAAGTAGTAATAGAAAAGAAAAAAGAAAAAGAACAGTAGTGCACTGGTTAAAAGCAGGTCCATGCTCTCTAATAGATTGTCCTCCAAAGAAATAATTATTTCCTTAAAAAAAATAAGCCAGAAACCAAATCAATATTCTACCATTTGGTTCAACTGATCATTTTTGTACCATTTAAACCACTATTCTCCATTTGATTCACCCACACCAATACCCAACCATTTGATTCAACTGGTCACTTTTCTACCATTTAAACCACTATTCTCCCATTTGATTTAACCCAACCAATATCCAACCTTTTGATTCAGCTGATCACTTTTGTACCATTCAAACCACTACCTTCAGATTTATGTGGACTGCAGTTCAAATACATTCACATCAAGGAAATATTCAGCGAAATATGTTCAGAATGCTACAGCAGTTGTTTAACATGGGAATAAGCCATGGTTATGGTTATTTATTCTAACCTCAGTGGATGACAAAGCTCATGTGAATTTTTCACCACAGGAAAGCAGGAAAATAATGAGAGGGGAAAAAAAGGCAGGACAGTAACCTAAACAAACATTTGTTTATTAAGATCATAGAATCATAGAATTGTTAGGGTTGGAAGACACCACAAGGATCATCTAGTTCCAAGCCCCCTGCCATGGGCAGGGACACCTCACACTACATCAAGTGGCCCAGAGCCACATCCAGCCTGGCCTTAAAAACCTCCAGGGATGAGGCTTCTACCACCCCCCTGGGCAGCCTGTGCCAGTGTCTCACCACCCTCATGATTTTCAAGTTTGGGAATGCAAATATCAAGCTCTGGTGACTGGAGTCTATGATTTTGAATGCATTAAGGTTTTGATTAAATGCTGTACAGTGACTGACTCCACTCATTTGAAATATTATCAGCTGCTTCTGGGTATTTTATGTTTTACTACTGAAGGTATCCAAGCATCAAACTCTTTAGGCCCAGTATTCTGGACCTTATATTGTGGCAATAGTACAATACAGTTGCACAAGGAGACCATACTGATGAGCACTCCAACTACAAAGAACAGACTAACATTCCTCAGTCCAGCTTCCCAAAGGCAGACTTGTTTTTGTGTAGGTTGGGCAATAACAGGAAATAACTTCATATTTGAAAAAGTAAGTTGGTTCTTTCTTAAAAACAAACCAAACCTGAAAACCAAACCCAAACTCTAAAAAGAAATGGAGAAACGACAGGGAGGATATTCTACCCCGATACACACAAAGAATTCCTGGTGTAAACTGCTCTTTCCTGCATTCCACCCTCTTCAAGATCCACTCAGGCTTCTACAAGTTCAAAAACTACATCAAAACCCTTCCAGCATTATGCTGCACTTTCTCATTATGCTTTTGTATAGCCTTCTGTGGACAGGGTGTTCTGTAGCCTATGTACTGCTTGATTTTGTAGTCTATGTTCTGCTTGATTCAGCCCCGCAGGATGGACAAAATTCATCGACAGCGCTGCTGAGAAGTAAATCTGGAGTACAGCCAAGAGAAACCCAGAGACCTCTGGGCTAGGCAAGGCCCTGGAAGCACCAAAGAAATCAGGGAGGTGTGAAAGAATATTTGGAAACATTGTGTTCAGCACTTCCATGCTTAGTTATCCATTAGCAAATGTAAGGAATAAATAAGATTGAAGTAGATTGAGCCTGTTTTGTTTATTCTTACCACCTACACTCTCACAGAATTTCTAGCATCTCATTCCTCCAAATCTTCCTAGTATGCACCCCATTTTTTCTTTGTTTGTTTGGGTTATAATAATAATAATAATAATAATAATAATAATAATAATAATATGTTATTATAATAGTAATAATAACTATTACTATTACTATTACTATTACCATTACTATTAATATTAATCTCACAACAGACTTTCTCTTCTGAAAAGAGGAATGTATTTCATATTGGCCAGGAGAAAATTAAGACATGCATAACATCAACAATTGTTGTTTACAGACTCTCTTGATAGATTTTAATTTCAGACAGGCCCAGTTCTTTCTTAAGGTTATTAAGATTGTTTCTAACTGACAGAAACAATCAAGAGCTTGAATGGAGGTGTTCAGTTGCTCAGTAATGAAACAGTATTCCTGAGCAAGAAATGTTTGTCAGCCTCCATGGAGTCCAAGCCAGAGGAATACCTTCCTTTAAATTCAATAAAGGAAGCAAAAGTACTTAAGACATCAGATTTTCCAAAGGAGTTCTAAACAAACAAATGAAAACCCAAACCCAAACCTAAACCTAAACCCAAAAGAATGATTTGTGAGAGTGCAGGATGTCTAACTAAGAGTGCAGGATGTTGTCCCCTATCAGTAGGGCAAAAAAAAAATCCAAAATGCAAGAAAATCTGAGTGTGGCAGTCATTAATCTATGTATTCTTTCCATTGAAGGATTTAGAAGTACAAGAATGGGGCAAAGAAGCCAAACTTAATGAGAGATTTGTTCAATATAAAAATGTAAGGACAAGAAGATACCTATGGAATCATGGAATCATAGAATTGTTAGGGTTGGAAGGGACCTCAAGGTTCATTTAGTTCCAACCCCCCTGCCATGGGCAGGGACATCATGGGAGTGTTAAAAATAATCCTTAGGTGCAGGAGGAAGTCAGGAAAGTTGGCATATACCACTTTAATAACTGTCTCATCATGTTAATGACTAAATAACTGAAATATGGAATTTTGTATCACAGCTTGGGAATGTATGTTAAAGGCTTTGCTATGTTTAGTCTTGAGAATGAACATTTTTTTTCCTAGCTAGTTTCCTGGGTAATGTATGAACTTGTTTTTAAGAACTCATGTTCATCAACACACATGACGTACACAAGTGCCATGTGGTTGGTACCTATCAATACAATACAATACACCAGGTTGAAAGAGACCTTCAAGATCATCACGTCCAACCCATCAACCCATCCAACCCACCTAAACAACTAAACCATGCAACCAAGCACCCCAACAATCAAACAATGAAAAATGCTCAAAGGGAAAAAAATTATGCACTTTTGAGGGACTTTTTAGGGTGTCAGGTAATGCTAGGACATAATGCTAGGGCATGGAAAAGGGCTAGGACAATGCTAGGGCAATGGAAAAAAATAGAAATTCAGATTGGATGTTAGGAAGAAGTTCTTCCTCATGAGGGTGGTGAGACACTGGCACAGGTTGCCCAGGGAGCTGGTGGAAGCCTCATCCCTGGAGGTTTTTAAGGCCAGGTTGGATGTGGCTGTGAGCAACCTGATCTAGTGTGAGGAGTCCCTGACCGTGTCAGGGGGGTTTGAACTAGCTGATCCTTGAGGTCCCTTCCAACCCTAACATTTCTATGATTCTATGAGTATCAAGATGTAGTTCAGTTATAAACACTTATGAGTTGGTCATCTACTATGCAGATACAGTGTTTTATTTTGTGTGAGTGAAACTCTTTCTGGCTGCCTTTCTGATGCTGACACAAAGTGCCCGTTGAAATTTGATGAAGGTCCCGTGACAACAATTCACAGCTTTGCCAGTGCAACAATGCATAAGAACAGAACTAACTCCACACTGTCAAAAAAGACACACAAATTCTACACAAATGCTAAATGCAAGGCTGCTGTTTGATTTACTTTAGAGCAAAACACTGAAGATCAGGCCTGTCATCATGCCAAGCGTCGGATAAACAAGGCTTGATTTAATGCTCGTTGAATTAAAATGGAAAGAAGTCTGGGATAGGCATGGTTTTATTCCTTAAGACCCTGCATCTAAAGTGAGTTAATCTTCAAGCATGTACAGCTCTTCTATATTTATACCTAGCTTAAAAATAACCCCAAATAGTAAGCTTATGAGTGACTGTAAATAAATACAGAAATAAAAGCAGTAATTCCTCTTATTAAGCTATGCTCGAATGGTTGATACATCATGGAAGGAAATAAAAGGGATGAAATTTGAGGGGGGAAAAAAAGGGGGAAGGGGGAGGGGGGTGGAATTCCATTTGTGAAGAAGGATAGGTAAAACAAAAATCAAAACAAATCCACAATTTGCTTACAAGTTGCCCCAGGTTAATTTGTAATTGCTGTGGCTCAAAGAGCTGTGGTATCTTTATAGATTCTGATTAATTGGACTAGAATTTTCAGCTTGTAAAGACATGACAAAGGCAATCATTAAAAGACAGTGGATCACTTTAGAGAAACCAACACCTTCAAGAGCATTCAGCCCCACAGGAATTAAGTCACAATTGATTTGGATCAGTCATAGTCACGCTGGCACAGTGGGGTTTTTTTCTACCCATGCAGAGAAAGTCTGGATAATTTACCTTAGTGAATGAAGAAACTCGAGTTGGAAAAGGACTAAATGATCCCTGACCCCTCTTGTTCTTTTACAGAATTTTGTTTAGACCTTTAGTCAAATTTATTTTGAGAGAGAAACTTAACAAAAAGCCCAACTGAGTGCTACTACTGAATGGAATTTAATCTTCCTTAAGCTTGGCTGTAACCATTTTCTTCTTAGAGTAAGTCTGTGTTTTAGTAAACATTCAGCTAGGCTTGCTACCAAACTCTCCAATCACTGACAAATATTTCTATGTATATAGAAATTGTTTGAGAAGGGGGGAGCAAGTTATATGCCTTACATGCCATGAAGATTCTGAATAGGGAAATTTGCCTCATGTGCATTCTGTTTATATTTGCAATAGCTTTCAAGACAGGCAGAACTAATTAACTTACAATTGTAATTTGTTTTACCTGTTGCCTGACGACAGGTAAAGCAGTTGCCCACTCCTAACTTTGCTTCTTTGCAGCCAATTCTCTAAGCTCCAGCAAATAGCACAGGAACTTAAAGAACATTAAAGACCGGACCCAGAAAGGAGTGAAACCCCCTCAGTTAAAATTAGGTAAGCAAACTCCCATTTGAGCTAAAGGAACTTCAATAGCTAATCTTACACTGTTCAATCCTGGATAAGGGATCAGATGATATATTATGACTTTTACAACCTTACAGACAAAATTAGGCTCTTTAAATTGTATTGTCTTACATGGGAATTGAACAATAGGATTAAAAAATATATTACAGTTTAACTGCCAACCAAGTTTTACTTCCACTGTGAAAGTCACCAACAGGAGAATGAACAGCATTCCGTTGCCAAGTTTGAATGGTGGAAGAAAATATCCATTTTAGCCCTGTATCTGAGATCTGGTTCGTAAGAAGATTGTGATACGGTCCTTTTCGCTGGACAACACAGGATTTTAACACCAAGTGAGCTGTGTGGAAAAAGTGAACAGCAATCTTAAAAGCAGTTGAAGAAAAGGGAGAACTAATATGAAGTTGTAATATTGCAGAGTTGGTGGTGTTGGGTTTTTTAACATCTATAAAAATGAGCAGAAAAAACATCATTTGGTTCAGAGAGATTTTCTCAAAGGCAAATACATAGAAGCAGTATGATACAGAGGCTTGGAAAAGGTAAATGCATCTAAACCAACATACAAAAAAAAAATGCATGTAAGTAAGACAGAAAGTTGTCTGCAACTTGCACCATGGTTCTTGAAACTCCCTTTAAATCTTGAGCTTCTCCATATTCCAGTTCAGGATCTTACAATCGGATAAAAGCCTGAATAGCATCACCACTCTCAAGGCAGCCAGGTCTCAGATCAGACTCCTTCAGGATTCTGGCTAGAAGCGGAAGAAAACAGGAAAAAAAAGAATGCAGAGATGAAGGGAAATAGTCACTAAATACAAGATACATTTTCAATGACACTTTAAAAGTCTGAATCTACTCACCTTCTCCTGGCTTCCGAATAGATTCTTCAGCTTTCACCTGACTGTCCTGAGCACCTCTCAGTGCTCCGCGTGCTCATCAGTACTGTCTCCTGTGCAACTGTTTTAATTACACAACGAGCAAAAGGGGATTTGCCCCTGCTGTTTATAATGAACAAACATATTGTGGATGGGAAGTGATAGAAATATGTAGCACATTCTCAGGGAAATAAAACGAGTTTCAAGTAAGGAATGAGTATGATGCACGGCGCTTGCTAAGATAGGGAAGTAACAGTAACTATACAAAGGTATAAAACCCCCTAATCCCAAGCACAGCTCTAACTGTGAAGAAGCAACTTTCAAAAGTACTCCCAGTAAGCTTTTACAAACACTTCCATTTGCACAACTGAAAGATGTTGGAAGAGAAGTTTGACTATAGTGCACACGACTCACACGGTATGATGACAGCCTATGCGGTGTTTTAGCATATGCAGACCAGATTAGAAGCAGAGTCTGAAAAACCTAAGAAGGCAGACCTGCTAAGAGTCAGGAGTCACGCTTATTAAATTGAACTCTCAGGGGTATCATGCAATCAGAGGTCACAATCGAGGCAACAGAAGCAATGCACGATATCAGAGAAAGGGCCAATTCAGACCTGCTCCCTGACAGGCAGTGAGGTCAGGCTTGCGGCAAATAACGTATAAAAGGGAATATTCTCTGCACACTTTTAGAACTGTCATCTGAAACAAAAAAGCCAGGTCATTGGTAGGTTAAATCAGAACTTTCTGCCTCACTAGCACATAGCTCCTTTTTTTTCCATTCACTACTTGTTCCTTATTTATTGATTTTACCTTACTACTACTCTTTTTACCTTCAC
>CM037632.1:5706577-5810592 GCA_015227895.2 Colaptes auratus | reverse complement strand
TCTCTAAAATCATTTATCCTGCATATTTACATCTCACTTTTCAGTCTGGAGGATCTCAATACTTTATTGATACAATTACTGAATTACAACTTGTATGTAAGAAACATCTATCAGAGCCCAAGCTAGTATCTCTGATAGATACTACCTTCGCTCTCAGCTGTACGGCGCAGTGTGCTGAAGGCTTCCTATCAATAAATATAGAGGATTCTGAGGCACCAGCCAGGATTATGGATGTTGCAAAGTGCACTTAGTGATATTTTATTAATCAAAGGTATCAAACCATTGAGATTGAACTCTACTGGAAAAGAAAAAAAGAGGTGGTACAATCTATTCAAGTGGCAGCACCTCTAAGCTCACAGCATCTTTTCTAAGTCCTTCTGCAGTCCAAGTGCAGGCTTACATCTACTAAATGACTCAAGTAGTTTCTAGGTTTCCTCATTAAATGTTTCAGAAACCAAGATACACAGTACAACAGGAAAGTATTTTATAATGAAGACATTATAAACAAAGGCAAACTGCTAGTGTTTTCAGGTTGAGGACACCACAGGGTATAAGAATTCATTTTTGATCATTGAAAAGGCAGGGTCTTTGGCAAACTGAACTAATATAATAAACCTTTTTGTGTGCTGCATGTACATTTGCACAGAGATGACACTATTATCTGGCATTGTATGGAGCATGCCTTACAAACCGTGGTGAAAAAGTATTGATAGATGTATGTTCACAAACGTAGAGAGAAAGATAGAAGACCTGGGCCTTTTTAGCCTTTTAATTCCTGAAAGGAGAATGAGTGTGCAATTGTGCTGTAGTAGATGTGTATTTTATGAAAATATATATTGCCAGACACTGCAAACTGTCTCTTTGTCTCTCATGACTCCACCACTTGATGGTTCTTTCCTGCTCCTTTCCTAGTCTCTTCTCTTTGAAGCTATAATACAAAGACACTTCTTTCTTTATCGCTCCCAAGCTCCTAACATAGGCAAGTTCTACGTGTCTGTCTTCACTGAGATAGCTTATTCTTATTAATTTTCTAGTGTAGGTTGCAACCTAGACAGCAGATACACATTAATATGGATGCAATGTAGACTATCTAACGCAATTATTCACAATATATATATATATGGACATTCAATTCAGAAGATCAGAATGGAATGATGATTTTGCCATTGACATCAGTAGCTCAGACTTGGCTCACCTAAATTCAGGATTTTAGGAGTTTGGAATCTGATCTAATTAAGTGTCAGGGCTTCACCACTAGCCAATGGAGAGAGACAGGAAAACTCTCTACACAATTCTTGTCTAAGATGGCAGTCAGAGAGAAAAAAAACCACATTTGTTTTCTCTATGGATGCAACTAACTTAGACTAGGAATCAGAATCGTAAATCAAGTGAATCAGTGAAGAATAAATAGTACTCACTGCTATATTTTTTCTGCTTGGGGTAGACTAATAGAATGCAAGTGAATCTTTATTTTGTACTATTTACCAAGGATGTCAGAAAAATAGAGATATGAAGTATTTTTACTTGTTCGCCGTGAATTCGCATTTGCTTCCCTTTAACAGTGAGAAGTCAGCGTGTATGAAAACAATAACCTCCCCCCACCAAATCCAGCAATGACATCTAAGCCATGAAACAGCCTGATTTCTGTTTGGCAGGCAGAGCTTCAGGAAATGTCACAAATTAAACACTTGGAGGAATTTCAATAATTGTGCCCAAGTTATTTAATACTGCTTATATTTGCTGAACGATGCATTTTGGGGGGAGGTTGGAGCTTTATTTCTTTGGCAGAGGCACTGCACACAAATGACAATGCATGGTGTGGCATATTAGCAGTAATAAACATTTTCTTCACTTACACTACATGGAAATTAACAGAAATTAGAATTTGGGGGGGGCTTGGAGCATTATTTCTTTGGTAAAGGCATTGCACACAAATGACAATGCATGGTATGGCGTATTAGCAGTAATAAACATTTTCTTCACTTGCACTACACAGAAATTAACAGAAATTAGCATTTTTGGGGGACTTGGAGCTTTCTTTCTTTGGCAAAGGCATTGCACACAAATGACAATGCATGGTATGGCATATTAGCAGTAATAAACATTTTCTTCACTTACACTACATGGAAATTAACAGAAATTAGCGTTTTGGGGGGGGCTTGGAGCATTATTTCTTTGGTAAAGGCATTGCACACAAATGACAATGCATGGTATGGCGTATTAGCAGTAATAAACATTTTCTTCACTTACACTACATGGAAATTAACAGAAATTAGCATTCTGGGGGGGGACTTGGAGCTTTCTTTCTTTGGCAGAGGCATTGCACACAAGTGACAATGCATGGTATGGCATATTAGCAGTAATAAACATTTTCTTCACTTGCACTACACAGAAATTAACAGAAATTAGCATTTTTGGTGGGGACTTGGAGCTTTCTTTCTTTGGCAAAGGCATTGCACACAAGTGACAATGCATGGTATGGCACATTAGCAGTAATGGATGAACGTTTTCTCCACTGACACTGCACAGAAATTAACATGACTCAAAATGCTACCATTTTATGACTTTAAAATATAATTATTAATTTTTTTTCCTCCCCTGTCTACAGATTCTTTTATTCATTTGCATGATATCAGCGTGGTAAGAACCACAAGGCTTTGAAAAACCTCCACTGTGCTATAGACTAGGTTCAGCGGGATGGATACACTACAGCAGCGTTGGGAAACGACATGACAGAAATCTGTGGCTTGATTAGGATCTATGCTCTGGTATTCAGTTAACAAACCATGCAGTTTTCAATCCCTCTTTGGATAAAGAAAAGGAAGAAAAAAAATAAAAGGGGAAAAAAAAAAAAAAGGAAGGCAGGCATTAAAAAGAAAAAACCCCACCCTGTTTCATAACTTAGAGCAAACAAAATCTCCTAAGAGCTAGATCTGCAGAAGACCTAGCCAATATCACAGGGAACATGGGTTGGAAAGCCCACTGCCATTAATGACACCGTTTGCAGACAGAGCTGTAGAAAACCACGGGAAAAGGTCTTACATCAGAGAGCAACCAGAAGATAAGCCTCATGTTTTATTAGGGATTCCAAGCGTGCTCAGGTCCACTTAGCATTCTCAAAACGATCTTTAAATGGATTATTGAATAAAAACATCACTTACTTGAAGATCTCGCTGAGTGTCTGTGTGGCTGCTTATTTTTTTCTCTGTTCTCAGTCAAAGCACTTCCACTGGCCATGGAAACAAGGTCTAAATCCGTGTCTTCTCTGCTTACAGGGCTTGCCTGGAAGCAGCGGGAGAGAATGTACACAATCATGAAACAAAATATAACATTTTCTGAATGCAGCTCACATTACCCCAAATAAACAAACAGGATCTGTCAAACAACCTTCTTCAAAATGATACCACAATCCTTTATTGTTGCCTAGGCTGAACAAATGTACTATGTCAAAGCATTTTCGTAAATAAGAGCCGATCTCAAAATTGTGGTTTGTGATCTGAGTCAGTGCAACAACAAAAGAAAACATTTTAGTACAGTAATTTTGAAGAAAATCAATCTTGCAGATGCCTGATGAAACCTTAAACAGCTTAAGATCATTTACTGACCAGTCTATAATTAAGTTATAGCTGAATGTCACAGATGTCGTCTTGGATTATTTGCTGCAATATTTATGTTTTATCCAGGACACGTATCAGTTCAATCAGGCCAGGGCCTAGCAAGTAATTTAATCTTGTAGGGTTTGGGGTTTTTTTGCTAATTAAACTTAACCATCAGACAGCATTTTAATTACACTTTGGGCAAGAGTATTATATGAATGGTAACATCCCGTGTTGGTACATTTGGGCATGAGGCATGTTCCCTGCACACATAAACGTTGGGAAAACAGAGATGGCGATTCTGGCTGCATTTTAGCAGCGGGTCCTTGCTTTGAACGCACGTGGGGCAAAGGTTAGAAATACTGACCTAGAAGATAGCACACACCATAAAGGGCAGATTGTGAGTTTTGCAGAAAATGGCTTTGCATTTGCTCGATAAGAAGCCCCTCTCCTCGAAATGAAAAGCTATTCAACACCAAAAGCAGCCCTCTCACTGACTAGATCCTAAGGGTCACTAACAACGACAGAGAAAAATTAAGACTCCGCTCAAGAGCGATCTACAAAACCCCCAGTGTAGCATCAGTCAACTTCAAGGACTGTCACACAAAGACATCTAGCCTCTGGACCTTCAGAAGTGGAATCCAGAAGAAAGATTATGTCCTTCCTCTCTCTGGGCTGAGAAGCCCCAAATTCTTCCAGAAGCTAAGTATCTGAGCAGAGACCATTCCTCAGGAAAACCAGCAAACACCGAAAAAGGAAAGCACGTTAGCGGGAAGGGCATGGAACTTTTGCATAATTTAGCAGCTTGGACTGCTCACTCAGGAATAGAAAGACTGGGTCTCAACTCCTTCCTCTGGGGGTTGAAGCCTGCAGCTCCCTTTTGCTCAGGAAAATGCCGTTACTATAAAGTTGTAGGCTATTCTGGAGGAGACGATCTCCAGACTTCCTGTTCAAACCAGCTCACTGTACCAAGAGCCGCATTGCACCAATGCAGACAGGCTTTGTAGTCCACTCTAACTTAGAGAATTCATGTGAAATGGAGACCTGTTTCATTTCCTTGTCTTTACCCAGTCACTGTTTAATGTAAAAATTCATTAAAAAATTCATGCATTTCCCAATCAACAGCCCTGAAGATACAGAGATTTTTAGGCTCTTCCTTCAGCGCTTGCCTGCCCTTTGTGTTAGCACAAAAAAAGTTTATCCCTTGTCTTCTGATGCTTGACTTTCGTATGCTTAATGACCACGACTTTAAAGTTTCCCTTTGCATAGGTGGCAGGCTGTAATATTGCTGTTAGCATTAACATTTGATTTTTCTCTTCCCCAGCAGTGTCAAGAAACTTTGAAAAGAGCAACAGTTTTACCCTGCCAACTCTTACTATTTACAGTCACTTTAAGTTTGTGAGAGCTCTGTATGCCCAAACCCTTTACACAGAATGCTTTTAAGCCTTCCCTTAGTAGAAATAAGGCAATCATTGTGATGTTAAGAGAGATTCAAACCAATGGGATTGATTATTCTTGCTTTCATCTAACCTGTTTCAAGACATAGCAGAAGTTTCCTAATGTCCCCAATTCCCAGGACCCAGGAGGCAACAGTATTTTAAACAATTAAACTTTCATTATCCAAATCCCATCATCATGAAACTCGAGGCTTCATCTCCTTGTGGTCAACAGTATTCAGTGTTAAATGCTGGATTTTAATAGGGCTGCCTGGGTCTCTGTTGTAAAATATTAGCTATTTTCTTTCAAATAAAGATAAGAGTTTGCACCTAATTAGAGTCAGTGTAATATTTAAGGTTGTATTAATCACTGGAGCAAACTTAATTTCAGGTTTGTAAGGAACCTGATTGAAAGTCTTCTGAAGCTAATTAAAACCTTCCCTTTCACATTTATAGCTTAGAGCCAAAAATTTGGAAGAAATTTACCACACTGGTACACTTCTTCACAGCATGCAGTACTAGACTTTGATCTGCAGTAATCACCACATTGAAGTCTTCAGACTTTTGGCCATTAGTTTCAGTACTAAAAAGCTGGGGTTTTTTTTCTTTCCCAATTAATCAGAAATTAATCTCAATCAGGAGGAACTTTTGCCTTGACTACAGCTCTGCATCTCAATCTTTTGTCTGAGCCTATGTTAAATTATCAAGATATTCTGAGATACAAAGCACTTTAAAATCAAAGTTATATCACAGAATCACCAAGGTTGGAAGAGACCTCAAAGATCATCAAGTCCAACCCGTCACCACAGACCTCATGACTAAACCAAGGCACCAAGTGCCACGTCCAGTCCCTTCTTGAACACCTCCAGGGATGGTGACTCCACCACCTCCCTGGGCAGCACATTCCAATGGCAAATGACGCTCTCAGTGAAGAACTTTCCCCTCATGATTAATTGTGAAGCAGTTTATCATGTAGGTAAATAAAAATACACATAAATATGAATCAGAAAGGCTATCCTAATTGTCATTCAGCAAAATCATCACAGAATCACAGAATTTTAGGGGCAGGAAGGGACTCTGAAATATCACCCAGTCTAACCCCACTGCCAGAGCAGGATCACCTACACCAGATTGCACAGGAATGCATCCAGGTGAGTTTGGAACATCTTGAGAGAGGAAGACTCCACAACCTCCCCAGGCAGCCTGCTCCAGTGCTCTATCACCCTCACAGTGCAAAAATTTCCCCTCATACTTATATGAAACTCCCAATGCCTCAGCTTCCACCTATTGCCCCTTGTGCTGTCATTGGGCACCACCCAGCAGAGCCTGGCTCCAGCCTCTCGGGACTCACCCTTTACATATTTATAAACTTTGATAAAGTTCAAGTGCCCAGTCAAAACTGTAAGGCAGGATATTACTGCTAATGCACTTAAGCATTAGCAGTAAGCAAAATCATCAACAAAATGCCCAAGATTAGCATAATAAAGTCTTAGATTTACCACAGCTTACTATATGGGCTTTATTCCCCCTGAAGGGAGGTTGTAGCCAGGTGGGGATTGGTCTCTTCACCCAGGCAACCAGTACCAGAACAAGAGGACACAGCCTCAAGCTGTGCCAGGGGAGGTTTAGGCTGGAGGTTAGAAATAAGTTCTTCACAGAAAGAGATTGGCTGCCCAGGGAGGTAGTGAAGTCATCATCACTGGAGATGTTTAGGAAGAGACTCGATGAGGCACTTGGTGCCATGGTTTAGTTGATTAGATGGTGTTGGGTGATAGGTTGGACTCGATGATCTCAAAGGTCTTTTCCACTTTGGTCAATTCAATTCACTTCAATTCACTTCAATTCACTTCAATTCAATTCAATTCAATTCAATTCAATTCAATTCAATTCAATTCAATTCAATTGATTTCAATTCAATGCTATTCAATTAAATGCTATTCTATTCTATTCTATTCTATTCTATTCTATTCTATTCTATTCTATTCTAAGGCTTTACTGTTAGGATGCAACAATTGAAATACTGAAATTTTAAGCCTTTCTTTAGTAGAAATAAGGCAGTCACTGTGACATCAAGAGAGATTCACACCAATGGGATTGATTATTCTTGCTTTCATCTAACCCGTTTCAATACATGGCAGAAGTTTCCCAATGTCCCAATTCCCAAGACCCAGGAGGCAACAGTATTTCAAATAATTAAACTTTCATTATCCATCACAAAATTTGAGGCTTCATCTTCTTGTGGTCAACAGTATTCAATGCTGGATTTTAATAGGGCTGCCTGGGTCTCTGGTGTAAAATATTTGTTATTTTCATTCAAGTAAAGATAAGAGTTTGCACCCAATTAGAGTCAGTGGGATACTGGTTTGCATCCATGAAGAAGGTCTTAAATTCCTGGAATGTGCATAAAGGTCAATTAGAAACCTCCTACTACACACCAGGAAATTATGAATGAGCACATGAAATATGAATAAATGACTGGAAATGCCCAGGAATGCTTCCCTCTTATAATTATATACATATCGTTTGATTGGTTGATGGTAGGCTGAACATGAGGCTGCAGTGTGCCCAGGCAGCCAAGAAGGCCAATGGCATCCTGGCCTGCATCAGGAACAGTGTGGCCAGTAGGAGCAGAGAGGTCATTCTGCCCCTGTACATTGCACTGGTTAGGCCACACCTCGAGTACTGTGTCCAGTTCTGGGCCCCTCAGTTTAGGAAGGATGTTGACTTGCTGGAGCATGTCCAGAGAAGGGCAACGAGGTTGGTGAGGGGCTTGGAACACAAGCCCTATGAGGAGAGACTGAGGAAGCTGGGGTTGCTTAGCCTGGAGAGGAGGAGACTCAGGGGTGACCTTCTTGCTCTCTACAACTACCTGAAGGGAGGTTGTAGACAGGCAGAGGTTGGTCTCTTCTCCCAGGCAACCAGCACCAGAACAAGAGGACACAGTCTCAGTCTGCACCAGGGGAGTTTTGGGCTGGAGGTTAGGAGGAAGTTCTATACAGAGAGAGTGATTGCCCTTTGGAATGGACTGCCCAGGAAGGTGGTGGAGTCACTGGAGGTGTTCAGGAGGAGACTTGATAGGGTGGTTGGTTGCATGGTTTAGTTGATTAGGTGCTGTTGGATGATAGGTTGGACACGATGATCTTGAAGGTCTCTTCCAACCTGGTTTATTCCATTCCATTCCATTCCATTCCATTCCATTCCATTCCATTCCATTCCATTCCATTCCATTCCATTCCATATATACACACATATATACACACACACACACACACATATATATATATATATTTAAATTCTCTCTTTTCCTCGTCCTTTCAGTTTGCAAGAGCTTTTCTTAGTTTTTTGATGATTGCAGCTATAGGTTAACTTCATTTTTTGGTCATGATTTCATAGCTTTTCCCTGGGTTACTGTGCAAAAGCATTAGGAGTGAGTTCACGTTTCAAGCTTTAAAAGTGAAGAGAAGTCACATAAATTTTAAACCCATAATTCCCTAACTGTCTCTGTGTACAGAACATGTCATTATTTCATTGCCTGCAAAGTACTGCTGTCTGTATTAGAGATAGGTTTTATTCCTCCTTCTATTTTTTGGCCTTCTATTACATTTTTTGTCTGCACTTCATTCATGTGGAACAGCTATGTAATTATGTGGCACAGGCTGTGACAATCCCATAACACTGCCAGTTATGTGGGCACACCACATAATATCATTGTGGGATTGCAGCAGCATTTTGTGGACACAACTGCCTACTGTAAATCAGATACAATCTACCTAGGTGCACATATGCTTACTGGTAATTACCTCATGTGTGATTTAGAGAACACTATCAGATTATGATTTGCTCAGCTTGGAACAATTACTGGTTTAAACTTTATCTAACTATCAGTGTTGCTGCAATCAAAACCCATCACAACAGTTCACAGAATCACAGAATGGTCTGAGTTGGAAGGGACCTCCAAACGTCATCTAGTCCAACTCCCTCTGCAGTATGCAGTGTTATCCTCAACTATCTGGGCCCCTCAGTTTAGGAAGGATGTTGACTTGCTGGAGCTTGTCCAGAGAAGGGCAACAAAGCTGGGGAGGGGTTTGGAAGACAAGCCCTATGAGGAGAGGCTGAAGGAGCTGGGGTAGCTTAGCCTGGAGTAGAGGAGACTCAGGGGTGACCTTCTTGCTCTCTACAACTACCTGAAGGGAGGTTGTGGACAGGTGGAGGTTGGTCTCTTCTCCCAGGCAGCCAGCACCAGAACAAGAAGACATAGTCTCAAGCTGCGCCAGGGGAGGTTTAGACGGCATGTTAGGAAGACGTTCTATACAGAGAGAGTGATTGCCCATTGGAAGGTGGTGGAGTCACCATCATTGGAGGTGTTCAGGAGGAGACTTGATGGGGTGCTTGGTGCCATGATCTAGTTGTTTGGGTGGGTTGGATTAGTTGATAGGTTGGACGCGATGATCTTGAAGGTCTCTTCCAACCTGGTTTATTGTATTATATTGCATTGTATTATATTGTATTATCACAGAGTCACAGAAACCTTCAGGTTGGAAGAGACCCTCAGGGTCACCAAGCAATTGGTTGGACTTGATGATCTTGGAGGTCTCTTCCAATCTGGTTGATTCTGTGATTCTATGATTTAGGTATGTGACTTAAATAATTGCTCGAATGTGTCCAGAGAAGGGCAATGAGGCTGGGGAGGGGTTTGGAGCTCAGCCCTATGAGGAGAGGCTGAGGGAGCTGGGGTTGCTTAGCCTGGAGAAGAGGAGGCTCAGGGGAGACCTTATTGCTGTCTACAACTGCCTGAAGGGAGGTTGTAGCCAGGTGGGGGTTGGTCTCTTCGCCCAGGCAACAAGCACCAGAGCAAGAGGACACAGTCTCAAGCTGTGCCAGGGGAAGTTTAGGCTGGATGTTGAGAAGTTCTTCATGGCAAGAGAGATTGGCCATTGGAATGTGCTGCCCAGGGAGGTGGTGGAGTCACCATCACTGGAGGTGTTTAGGAAGAGACTGGATGGGGTGCTTGGTGCCATGGTTTAGTTGATTAGAGGGTATTGAATGATAGGTTGGACGCAATGATCTTGAAGGTCTCTTCCAGTCCGGTCTATTCTATTCTATTCTATTCTATTCTATTCTATTCTATTCTATTCTATTCCATTCCATTCCATTCCATTCCATTCCATTCCATTCCATTCCATTTAGACTTGTCTGATTGAAAAGCAGACACATTTTAAGTCAATAATGTAAGTGGTGCTGAACTGTATGAAATCTTATTTTAACCTTTTTTTCCAAACGCTTGATTTGGAAGCTTCAAAAGCACACAGCAGCATTTGCTGTCTCAAAAAGCCAAACCAGTGTCAGATTCTGGAATTGGAAACCTATGTACACACGTGGGTTCTTGTGTTCAAACGTTTTCTTCTGATCTCCATCAATGATTGCCAAATAGAGACAGCATTAAAGAATTTTAATTGCTCAAAAAGAAATAATAATAATAACAAAAATCTCCTGGCTGTTTTTACACCAAGTATGCATTTGGAAACACCATCAAGGCATAGCTGAATCCTGCAAAATCCCACAAGGAAACAAGTTCTTACCACAAGTTGTACTTGTCTACTGTCACGTATCACAGGATCTAACTCAGGCAAAAAATGACTGCGGGGAATAAACAAAACAAAATAAAACAAAACAGAACAGAGGTTTATGGACTGGGCTTGCTAAAATACCTGCACAGAATCTTTTCACTGAAATACTTCTGCTCAAGTAGAAATGATTCTATTTAATATAATTTCATAGTTAAGAAGTCCCAGAGTAATTAACTGATAAAGCATTAGAGTAATTAATATTAACATTTTTTGTGCTTAAAGTTAAAGAAATCATTAACAAGTAATTGTAGAATGATAGAATTGTCAGGGTTGGAAGGGACTTCAGGGATCATCTAGTTCCAACCCTCCTGCCATGGGCAGGAACACCCCATACTAGATCAGGTTGCTCAGACCCACATCCAACCTGGCCTTGTCAGGTGTGAAGGCCATGTGGCATCTGGGCACATGGCATTAGAAACTTCCAGGGACAGGGCTTCCACCATGTCCCTGGGCAACCTGTTCCAGTGTCCTACCACCCTCATGGTGAAGAACTTCTTCCTAATATCCAATCTGAATCTACCCACTTCTAGTTTTGCTCCAGTCCCCCTAGTCCTATCACTATGCGACCTCCTAAAAAGTCCCTCCCCACTGGTTTACTCCAATGGCAGAATACTAATCAAAACTATAAATGTCAATAAATGCAACCATACATGGATTTTTGCATGTAGTGACATAAAGGACAGCTGAATCAGTTGTCAGATTATTTAAGACTAAAATTGCTTTCAGTTAGGTAAATCTATCAGCTGTTCTGAAGAGATGTTCAAATGCAGACCAGTGGGACTTTTGCCATATTCAAAATGGGATCAGAAAAGAAAAGAGTTTCAGGACAAACACTAGTGCCTAACACACACCCAGAAGTAACATGACAACATGACAGCAAAAACCTTACTTTGCAAATTTTTTGGCAACAAAGCTGGGGTGGGGTCTGGAGCACAGCCCTGTGAGGAGAGGCTGAGGGAGCTGGGGTTGCTTAGCCTGGAGAAGAGGAGGCTCAGGGGAGACCTTCTTGCTGTATACAACTATCTCAAGGGATGTTGTGGCCAGGTGGGGCTTGGTCTCTTCTCCCAGGCAACCAGCACCAGAACAAGAGGACACAGCCTCAAGCTGTGCCAGTGGAGGTTTAGGCTGGGTGTTAGGAAGAAATTCTTCCCAGAAAGAGAGATTGCCCATTGGAATGTGCTGCCCAGGGAGGTGGTTGAGTCTCCATCACTGGAGGTGTTCAAGAGGAGACTGGATAAGGCACTTGGTGCCATGGTTTAGTTGATTAGATGGTGTTGGGTGAGAGGTTGGACTTGATCTCGAGGGTCTTTTCCAACCTGGTCTATTCTATTCTATTCTATTCTATTCTATTCTATTCTATTCTATTCTATTCTATTCTAATTTCCATACAAAACATAATATCATGCAGTCCATCTCATTTAGTATTTTAAAATAAATATTTGAAGTTAAAATGCCTACATTAAATTCATTGCTTGTCTACTGACATTTTGTTTGGTTTTATTAGAGATGCTTGGCATTGTGTCTACTAATGACTTCATTAAGATACCAATGGCTTATATTGAATTTATGACCAAAAAATATACTTACTGTATCCTCATGTTAGTTTAGGAAATGAGATTAACCTTTTCCTTAAATGTATGGAAATTTTACCTGGTTAATAACCAAAATTAAATATAGAAGGAGCATGTTTGCAACTTTTTTACTGAAGCATGCCATGGAGATCTGAAAGCTTGGTTTATGTTTTGAAAACAAAACATAAATACACACTATCTAGTTAAACTGAGGGGGGTTTTGCTTTCTTAATCAAATTTAACAGTATAGATAATGTTACAGCTGATCTAATTACACACAACCATAATATATACCAATAAAGTTATAAAATATATGATGAGTGAGCACTTTAATTTCCCACCCCCCCTATACTCTACAACAGGGCATTGCTAGCACAAAGCTATGTAGATTCTGAACTGTTCATCATGTCATTATCACTGTGGAAGAAGCATCTGTACAATCACTACAAACCCAATTCTAAAGGGTAGAATAGAATAGAAATAGAAATATAGAATAGAATAGAATAGAATAGAATAGAATAGAATAGAATAGAATAGAACAGAACCGAACCAGGTTGGAAGAGACCTTTGAGATCATTGAGTCCAACCTATCACCCAACACCATCTAATCAACTAGTATCATCATAGTATCCTAAACTAAACCATGGCACCAAGCACCCCATCCAGTCTCTTCCTAAACACCTATACAATAATACAATACAATAAATCCAGGTTGGAAGAGACCTTCAAGATCATCGTGTCCAACCTATCAACCAATCCAATCCACCTAAACAACTAGATCATGGCACCCAGTACCCCATCAAGTCTCCTCCTGAACACCTCCAATGATGGTGACTCCACCACCTCCCTGGGCAGACCATTCCAATGGGCAATCACTCTCTCTGTAAAGAATTTCTTCCTAACATCCAGTCTAAACCTCCCCTGGCGCAGCCTGAGACTGTGTCCTCTTGTTCTGGTGCTGCCTGCCTGGGAAAAGAGACCAACCTCAGCCTGTCTACAATCTCCCCTCAGGTAGTTGCAGAGAGCACCAGTGATGGTGACTCCACCACCTCCCTGGACAACACATTCCAATGGCAAATAATTCTTTCTATAAGAACTTCTTCCTGACATCCAGCCTAAGCCTCCCCTGGTGCAGCTTGAGACTGTGTCCTCTTGTTCTGGTGCTGGTTGCCTGGTACTGTGGTCAGGACCTGGAAATACAGTGTACTGTCTGCTAGCTACAAAGCCAAGAACTATTAACCTAGGGGATCACTTTACAAGATAAGTTTAAAATAACAATAATAATAATAATAGTAATAAAACCATCTAATTCAAAGGCAATGACCTCACCTCTTCACATCCTTGGAACTGGCTGTTTCATAATCCAAAAACTGTGTATGAAGCCACTGGTATGTAAAGTCATTTCTTCTTTGTAATTTCTCATCTAAAGTAATATCCAGCTGAGAAAATTCTTCTTTTTCACCTGGAGTGGGGAAAAAGAAAAAGAAAAGAAAAGATATTCCTGTCATTCACTATTATTTTAAGCTATATTTATTTTATTTGTATTATTTTATGACTACCCTAAGTGATCCTGCCTTGGCAAGGGGGGTTGGACTCGATGATCTCTTGAGGTCCCTTTCATGTATGTAGGAGCATACCTGTCCTTGTGCATTTGAACCAGTAAAGGATGTAGTTCATCTCCCTTTGTATCATGTTGGTTTTGCCTACTATGAATGATTTCACTAACAATATCTCTAAAGTGGGTGGTGGTGTGGTGGTGAAGATGTCAGAACTGACTTTGAGATGAATGGTTTCATCATATTTCTCATTTTAAGCCTTAGTTAGTTTTTATTCATGTTTTGGCAACATTATCTGAACTCCCAGGCTGTTCATCAACCTGTTCATCAACCTTTTAACCTTTTAAGAGGTTTGCTACATTATCTGTAGCATTTTTTACACTTATTACAGAATGGGTTAGGTAGGAATGGACCTTAGAGATCATCTACTCCAGCCTCCCCACTATGAGCAGGGACACCTCTCCACTAGGCTTGGTTGCTCAAAGCCTCATCCAATCTGGCCTTGAACATCCCCCAGGGAAGAGTCATCCACGACCTCCCCGGGGAACTGGCTCCAGAATCACAGCACCCTCATACTGAAAAGCTTCCTCAGATCCAGTCTAACCCAGCTATCCTTCAGCTTCAAACCATTCTCCCTTGTCCTGTCTCCAGACACCCTCAGGAAAAGACCCTCTGCAGCCTTCCTGCAAGATCCCTTCAGGTACTGGAAGGCAGCTCTAAGGTCTCCTTTGGAGTCTTCTCCAGGCTGAACAAGCCCAGCTCCCTCAGCCTGTCCTCAGAGCAGAGGTGCTTATCCTTCTGTGAAAATGACAGTTTTGCCTAAGCTGCAAAATGTAGTCCCTCACTTGCATTTTACCTGACCTTGCAGTGAGCTCATTGCTTTCATCTTTTAGCTCTAAGGGAATATTATAAAACTGTCATAGCTTCTTATTTCATCGTTTGAAACACAAACATCTTTTGGTTGTGCTCTCCATTTGCCTTGGTATAGAGAGCCTTTATTTAAATCAAATCCATTTCTTAGGCTGAATGTGTTCAACTGCCAAACCTATAATCAATCTATTAAAATTAGGCAAGTTCCAGGCTGAGAATATGAAGTCATACATTAGGAGGAAATTCGTCACAGAAAGAGAGATTGGCCCTTGGAATATGCTGCCCGGGGAGGTGGTGGAGTCACCATCCCTGGAAGTGTTTATGAAGAGACTGGATGGGGTGCTTGGTGCCATGGTTTAGTTGATTAGATGGTGCTGGGTGATAGGTTGGACTCGATGTTCTTTTCCAATCTGGTTAATGCTGCATTCTGTATCTTGCTAGTGAGCCACAGACTAGAACTTTGGCAGAACAATTTCTCCTCAGCCGATGTAAAGAACTCTCACTTCACTTTCTTAGGAATACAGAAAATGAAAAGCTTGGATAGACACACTCTATGGACCCAAATGAGATTGTCAGGGATGAACACATGTCAACCACTCCATCAGTGCAAATATTACAGCATTCATCAGCATCCTCGATTAAAGTGGGAGCCATTGCTTTTCTAAATTTATGACATTGTCTTCCCCTGTTCCTGGCTCAGGAGTATGGCTTACTGACCATTAGATTTTGGGAATGTATGGGTTCCAAGTCTGTAACTACACCAGCACCCCTACAGCTCTTCAGATGAAGAAGGTCCTGACTTATAATAGGAGTAAGAAACACACTGCACAACTTTGTAAGTGCAGTCCTGGTGGAATGAGCCTTCTGCTTTTTAGCATATGCTCTCCAATGAGGAGTAATTTCCAAAGAAATTAGCTTTAGTCTTTTTCTTAGCTGTATTTACAGAAAATTTAGCCTAGTATTACCACTAATATCAGGACAATTCATTTTTCCTAGGGAAGAATTCCTTCTTCATTAAATGGATCAATATTACTAGAGGAGGCTCAGGGGAGACCTTATTGCTCTCTACAAGTACCTGACGGATGTTGTAGACAGGTGGAGGTTGGTCTCTTCTCCCAGGCAACCAGCACCAGAACAAGAGGACACAGTCTCAAGTTGTTCCAGGGGAGGTTAGGCTGGAGGTGAGGAGAAAATTCTTCCCAGAAAGAGTAATTGGCCATTGGAATGTGCTGCCCAGGGAGGTGGTAGAGTCACCACCCCTGGAGGTGTTCAAAAAAGTATTGGATGTGGTACTTGGAGCCATGGTTTATTTGTCATGAGGTTTTAGATATTGGGTGATAGGTTGGACTTGATGATCTCCAAGGTCTTTTCCAACCTGGTTGATTCTATGATTTTATGTGGTTCATGTATTTACTAAAATGTTTGTAACCTTTTCCTCTATTAAAAAGGGTCTCTAGCTAGCTGGTAAAAGCCAGTATTAGAGGTTCATGTTTGAGTTTGTGTTTCTACAATGGACAAAACAAGATGCATGTACAATAAGCTATGATAAAAAAACCCCAACAAAACAACAACCAACCCAACCAAACCAAAACCCAAACCCTTCTAACTTGTCAGGTTATTTTCCCAGAATAATTGTTACTAATGTGCTCTTAGTAGCTGTGAGAGACTAAAAGCTTGTCTCTCCTGATGTGACTCAACAAAGATAAAATCAAGATGGAGGCCACCTTCAGGAATATGCATAAGACAAGATAACCTCCACCCATCAAGTACCCTGGAAAGGGAGGATGGTGAGACAATGGATTCACGACCTGGCCCCTGATTTCCTGAGGGACAATACTTGGACACATAGCTAAGGACTAAAAAAACTGTATAAAAGACTTGAGCAACTACTGGCTCAGCAGAAGAAAAATGGAGAAGAAAAATGGAGAACCAAAAACACAGAAGGAAATCACGGATGAAGGAAACACAGGAGAAGGACAATGCCGCTGAGGAAGAAAGCACAAGAGAAGGAAAAGCCCGGGACAATGCTGCTCTGAAGAAAAGAGGCCATGGAGCTTGGAAGAAGCAGAACAAACCCTCTCTCAGTGTCCTAAGTTCCACCTGCTGCAACTCATGGAGCTGAAGAAGCTGCTCAGAGGACCACATCTCTTCCACAGCCAAAGCCTCAGCACTGTTTCTCTACAGACCCAATATCTCCGGCAGCACCTTTCCTCCACAGACTTAAACTGTCTTGGGAGGGATGAGTGGTGTGGTAATATAATTCCTCTTCTCTCTCTCTCTCTCTCTATTTTCCCTCTCTCCCCTTCTGATCCATCCACTTTATTTATGTGATAAATATTCTAGCTGTTGATATTTTGGCCTCGCTTGTGCCTCATTGCTGGAGGTGGGGAGATTCAGGCTAGATGTGAGGAGGAAGTTCTTCACCGTGAGGGTGGTGAGGCCCTGGAATGGGTTGCCCAGGGAGGTGGTTGAGGCCCCGTCCCTGGAGGTGTTTAAGACCAGGCTGGATGAGGCTCTGGCCAGCCTGATCTAGTGTAGAGTGTCCCTGCCCATGGCAGGGGGATTGGAACTAGCTGATCCCTTCCAACCCTGACTGAAACTATGAAACTATTTCACCACAGGGGAGTACTCAAAAGAACTGAGGCTCTTGCCCTCTCTGGTCTGAGACAGTAGCAGTTTGAATTTTTGATGGAATTATGCTGGAAACAGAATTGGCTTCATTTAAACATTTATTTATTTACATTTAACTTTGCATGTTAATTATTGAAACATTATTGAAACAAGGTAAAATGGTACACAATAGCTAATTTTTTGGGTTCTTTTTTGGTTGGTTGGTTAGTTTTTATGATTTTGGTTTTGTTGTTGTTTTTTTTTTTAAATTAAAATCATATTGGCTATTAAATAAAGTGTTCTTGTTCCATATTAGTGTTGTTGTTTTTGTTTCTCCAATAGGCAGACACTGCCCAATAATTTCATAGCATCACAGAAGCATTCAGGTTGGAAAAGACTCTCAGGATCACCAAGTGCAACCTAAAACAAAGTTCACCCCTAAATCATATCCTGAAGCACCACAATCAAACAACCTTGAAACACAGCCAGGCTTGGGGACTCCACCACTTCCCTGGGCAGCACATTCTAATGCCTGACCACACTTGCCATGAAAAAATATTTCCTAATGTCCAGTCTAAACCTACCCAGTGGCAGCTTGAGGCCATTCCCTCTTGTTCTGTCAGTAATTAGCTGCAAGACCAGCACCAGCCTCTCTACAATGTCCTTTCAGGTAGTTGTAGACAGCCAGGAGGTCTCCCCTCAGCCTTCTCTTTTCCAAACTAACCATCCCCAGCTCCTTCAGTCGCTCTTCATCAGACTTATTCTCCAGGCTCTTCCCTAGCTTCCTGGCCCTCCTTTGCACTCATTCCAGCACCAATATTTTGGTTAATATTTGGAATATATCTTTATTTTTATTTTTTATAGTAGCATCTCTCTTTTTGATCTTACCAAAAAATATAAAATATGAAAGGGCAGCACTCTCTTTTTTCTAGTCTACTTATGAGCATCATGTGCTTGAGGATCTGGTGTATCAGTAGCATTTAACACACATTTGCTTGGTGGCTTTGCTTAAATCAGAGCTCTGGGTTGTTTTGGGTGTTCTTAAAACCTGGACCTGATTTTGCAGCAGTGCTAGCACTCACAAATTCCACTGAAGTTCCAAGGACCAGTAAGCATTCTGCATCTTTGAAATAGATCAGACCTCTAATCTTTAATTGTTAAACCCAGACAACTCTTAGAATTTCAAAGGAGAAAGGAACGCATCAAAGGCGGCACAACCCAAATTAATCTCAGAGGTATGTAAAGTATCATACAAGCATTAGATTATCACTTCTAAGCTTCCAATCTTTCTGATTTATTCTTTCTTTTCTTTTTCCCCCCTTTTGTTTAACATATAGTGACACACACATTAATAATTTAAGATGGGAATAGTCTTACATTTGGTATTAATACAGTAAAGGATTGTAGGTGTTGCCAATTAATCATCCACACACACACTATGCACATAGGCCTGATCCAGTGCAGCTTTCAGGGATACCTACTCCCATTTTCCTACAGAATTTGGGCACCTTAAGTAGAGGCTTCCTTCGTAAAGGAAGAGAGAATTTGCTCAGATGGGCCTGGGAAGCAGAAACATCCTTGGAGCTGAACATTAAAAGAAAAATCACATTTTTCTAGGGCCCTAAATCAACGTGCAAACCCATAAGAACCTGAACAAGGATGCAAGAAAAATGTCACCCACCATCAGTCCAATTGGTTTGCTGGGCATAGAATCACTGAATTGAAAAGACCCAGGGTGACATGAAAAGACCTCTATGGTCATGGAGTCCAACTGTCATGCTCTGATCTCTCAGGTCTTTTCCAACTTGGTTGTGTTCAGTTTGAAGTATGGATGCTGCTTATGTACTTTAAATTAGAATGACTCATGTTCAGTTTGAAGTATGGATGCTGCTTATGTACTTTAAATTAGCCTATCTCTAGACAATCCATTAAGTGAGTTAAAGGAGGGCTAAGAATGGAATGGAATGGAATGGAATGGAATGGAATGGAATGGAATGGAATGGAATGGAATGGAATGAAGCTGGAGGTGGGGAGATTCAGGCTAGATGGAGGAGGAAGTTCTTCACCATGAAAGTGGTGAAGCCCTGGAATGGGTTCTCCAGGGAGGTGGTTGAGGCCCCGTCCCTGGAAGTGTTTAAGACCAGGCTTGATGAGGCTCTGGCCAGCCTGATCTAGTGTAGGGTGTCCCTGGCCATGGCAGAGAGGTTGGAACTAGATGATCCTTGTGGTCCCTTCCAACCCTGACTGATACTATGATACTAAGAATCTGTGAACTACTTCTGGTGAAGTGTCCTAATTCTAGGCAGAGTCAGTTTTCCTCTTCTGTATTGTTCTACAAGACTGATGCATTTTGTGCCCCCAGTCATGGCAGTCAGCTTTAAAAAGAGGACTGGAAACATACCCAAAGTGATTGGCTTGGCATGTGAGAGATGAGGATTCAAACACCTCCAGGCTGTGGAGCATCTAAACCTATGCTTCCCACTGCCTAAGGACTCCCTTCTAACCACGCTCCCCAGTGCTTGGGGCACAGCAGTACACAAAAAGAAGCAAGATGGTTACCCAAAGTCTACATTCAGCATGGTCTTTTACAGCCTGCATTTTAATTTTCAGCTTCTATACCCAGAAAACATCGACCCTGGTTGTTGTAAACCCATTAGCTACTCGACTCTTTGTTAATTTATATGTAAGAGGATGCTGAACAATCTGATTCAACACAGTGTGATTCCTCCCCCCCTGCCCACCCCAAACCAAATCTGTTTGTTGATGATGGGAAGATAAAAGGTCTAACTTTAATATGTCATATGTTTCTTGAAAGAGAGAAATGTGGAGAGAAGTCTGCATTGTATCCAACCTTCTACAGCTGAATTTTCTGTTTAGAGGGTGATTTAATTCACTTCAAAACTTGCTTTCGTACAGAGGACAATGCAAATAAAGCAAGAGACTAAGGAAACTAAGACCTACAACGTGAAAAGCAGGGCCTGGAATTTCTTCAGCATTCTAGTTTTCCTCCCTTAATGTAAAAAACCTGTGACCAGAGTTAATTTTCTCAATATGGACTTGGAAAATGGTGCTCTTAATATAGGAATCAAGCAGTATAAAATTAATGCCTAGGCTGTTAATAATAAGTTGAATTTTTACCTTATCTGTCAGTATTATGGTGTACATGACACATTCTATATTAAGAGCCTGTGTTTGAGTGCACATCCTCTATGCAAATATTATTCTGAATTAAAACTATATATTTAAAACTATATACATATACACACACCTTGTGAAGATGTTGATAATTTCACCTCCACCTCCTATAGCTGTAATACACATCAATAAATAATCCTGAAATCCCAATGCACATTAATAAATCATCTTGAAATCCTAAACCTAAAATGCAACTTTTAAGCTCATTTTCTCCAGAAATTAATCAGCAAAAAAAACCAAAAAGGCATTATTTCTGTCACAATCTATATCATACACAGGGATTTTTTAGGGTCTCAGGGAGTGATAGGGCTAGGGAGAATAAGGAAAAAAATAGAAATGGGTAGATTCAGATTGGATGTTAGGAAGAAGTTCTTCCCCATGAGGGTGGTGAGACACTGGAACAGATTGCCCAGGGAGGTGGTAGAAGCCTGGAGGTGTTTAAGCCCAGGCTGGATGAGGCTCTGAGCAACCTGATGTAGTGTGAGGGGTCCCTGCCCATGGCAGGGGGTTTGGAACTAGCTGATCCTTGAGGTCCCTTCCAATTCTAACAATTCTATGATTCCATAATACACACAGAACAGAAAGCAAGAACAACATAAGAGTAACACTGATACCAAGGCAAGAAATGGAAGATTTTGGAAACAGACAGGAAAATAACAATACTCAAAACCCCCTCCCTATATCCAGCCCTGAAACCATCCAGAAACTTAGAGTAAAATGTAAGAGAAATGAGTGCAATTCTCTTCCACTAAACGTTTGACACATTTGTCAGAAATCTTTGTCAGAAGTCACTAAACACTCCTAAGCATTACAAAGCAATCACTACATGCCCAACATACTGGGTTGTGGCAAAAGAATCATAGAACCATCCAGGTTGGAAAAGACCTTAGAGATCATCAAGTCCAACCTATTACCTAATACCTAACACCTCATGACAACTAAACCATGGCTTCAAGTGCCACGTCCAATCCTTTTGTGAACACCTCCAGGGATGATGACTTCACCACCTTCCCGGGCAGCACATTCCAATGGCCAATTACTCTTTCTGGGAAGAACTCTCTCCCCACCTTGAACCTAAACCTCCCCTGGTGCAGTTCAGACTGGATGTTAGGAAGAAATCCTTCACAGAGACAGTGATTGGCCACTGGAATGTGCTGCCCGGGAAGGTGGTGAAGTCACCATCATTGGAGGTGTTTAGGAGGAGACTTGATAGGGTGCTTGGTTGCATGGTTTAGTTGATTAAGTGGTGTTGGATGATGGGTTGGACATGATGACCTTGAAGGTCTCTTCCAACCTGGTCTATTCTATTCTATTCTATTCTATTCTATTCTATTCTATTCTATTCTATTCTATTCTATTCTATATTGGTTAGATTTCAGCCTGTGTTTTCTGTGTTCTCTCTTTCACAACTTGTAATTAATTATTGAAAAGCTGAGATCATAGTATCATAGTATCAGTCAGGGTTGGAAGGGACCACAAGGATCAGCTAGTTCCAACCCCCATGCTATGGGCAGGGACATCCCACACTAGATCAGGCTGGCCAGAGCCTCATCCAGCCTGGGCTTAAACACCTCCAGGGATGGGCCCCAACCACCTCCCTGGACAACCCATTCCAGGGATTCACCACTCTCATGGTGAAGAACCTCCTCCTCCTCACGTCCAGCCTGAATCTCTCCACCTCCAGCTTCATTCCATTCCCCCTAGTCCTATCACTACCTGATATCCTGAGAAATCACTGAGATTCCTAAACCACTGAAACTACAAATTTCAGTTCCAGAACACAAGGATAACAGGATTTCATATTTGTTCCTTCCTACAAGTTTCTATTTTGTTTGTTCTTCCTGCCTCTGCAGAAACACCCCACCTCCACTATTCAGCAGCAGCAATCAGCATTTATGCCTATCTTTTTGTTTAGGTTCAATTTGTTCCTTTACCCACATGGAGGCAAATCCAAGTCTCACTTAATCTTCAACAGTGTGCTTTTCAGCCACCTCATTTAAAATGATTTCCCTCCATTCACATCACAACATTGTTGACAAACTTTTCCTGGCATCTCCTGATTATTTAATCTCTTTCATTCCAGCCCTCTGATCCCACAAATAAGTTGCAAACTACCACTCTATATTATACTGCTGATGTCTTTTACTCTGCTTGTGAACATGGCACATGTCCCTTTGATTTGCTTTATAAGCTTCACTTTCCTGGCACTGCCTTCAAGGCAGCATTAAACACTGTTTCGATTTGTCCAACTTTTACAACTTTTATGGGCTGTCATCACTTTCTCTACCCCTTCACATACTTTAAACACAACTTCTAATCTATCTTATAACTTCCTTCATAACAGTATCAGTTTCATATTGTGATATTTCCTAAGATATAAACCACCTCTCTGATTTCATGGATAAACCTAAAGAATGATATAGAATAGAATAGAATAGAATAGAATAGAATAGAATAGAATAGAATAGAATAGAATAGAATAGAATAGGATAGGACAGGATAGGATAGAATAGGATACGATAGGATAGGATAGGATAGGATAGGATAGGATAGGATAGGATAGGATAGGATAGGATACAATAGGGTACAATAGGATAGGATACAATAGGATAGGATAGACCAGGTTGGAAGACACCTTCAGGATCATCACGTCCAACCCATCATCCAACACCATCTAATCAACTAAACCATAGTACCAAGCACACCATCCAGTCTCCTCTTAAACACCTCCAGTGATGGTGACTCCACCACCTCCCCAGGCAGCACATTCCTAAGGTGTCTACAGGAAGCTGCCACACAGGCAATTGCTGATTTGATTTATTTTATACTTTTTTCCTTTTGCTAATTTCTGGCTATTCTGATCAGGCAATCTTGGGATAAGAAATGGAAATTCTGTTTGGGGAAAGATATAAGTATTGCATGTGGTCTTGGGTGACAGGTTGGACTTGATGATCATGGGCAGAGTCCAACATGATCGCATTCAACAAGTCCAAGTGCTGGGTGCTGCACTTTGGCCACAACAACCCCCAGTGCTACAGGCTGGGGTCAGAGTGGCTGGAGAGCTGCCAAACAGAAAGGGACCTGGGGGTAGTGGTTGACAGCTGGCTGAACATGAGCCAGCAGTGTGCCCAGGTGGCCAAGAAGGCCAATGGAATCCTGGACTGCATTGCGAATAGTGTGGCCAGCAGGAGCAGGGAAGTCATTGTGCCCTGTACTCAGCCCTGGTTAGGTCACACCTTGAGTCCTGTGTCCACCTCTGGGCTCCTCAATTTAAGAAGGACATTGAGACACTTGAACACGTCCAGAGAAGGGCAATGAGGCTGGGGAGAGGCCTTGAGCACTGCCCTGTGAGGAGAGGCTGAATGAGCTGGGATTGTTTAGCCTGGAGAAGAGGAGGCTCAGGGGAGACTTTCTTGCTGTCTACAACTACCTGAAGGGAGGTTGTAGCCAGGTGGGGGTTGGTCTCTTCTCCCAGGCAACCGGCACCAGAACAAGAGGACACAGTCTGAAGCTGTGCCAGGGGAAGTTTAGGCTGGAGGGGAGGAGAAAGTTCTTTCCAGCAAGAGAGATTGGCCATTGGAATGTGCTGCCCAGGGAGGTGGTGGAGTCACTGTCCCTGGAGGTGTTCAAGAGGGGATTGGACATGGCACTTGGTGCCATGGTCTAGTAGTCATGAGGTCTGTGGTGACAGGTTGGACTTGATGATCTTTGAGGTCTTTTCCAACCTGATTGATTCTATGATTCTGTGAGGGCTAATACAAAGAGTCAAGTAGTAATAAGAAAAGAAAAAAGAAAAAGAACAGTAGTGCACTGGTTTAAAGCAGGTCCACGCTCTCTAATAGATTGTCCTCCAAATAAATAATTATTTCCTTAAAAAAAAAAGCCAGAAACCAAATCAATATTCTACCATTTGATTCAACTGATCATTTTTTGTACCATTTAAACCACTATTCTCCCATTTGATTCAACCACACCAATACCCAACCATTTGATTCAACTGGTCACTTTTCTACCATTTAAACCACTATTCTCCCATTTGATTTAACCCAACCAATATCCAACCTTTTGATTCAGCTGATCACTTTTGTACCATTCAAACCACTACCTTCAGATTTATGTGGACTGCAGTTCGAATACATTCACATCAAGGAAATATTCAGCGAAATATGTTCAGAATGCTACAGCAGTTGTTTAACATGGGAATAAGCCATGGTTATGGTTATTTATTCTAACCTCAGTGGATGACAAAGCTCATGTGAATTTTTCACCACAGGAAAGCAGGAAAATAATGAGAGGGAAAAAAAGGCAGGACAGTAACCTAAACAAACATTTGTTTATTAAGATCATAGAATCATAGAATTGTTAGGGTTGGAAGACACCACAAGGATCATCTAGTTCCAAGCCCCCTGCCATGGGCAGGGACACCTCACACTACATCAAGTGGCCCAGAGCCACATCCAGCCTGGCCTTAAAAACCTCCAGGGATGAGGCTTCTACCACCTCCCTGGGCAGCCTGTGCCAGTGTCTCACCACCCTCATGATTTTCAAGTTTGGGAATGCAAATATCAAGCTCTAGTGACTGGAGTCTATGATTTTGAATGCATTAAGGTTTTGATTAAATGCTGTACAGTGACTGACTCCACTCATTTGAAATATTATCAGCTGCTTCTGGGTATTTTATGTTTTACTACTGAAGGTATCCAAGCATCAAACTCTTTAGGCCCAGTATTCTGGACCCTTATATTGTGGCAATAGTACAATACAGTTGCACAAGGAGACCATACTGATGAGCACTCCAACTACAAAGAACAGACTAACATTCCTCAGTCCAGCTTCCAAAAGGCAGACTTGTTTTTTGTGTAGGTTGGGCAATAACAGGAAATAACTTCATATTTGAAAAAGTAAGTTGGTTCTTTCTTAAAAACAAACCAAACCTGAAAACCAAACCCAAACTCTAAAAAGAAATGGAGAAACGACAGGGAGGATATTCTACCCCGATGCACACAAAGAATTCCTGGTGTAAACTGCTCTTTCCTGCATTCCACCCTCTTCAAGATCCACTCAGGCTTCTACAAGTTCAAAAACTACATCAAAACCCTTCCAGCATTATGCTGCACTTTCTCATTATGCTTTTGTATAGTCTTCTGTGGACAGGGTGTTCTGTAGCCTATGTACTGCTTGATTTTGTAGTCTATGTTCTGCTTGATTCAGCCCCGCAGGATGGACAAAATTCATCGACAGCGCTGCTGAGAAGTAAATCTGGACTACAGCCAAGAGAAACCCAGAGACCTCTGGGCTAGGCAAGGCCCTGGAAGCACCAAAGAAATCAGGGAGGTGTGAAAGAATATTTGGAAACATTGTGTTCAGCACTTCCATGCTTAGTTATCCATTAGCAAATGTAAGGAATAAATAAGATTGAAGTAGATTGAGCCTGTTTTGTTTATTCTTACCACCTGCACTCTCACAGAATTTCTATCATCTCATTCCTCCAAATCTTCCTAGTATGCACCCCATTTTTTCTTTGTTTGTTTGGGTTTTAATAATAATAATAATAATAATAATAATATTATAGTAATAATAACTATTACTATTACTATTACCATTACCATTAATATTAGTCTCACAACAGATTTTCTCTTCTGAAAAGAGGAATGCATTTCATATTGGCCAGGAGAAAATTAAGACATGCATAACATCAACAATTGTTGTTTACAGACTCTCTTGATAGATTTTAATTTCAGACAGGCCCAGTTCTTTCTTAAGGTTATTAAGATTGTTTCTAACTGACAGAAACAATCAAGAGCTTGAATGGAGGTGTTCAGTTGCTCAGTAATGAAACAGTATTCCTGAGCAAGAAATGTTTGTCAGCCTCCACGGAGTCCAAGCCAGAGGAATACCTTCCTTTAAATTCAATAAAGGAAGCAAAAGTACTTAAGACATCAGATTTTCCAAAGGAGTTCTAAACAAACGAACGAAAACTCAAACCCAAACCTAAACCCAAAAGAACGATTTGTGAGAGTGCAGGATGTCTAACTAAGAGTGCAGGATGTTGTCCCCTATCAGTAGGGCAAAAAAAAAATCCAAAATGCAAGAAATTTTGAGTGTGGCAGTCATTAATCTATGTAGTCTTTCCACTGGAGGATTTAGAAGTACAAGAAAGGGGCAAAGAAGCCAAACTTAATGAGAGATTTGTTCAATATAAAAATGTAAGGACAAGAAGATACCTATGGAATCATGGAATCATAGAATTGTTAGGGTTGGAAGGGACCTCAAGGTTCATTTAGTTCCAACCCCCCTGCCATGGGCAGGGACATCATGGGAGTGTTAAAAATAATCATTAGGTGCAGGAGGAAGTCAGGAAAGTTGGCATATACCACTTTAATAACTGTCTCATCATGTTAATGACTAAATAACTGAAATATGGAATTTTGTATCACAGCTTGGGAATGTATGTTAAATGCTATGTTTAGTCTTGAGAATGAACATTTTTTTTCCTAGCTAGTTTCCTGGGTAATGTATGAACTTGTTTTTAAGAACTCATGGTCATCAACACACATGACGTACACAAGTGCCATGTGGTTGGTACCTATCAATACAATACAATACACCAGGTTGAAAGAGACCTTCAAGATCATCACGTCCAACCCATCAACCAATCCAACCCACCTAAACAACTAAACCATGCAACCAAGCACCCCAACAATCAATCAATGAAGAATGCTCAAAGGGAAAAAAATTAAGCACTTTTGAGTGACTTTTTAGGGTGTCAGGTAATGCTAGGACATAATGCTAGGGCATGGAAAAGGGCTAGGACAATGCTAGGGCAATGGAAAAAAAATAGAAATTCAGATTGGATGTTAGGAAGAAGTTCTTCCTCATGAGGGTGGTGAGACACTGGCACAGGTTGCCCAGGGAGCTGGTGGAAGCCTTATCCCTGGAGGTTTTTAAGGCCAGGTTGGATGTGGCTGTGAGCAACCTGATCTAGTGTGAGGTGTCCCTGACCGTGTCAGGGGGATTTGAACTAGCTGATCCTTGAGGTCCCTTCCAACCCTAACATTTCTATGATTCTATGAGTATCAAGATGTAGTTCAGTTATAAACACTTATGAATTGGTCATCTACTATGCAGATACAGTGTTTTATTTTGTGTGAGTGAAACTCTTTCTGGCTGCCTTTCTGATGCTGACACAAAGCGCCCGTTGAAATTTGATGAAGGTCCCGTGACAACAATTCACAGCTTTGCCAGTGCAACAATACATAAGAACAGAACTAACTCCACACTGTCAAAAAAGACACACAAATTCTACACAAATGCTAAATGCAAGGCTGCTGTTTGATTTACTTTAGAGCAAAACACTGAAGATCAGGGCTGTCATCATGCCAAGTGTCGGATAAACAAGGCTTGATTTAATGCTCGTTGAATTAAAATGGAAAGAAGTCTGGGATAGGCATGGTTTTATTCCTTAAGACCCTGCATCTAAAGTGAGTTAATCTTCAAGCATGTACAGCTCTTCTATATTTATACCTAGCTTAAAAATAACCCCAAATAGTAAGCTTATGAGTGACTGTAAATAAATACAGAAATAAAAGCAGTAATTCCTCTTATTAAGCTATGCTCGAATGGTTGATACATCATGGAAGGAAATAAAAGAGATGAAATTTGAGGGGGGAAAAAAAGGGGGAGGGGGAGGGGGGTGGAATTCCATTTGTGAAGAAGGACAGGTAAAACAAAAATCAAAACAAATCCACAATTTGCTTACAAGTTGCCCCAGGTTAATTTGTAATTGCTGTGGCTCAAAGAGCTGTGGTATCTTTATAGATTTCTGATTAATTGGACTAGAATTTTCAGCTTGTAAAGACATGACAAAGGCAATCATTAAAAGACAGTGGATCACTTTAGAGAAACCAACACCTTCAAGAGCATTCAGCCCCACAGGAATTAAGTCACAATTGATTTGGATCAGTCATAGTCACGCTGGCACAGTGGGGTTTTTTTCTACCCATGCAGAGAAAGTCTGGATAATTTACCTTAGTGAATGAAGAAACTCGAGTTGGAAAAGGACTAAATGATCCCTGACCCCTCTTGTTCTTTTACAGAATTTTGTTTAGACCTTTAGTCAAATTTATTTTGAGAGAGAAATTTAACAAAAAGCCCAACTGAGTGCTACTACTGAATGGAATTTAATCTTCCTTAAGCTTGGCTGTAACCATTTTCTTCTTAGAGTAAGTCTGTGTTTTAGTAAACATTTCAGCTAGGCTTGCTACCAAACTCTCCAAATCACTGACAAATATTTCTATGTATATAGAAAATTGTTTGAGAAGGGGGGAGTAAGTTATATGCCTTACATGCCATGAAGATTCTGAATAGGGAAATTTGCCTCATGTGCATTCTGTTTATATTTGCAATAGCTTTCAAGACAGGCAGAACTAATTAACTTACAATTGTAATTTGTTTTACCTGTTGCCTGACGACAGGTAAAGCAGTTGCCCACTCCTAACTTTGCTTCTTTGCAGCCAATTCTCTAAGCTCCAGCAAATAGCACAGGAACTTAAAGAACATTAAAGACCGGACCCAGAAAGGAGTGAAACCCCCTCAGTTAAAATTAGGTAAGCAAACTCCCATTTGAGCTTAAGGAACTTCAATAGCTAATCTTACACTGTTCAATCCTGGATACGGGATCAGATGATAATATTATGACTTTTACAACCTTACAGACAAAATTAGGCTCTTTAAATTGTATTGTCTTACATGGGAATTGAACAATAGGATTAAAAAAAATATATTACAGTTTAACTGGCCAAACCAAAGTTTTACTTCCACTGTGAAAGTCACCAACATGGAGAATGAACAGCATTCCGTTGCCAAGTTTGAATGTGGAAGAAAATATCCATTTTTAGCCCTGTATCTGAGATCTTGGTTCGTAAGACAGATTGTGATACGGTTTCCTTTTCATACAACACAGGATTTTAACACCAAGTGAGCTGTGTGGAAAAGTGAACAGCAATCTTAAAAGCAGTTGAAGAAAGGGAGAACTAGATATGAAGTTGTAATATTTACAGAGTTGGTGGTGTTTGGGTTTTTTTAACCATCTATAAAAATGAGCAGAAAACATCATTTGGTTCAGAGAGATTTTTCTCAAAAGGCAAATACATAGAAGCAGTATGATACAGAGGCTTGGAAAAGGTAAATGCATCTAAACCAACAATACAAAAAAAAAATGCATGTAAGTAAAGACAGAAATTTGTCTGCAACTTGCACCATGGTTCTTGAAACTCCCTTTTAAATCTTTGAGCTTCTCCATATTCCAGTTCAGGATCTTACAATCGGATAAAAGCCTGAATAGCATCACCACTCTCAAGGCAGCCAGGTCTCAGATCAGACTCCTTCAGGATTCTGGCTAGAAGCGGAAGAAAACAGGAAAAAAAAAGAATGCAGAGATGAAGGGAAATAGTCACTAAATACAAGATACCTAATTTTCAATGACACTTTAAAAGTCTGAATTCTACTCACCTTCTCCTGGCTTCCGAATAGATTCTTCAGCTTTCACCTGACTGGTCCTGAGCACCTCTCAGTGCTCCGCGTGCTCATCAGTACTGTCTCCTTGTGCAACTGTTTTAATTACACAATGAACAAAAGGGGATTTGCCCCTGCTGCTTTTATAATGAACAAACATATTGTGGATGGGAAGTGATAGAAATATGTAGCACATTCTCAGGGGAAATAAAACGAGTTTTCAAGTAAGGAATGAGTATGATGCACGGACGCTTGCTAAGATAGGGAAGTAACAGTAACTATACAAAGGTATAAAACCCCCTAATCCCAAGCACAGCTCTAACTGTGGAAGAAGCAACTTTCAAAATGTACTCCCAGTAAGCTTTTACAAACACTTCCATTTGCAACAACTGAAAGATGTTGGGAAGAGAAGTTTGACTATAGTGCACACGACTCACACGGTATGATGACAGCCTATGCGGTGTTTTAGCATATGCAGACCAGATTAGAAGCAGAGTCTGACAAAACCTAAGAAGGCAGACCTGGCTAAGAGTCAGGAGTCACGCTTATTAAATTGAACTCTCAGGGGTATCATGCAATCAGAGGTCACAATCGAGGCAACAGAAGCAATGTCACGATATCAGAGAAAGGGCCAATTCAGACCTGCTCCCTGACAGGCAGTGAGGTCAGGGCTTGCGGCAAATAACTGTATTAAAAGGGAATATTCTCTGCACACTTTTAGAACTGTCATCTGAACAAACAAAGCCAGGTCATTGGTAGGTTAAATCAGAACTTTCTGCCTCACTAGCACATAGCTTCCTTTCTTTTTCCATTCACTACTTGTTCCTTAATTTATTGATTTTACCTTCACTACTACTCTTTTTACCTTCACTACAATTTGTTTTACCTTCACTACTACTCTTTTTACCTTTATTACTATTCTTTTTGCATTCATTACTATTCTTTTTACATTCACTACTTTTTTCTTAATTTCTTGATTTTACCTTCACTAGTATTCTTTTTACATTCACTACTATCCTTTTTTACCTTCACTACTATCCTTTTTTACCTTCACTACTACTTTTTACATTCACTACTATCCTTTTTTACCTTCACTACTACTTTTTACATTCACTACTATCCTTTTTTACCTTCACTACTATTCTTTTTACATTCACTACTATCCTTTTTTACCTTCACTACTATTCTTTTTACATTCACTACTATCCTTTTTTACCTTCACTACTATTCTTTTTACATTCACTACTATCCTTTTTTACCTTCACTACTACTTTTTACATTCACTACTATCCTTTTTAACCTTCACTACTACTCTTTTTACCTTCACTACTATTCTTTTTACATTCACAACTATTTTTTTTACCTTCACTACTATTCTTTTTTACCTTCACTACTATTCTTTTTTACCTTCACTACTGTTCTTTTTTACATTCACTACTATTCTTTTCACATTCACCACTCAGCTACTAAAGCAAATTCTCAGTCGATTTAAATTCAAAATAGACAATAGGGTTTAAATTCTCCTTTCTGAGAAGTTAAATCCTGTCTCTAATAAAAGATATATCTCTGGTCTCTTTATGAACTGAAAATTACTAGGCTTGCTAAGAAAATGATAAGCATGCAAGAGCTTTAGGGAAATGACTTTCAACAGCCAATTTCTCAGTCACCCTGATATTCAATCTGCATTTAGAAACCATCAAAAAAGAGAGAGAGAGAGAGAAAGATAAAGTTATTAATAATCTGCTTGTTTAATGATGATTGTGCAAGTGAAATAAAGTTTTCTTTTGTCTGGCTACTTGAGTTTCTTTATCTTGTTACCTGAACTGGGTTATCTGCAGGATTCTACAAATGTAACCATTTATGAAATTGTAATCATGCTCATTAGCTAACCTGACAATAAACCTACACAGAAGGAACTATTCTAGACTAGCATGGAAACAAAATGTTATTCAAAAGTATTATCTCTGTGTGCTGCCTTTCTTAAGAATATGAGGGGGGAAAAAAATTACCTGGCAAAAAAATGCTGCCTTTCTTAAGCATATGAAGGGGGACAAAAATTACCTGGCAAAAAAATGCTGCCTTTCTTAAGCATATGAAGGGGGACAAAAAATTACCTTCTAAATTTTGTATACACATAAACCAGATAAAGTATCTGTGGTGCTGCATCAAGATAGCACAAACGTATGTATTCCAAACAAGTGCTCAAATGCTTCTGTGCTGCTCATGGTAAGGACTGAAACTATAAAGTGATGAAGTTGGAAGATGCATATTATAGGAATAACATGCAGATATCACTGAATAACTGAAATTGTTAGTAAAATATCTGAGTAGCTTGCAGTTCCTTCTAAAATCATCTAGGTCTATCAGCCATGAAGCTTATGAAAGGTGTAGGACTTTGGTGTAAGAATTAGCATGCAATAGCAGAAAATTTGTGATATTTAGGTTTCAAAGACCTGAGATTTTGCTTGAAAAATGCTGCACATTACCATCATAGATTATGTAGCTGAATCACAACATTATTGCTTATCATAAAGTCTTAAATGTGTGCTCAAGATTAGGCACATGAAAATATGAATGCTGCAGATCACTGACCTCATTCATATTATTGATTCTCCACAAAACCATAGTTCCCATTACAGAATAAGAGAAAAGAATTATTTTATTAGAAACTCTCAGCAATTCTATTTTCAAATCAATGAAAAGCTCTGAGGTGAAGGTCTTAATTTAATTTACTCCCTGGAAGTACTTCAGTTTGCACAGAGGCATTGCTAGTAAAATCGATACCTACAGCAAATACTTTTTTATTTGTGATTTAAAATGCATCACATTCAAGTGGAACAAGTTTTCCACCTATAAAATACCTCTAAGGATAGACTACATTCCTTGCTCACAGATCTGTATCTGGTGGAAATTCCTCTCCAAGATGACAATGCAACATTCATGGTACCTTTATGGACACCGGACACACATTTTCTGCGGCCTATGTTAAAGCAGAATTTGCACATCGATGTGATTGTAATGCTTGCAAGACTCAGCTTTGAAAAATGCTTGGAACAGGTCTGAAAATGCACTTTTAATGAGCTCTTCCTTAGCAATGGGTTTGTCAAAGTGTGAAAAGAGTATTTGTTGTTGTTCAGTCAAAGCAAAGCAAATAAATAAACCACCCCAATGTTGACTACGGTCCCCAGGCATCCAAACTAACGGCGACAGCTTCGACAATTACTTTTAACTGCACGTACTAAATCCGAGTCCTGTAACACTTTTATTTCAGAGGAATTCAGCCAAACCTATTCTCCTTTACCCCCTTCAACCAAATCCATTTGGATTTAACTTGTTGCTAAAATTATCTGCGTTTTGCACTCTAAGACCTGGGTCACAACCTTACTTAGGGACAGGAAATAGTTATCAGGTCACTGAATGGTCAAACGAAAAAGGATTTGAAATGCTTCGATACTCAGGGGTCTATTCATCCAAAATGATTGCCTTATGTAGTATCAGAAGCTGTGAATGTGGAGTCAACTTGCTTATATATACCTTGGCTGAGATGCAGATATCTACACTACCAAGCTTTTGGACATAAAATGCCAAGGAAGGGAGGAAAAAAATCCAGGCAGAATCTCAGAGGATGCAAACAAAACTATAGTGTTGCTGCATTCAACAGTGAGAAAAAAAATAGCTTTCAACCTCTGAAGATGTTTTGAGTGAATTTTGGGCAATTACTAGCAAAAAGTCAGTAATTTATTTCTTTCCCTCTCAAGATGCTGTTCCTTTTGTGTTAAAGATTAGTAAATTACTATGCTGCTGAAGTGCAGGTGACAGTCTGCACTTTGTTCTGCAATTTTAGACAATGCACTGCAATTTCTACTCCATGCTGCAATCTTGTATAACATCCAAGTTTAGGAAGATTGTTGAACAAACAAACATGCTCTTCAGCTTAGAGGCCACATTTAAGTTTGATAAGCACTAATAAATTCTTTATACCACCATAAATCACATCAGCCTGCAAAACAGAAGAGGCAGGAACAGAGAGAGAATACGCAGGCAGGTGAAACCTTTAACATGTGAATAGAGGAACCCTGGTCAGAAACCTTTCACACAGGAATACAGGAACCCTGAAGACTAGCACCACAGCAAGAATTCATCTGAAGTGTCCATGGCAAATAGCCCCTGCTCAGGAACTTCCAGCAAATAGAAAATGATTATTTCTTATTCTTTTTTTTTTTTTTTTTTTTAATGGAATATGAAAAGCAAAACTCTTCATAAAACTTTCCTATGTCTAGATCATTTATAAATATTCAGCCATGGAAGTGCACTGCAGAAATGCACAAACCCGACGGTTTGGCTATTTATTTTTAAACATACACCATGATTTCAGTATTGCTTCATTCCACAAATACTGGCAAAATCCTACAGTATCTCATTGATGGACAGGAGGCTAGAAAATTAGGCACAGATTTATTTTTTAGTTTGACTTTATAATAAGAAACTGGGCCACTAGAACTATGTAACTGAAGCTTGAGTGCGTGCACTGTAAGGCCCCTGCAGTCTTTTACAACTTCTCAGCGTACCGCTGTTGTGAACTGGGTTTGCACTCTGCCAGCAGAGCAGCTCTGACCCATGGAGAGCACTCCTTCAGATCAACACTGCCTCAGGCTTTACTGCGTTCTCCAAGAAGTCTTACATTTCAGGCATTAAGTTGAATTTCTTCTGGAGATGATTAACCCAAACCCATGACAGATTTTTTCCAAGATATCCAACTCCTTATGTTTATTTTATCCTGGCTCTTTTTGGATGTACTGGACACAAGTAACCTACTCATTTTACATGTTAAAGGGCTGGTGGAGAGCCATTAATTCCTTAAAATGAGAAAATATTTCAATGTGAAAGTTCTGTTGTGTGAGCTCAAAACTAAATAATAAGGAACAAAGCCAGAGAATTCAGGTTTTTAAAAGATAGACCCCCTTCCACAATGCAGGTTTTGGTAACATGTTTTCATCCCATTTCAGGACAGATCTTACATTCTATGGAGTTGCATTATTCCATTCTTTGTGTGTGTGTGTGTGTGTGTCAGTGCTGTATCGTTCAGAAACCTCTGCCTTGCTCTGGCATGCAAATTCAAAGCCTGGCATACAAGTAATAATTGCCTTTTGCTGTAAACATGGGAAATTCAGCTAGCAGAATTGCAGCCAGGCCTGCTTCAGAATGTTAGCTATTAATCTTTTTTCTCAGACCACAGTACCAATAAGAGGTGTATGCTTACAAGCAATGTGCTTCCTGGGAGTCGATGCCACCTACGTGTTTCCAGTGAAAACAGCTAACACAAATCACTAATTACAGCTCAGTGCCTTTCAAAATGCTCTAAAATAGCAAATGACAAGGTATATAAAGGGGAAAAGCAAAGATTAATACTAGCATTCCACTCTCAGTACCTTCTTTTAACTCTCAGGCAGGTATTAAGAAGCATCAGTGATTTGAATCAATTAAGAATGGTGTTTAACTACCACATGTACTTCTTCTTCAGCACGTTCCTGTTGCACAATAGAGGGAATCTAAGAAATTAAGTTGATTATTGTGTAACATTTTCATGAGCTCGCAGAATTATCTCAGGGTGAACCTTAAATTAACACTGCAAAGCCTCAGGTCCACATTTTTAGTGAGCACTAGTAATGACTACACACTATAGGAGTGGTTTGCAACATTAATTGCCACATGTACTTTTCCTTCAGTGTGTTCCTGTTGCACAACAGAGAAAAATCTAAGAATCAAAGTTGATTATTATGTAACAGTTTAATGAGCTCGCAGAACTAACTCAGGTTGAACCTGAAATTAACACTGCAAAGTCTCACATTCACATTTTTAGTTAGCACTACTACTAATAATCTACAGGAGTGTTTTGCAACATTTTTCACTTGAGACTAGGAGGAGTTTCATAAGGAGGGTCGGACTAGATGACCCCTGGGAGGTCCCTCCCAACCCAAACCATTCTATGATTCAAAGATCAGAAGCTGGAAACCAGACAACTTTAAATGGATCTTTTATATTTATCTTTAAATCAGAAGACATAATCACAAGATCTTTTTGCCTCTTATTCTTCTTCCAATATGAAAAAAAAAAGAGAGAAATGTTATTCCTGCTGGCAATTCAAAGGCAAATGAATAAATATTTCCATAATTAAAAGCCACCTGAAAAAGCATAATCTCTTCATCAAGCTTGCATTGGTGGAATCTGTCTTAACATTATACATTATACATTATCTTTAGTCACCAATGAGCATAAAATGACAGGAAATACAGCACTGCCAATTAGAACTACGGGTTCCCAAGCTACAGCAAACCATATCTTGACAACACACCCCAATGCATTCTTAATAGAGAGATACTTCTTGGCACTGGTCATTGTGCACATTCCTGAGTGAAGTCAAGTGGTATTGCTTCCACCTCTTTGAAATGTATGGCATAGATGTGCCACTGCTGGACATGGAGGTGCCTAAAAGTAAATGCACTATACATCCCAACAAATCACCTCACCCACATGATTAGTTAGTGCACAGTCTGTGAAATCCTGAGAAACTAAGTGAATCATATTGAAATAATACTTGGCGAGTTTGATTGACTCTCTGCTTATTGACTACATCCTTCCAACTTGCTCTGCAGATGGGAATCCAGCTTCCCATTCCACTGAACAGAAATTGTTTGGATAACACACCAAAATTGTTGTGGTAGGTGGATTACTGAGGACCCCAAAAGATACATCCTGTTCCCAAAGCTTGTAGCAGAACAAAGTGCTAGGCCTTGGGGCTACTTCATTAATTTTGAGCTGCTGTACTGGGACAAAGTGCTCCCATTGTTGGTTGGGAAAGTAGGTATCCTTCCTCTGTGCAAGTGAAATTGCAGACCCTGTAATTACAGAACCACAGCTGGCAGAGATGCTCTGTTACACATTGAGCCAGAACTAACTGGAACTTCCCATGAAAGGAGAAATAGTCAAGGACAGGCTCTTCCTTCAATTCATGATCTGCATTATCCCACATATTCAAGGATATTTTACATTCAATCGACAACTGAAATAGACTTTCAGACAACAGAAACAGCCTCCAGACAACAAGGAAGTGATGAAATCTATCTGTATTCTTTCTCAAGTTTCCTAAACTTTGAGATCTTTGAAATGTCACAATCTACAAAAACACACAAAGGTCTCCATGAATATTCATTAAAACAGCAAGCAGCCATATTCTGGTTTTCAACCAACTAGCACTAACTGAAACTCAACAACTGTGCTGGAAGCATAACCCCAGCACAGCAAAAAGAGCAGTGCAATATACATAATCCCAGGAAACATCCAGCAAATCAGCAGAAGTCAAAGTACATCAAGTCAGGCTTTCATTTGTCTTCAGGTTTTTGATCAGGCTAGAGAGAGGCAATAAATATATCCACACTTGCATATTCTATGGCTTACTTTACAGTCTACTGAAGTGAGTGTCATAATATATTATAACTATCATAGAACCACAGAATGGCTCAGGCTGGAAGGGACCTCAGAGCTCATCTACTTTGATCTCCCCACCATGGCCAGGGATGCCTCTCAACAATATTTGGCTACTCAAGGCCTTGGCCTTGAACCACCTCCCCACAAAGAGAAGCCATCCACAACCTCCCTGGGCAGCCTATTCCAGAATCTCACCACCCTATACTGAAGAACTCTTTCCTTCTTTCCTAGCATGCAATTTAAACCTACTCTCCTCAGCTTCAAACCATTCCCTATTGTCCTGTTGCTAGACAGTCCCTCTCCAGCCTTCCTGAAGATCCCTTCAGGTATTGGAAGGCAGCTATAATGTATTTAAATAATAATGAATCTGTATTATAAAACAACCTCATACATTAAATATATGTCAAAGGAACTGAAGCAGAAAGCATCAACTTTACAAAATGACCACTGATACTATAAATTACACCAGAGAGTATTGGTGAGGGACTTTTTAGGGTGTCAGGTAGTGAGAGGACTAGGGGGAATGGAGCAAAACTAGAAATGGGTAGATTCAGACTGGATGTTAGGAGGAAATTCTTGCCCATGAGGGTGGTGAGACACTGGAACAGGTTGCCCAGGGAGATGGTGGAAGCCTTATCCCTGCAGGTTTTTAAGGCCAGGCTGGATGTGCCTCTGAGCAACTTGATGTAGTGCGAGGTGTCCCTGTCCATGGCGGGGGGGGTTGGAACTGGATGATCCTTGAGGTCCCTTCCAACCCTGACAGTTCTGTGATTCTACAATTCTACTTTCCTGGCAAAATACACAAACAGAAAATGCATAAATGCTAGGCTTCCTGAAGTCATATCCCCACCTGTGGTGCATGCATATACATTGGTGTGTGCATACACACATGTATGTATTAGCACACACAGCCACAACCCCCCCTACAGCAACACACCTTTAATTACTTTCCTACGGCTCCTGCACTTTTACATGCCTGTCACCACAACAATGTTTCCTCATGCTCTTGATGAAGCATAGAATACCAAGAGGTTTCTTCTCCCTGAATAACTTCTGTGTGCTGTTGTGATACAAATGTCAAATAATGGCCCCCCTGCAGGAATCTTCATAACAGCGGTGAGTAAAGCACGGGAACTCTCTTAAAATGCAAGAAGGTTTCATGATGTCACTCAGGTTTGGCAACGGAGTTTTCCTACAAGGTATTAGATGAAATTGGACATGGGAATCGCCCCATAGGCTTAAGGTTGTGGACAAGCTGTCAAAATTACATATCAACTCCTTACCTATCAACTACTTTTATCGCAGGAGAACAGTTAAATATTACATCAACAATATGTCCTCACTATGTTTGGATATTCCTTGATATGATACAACCATGTCAGTATGATGCAGTAGCCTAGACGAGAAAGCAAACTATGACAGAATATATAACCTTCAGAAACACAAGCATCAGATACTGGGCTCATTCCTCTTCCTCTTTGTCTTATTTGTATTTTTAAATGTAAACCAAAGACATAATGAAGACAAAAGACATTCATCATACATTTTAACTAGATTACCTCTCAAATATTTGCTGCCATGATGTGTTCCAGTTTGAAAGTCTGAAACTGTTCTAATTGTTTCACTTCCGAGGGCATCTCCTTTCAAAAGTAGTGATTCTGTTATTTAACAGATAACACATGTGTTCTTGTTATTGATGCTATGGTTCTCCCCCCCACCACCCCCCATTTCCCAATTTAAAGAAATAAAGCAGGAGTATTTTGAATGTGCCTTTTCTAAAAGATTTATTTAGGGCTTTATTTTTTTTTTGGAGGAGATAGACTGGAGCTCAAATTTTCTGCCAGAGCGTTGACTACCAGCCTGTGAAGGTAAAAGGGCTTGAGTGGAGGAATTATATTTCCCCCATGCAATGGACTTGTCTGTGTTCTCTCTTGATTTAAAATATGGTGTCCACACACGAGATTTATGGATACAGAGTGAAAACATTCCACTTCTTGTTACAGAAAGAACCCCCCATCGCAGAACAGACCCACAGAGATCTATTCCAGGCAAAAGAGGAAGAAATGGTCAAAAGGTGAGAGAGGGGAAATGGGAAACAAGCTTTTCTGTGAGTGAGGGAAGAGATGGCTGACAACAGAGCTCTGTGAAAGTATCGTGCAGGTGCTTTGCTTTGTAGCAGACCGCATGCAAAGTGCTACCAAATTCTAAAGTTAGAAGCTCTTGGGTCAGTCTGATGGTATCCTCACACAGATACAAATAAGTGCTCTGTCCTGCTCTCTGGGTTCTAATCCACAACACAGCAATGCCTAGGTGGAAGGACAATTTTATAACTTGGTATTGTTTGTCTTCTTGAAGGCTCAATAGATTGCATGCAAGCACCCAGCAAAGCATTGCTGAAAACAAATCTGTTTATGAGCTGGCCAAAGAAGTACAATGATCCTTGAAATGAATGATAAACAGGAGTGCCACTCCAATACTTGCCTTTTGACATCTAATCTGCTATGGTGCCTTCTTTAAATGTATTTAAAAAGTAATTTCAGTAGTATATAGAATTCATATGTTGGCTTTCCAAAACAGAGGGGAATGTCTCCAAGCAGGAACAGATAAACTGGTAGCAGGAAAGCTAGGCTAAAACGACACTGATTTTAGGGTAGTGAGCCTGGGATCAAGTTTGTCTCTTTGACATGGTTTTGAACATTCAGACTACAGCTTAGAGGCTTCAGGCATCTGTTGTTTTGCAGTCAGTCTGCAGGCCCAATTTCTTCAGCACAGGATGCATTCTGACGCTTATGCCACATGAACAGATATGAGACATGGGAAAGCTAAATCAGGCACAGTAGATACAGGCTCTCTATATTCTAAGTAAAATTATGGTTGGATTGGAGGCAAATAATACTGCAAACATCTTTCCTCAAAATTCATCAAGAATTGTTTCCAACCAAGCTTGAGCATGGCCTCATGAATCGGGGCTTTCAGTTCAGGCATCCTCAGATTGCACACCTGTTTCAGGTTCTAATTTCTATCCCCATTCAGGGCACGTTAATATAGCATCGCTATTTTTAGTTCCCCTTTGTGGTCTTGTGAATAAATCAGAGAGCATAAGGCTGTACCTTTGAAAAAAACATTCAAAGACACAGGTGGCAACTTTCTGAGCACACTCTGGAGTTGCAAAAGGATACAAAACACTCTAAAAACAATGCCTCAAGAGATGCTCTGTTTCTTACAAGAAGGGTGTTTTAAACAGGTGTGGTCTTATGCTAATTGTACTGAAAGTGGGGAGAGTTTTAACAAGAATTCTAACAGCAAAAAAAGCTCCATCAGTACTTAAATGGGTTTGGAAAGCCAATTTTGTATTTACATGCTGAAGATGCTTTTGTTGTCTGGGTTTTTAGGTAATATCTATGAAATTGACTTCCAAACCCAAGTTAATAACTGATAGGAGTTGCTATACATTAAGGAATGAGGACAGGAATGAATGTTTAGCCTGCAAAAAGGTGGCAATGAGATGAAGTGATATTTCATTGATAAAATTGTATTCTAGTGCTTTGTATTTAATACTTCTGTGACAAGCTGTGATAATTACTTTTATGAAGAAAAGATCATAATAATAATTAGTAAGAAGAAAAAGGCAAGGCAAGGCAAGGCAAGGCAAGGAAAGGCAAGGAAAGGAAAGGAAAGGGGAAAACAAGGAAAAGAAAGAAAAAGAAAAGGAAAAGGAAAAGGAAAAGGAAAAGGAAAAGGAAAAGGAAAAGGAAAAGGAAAAGGAAAGAAAAAGGGAAAAGGAAAAGGAAAAGGAAAAAGAAAAAGAAAAAGAAAAAGAAAAAGAAAAAGAAAAGAAAAAGAAAAAGAAAAAGAAAAAGAAAAAGAAGAAAAAGGAGAAAAGGAAAAGGAAAGAGGAGAAAAAGAAAAAGAAAAAGAAAAAAAGGAAAAGGAAAAGGAAAAGGAAAAGGAAAAGGAAAGGAAAAGGAAAGGAAAAGGAAAAGGAAAAGGAAAAGGAAAAGGAAAGAAAAAGAAAAAAAAAAAAAGAAAAAAGAAAAAGAAAAAGAAAAGAAAAAGAAAAAGAAAAAGAAAAAGAAAAAGAAAAAGAAAAAGAAAAAGAAAAAGAAAAAGAAAAAGTAAAAAAGAAGAAAAAGGAGAAAAAGAAAAGGAAAGAGGAGAAAAAGAAGAAGAAAAAGGAAAAGAAAAAAGAAAAGGAAAAGGAAAAGGAAAAGGAAAAGGAAAAGGAAAAGGAAAAGGAAAAGGAGAAAAAGAAAATAAAAAAATAAAAAAGGAAAAAGAAAAAGAAAAAGAAAAAGAAAAAGAAAAAGAAAAAGAAAAAGAAAAAGAAAAAGAAAAAGAAAAAAAAAGAAAAAGAAGAAAAAGAAAAAGAAAAAGAAAAGAAGAAAAAGAAAAAGGAGAAAAAGAAAAAGGAGAAAAAGAAAAAGAAAAAAGGAAAATAAAAAGAAAGAAGAAGAAAAAAGAAGGAAGAGAATAAGAAGAGAAACAGAGAAAAATAATTAAAACAAATAAAATTAAGCACCAATTCATCATGAATTTATCTCTAGGAGCATCCTCTGCCCTCCCCAATGAACTGAAATTGAAATGTTTCACTGCTGTAACTTGAGATATCCAGGAACAGATAAGGACCTTAAATTCCTGCCGCCTTCTATTTCTGCATATTATTTTACACTTCAAGTAGGCTTCCTTGAAAGATGTTAGAAGATATACATGCTCACATGCATAGAGATAAAGTCAAATACTTGTTCATACCTTCAAAGTACCCAACATTTATAGGCTGTGTCTTCCTTGGTGGTTTCACAGGGAGATATTTATTTTCACTGTTTCTGAACAACGCCAGGCGCACAGCTGGGTCTAGATGACAAGAACAAGTTAAAATCAAAGGTCAGACCCGGCTCATTCATTCCTTCAAGCAGTTTTTCACCTTTTAGCCACTTAATAAATGAAAATACCTTTAAAAGTAAGTCTCATATTCACAGAGGATCCCACTTTCTAAAATAAAGCAACATAAACACGCGAGCAACTGGGAATCAAAGTCAGCGTTTGGCAGGATTTTGAACACCGTTGGTTTTTTAGCTAGCTCATCTCCAAGCTCAAAATAAATTCTAAGAGATTTATTTGCAGAAAATACAAATGAAAAATAAACTCTAAAACATTTACGTACAGCAAATAGCTTAAAAATCTGTCACTGAAGCAGAAACATCGACAGAAACTGTGACAAGCACTGCTTCTAAAAGTTTTGGTTCAGACTTATTTGACTGTCTAAATTAACTTACACCTAAAAAAAATGTCAGCAGGAAGCAGTTTATTTTCTCTTTTTTGAGGCTAAACTTGCAGATCATAAGCTAACCTTCTTCCATGCCCCAGCCTTAGTGAAATTAAAAGTTGACATTGAAAATATCACTCAGTCCACCAACTCCCAAACTCTATGGACTCATCGACCGTGCCCCAGTACAAAGTCTTAATTAGTTTCAGAATTGTCCTTTGGAAAACTTTGCAAACAAGCAAAGATGAACACAAGACTGTGTATAAATCTAACTACTACATGTTCCTAGACTGGAAAGAAAAGATATAAACTTTAATTAACAAAAGCCAAGCTATGGCAAACCCACGCAAGTCAGGAAAGGTGATTTTCATGCGTCGCTTTGTATGTGAAGGAAGAACTCCTTGCTTGGCATAGAAGAGAATTAAGAGTTTAAGGGAAACAGAGGGTGAGAAGGAATGTGGAAACCCTGCTATTGTGTGAAGTACAGAATAAACCTGTTATTTAAAAAAAATAAACATATTAAAATGGCTGAGAATAACCCAGAAACAAAAGCAGACACGTTAATGGCAAAATTCAAATGGCTGAGAATAACCCAGAAACAAAAGCAGACACGTTAATGGCAAAATTCAAATGGCTGAGAATAACCCAGAAACAAAAGCAGATATGTCAATGACAAGGAAAATCCACGTGGTTTTCTATAGCTGACACTGAACTTCATAACATGAATTACAGTAAGCTAGAGGGGTTAAAAAAAATAAATCAAGGAAATAAGTTTTACATAGCTAAAAGAAAATAGCACAAGCAGACAAATATGCTCCTCAAGAATGTCCGAGAAACAATGAGGCAGAAAAGGTTTGTCCATGAAGGTGACTAGAAACTGTCAGAAAAGGGTAGAATTTAGTAAGAAATAAAGAGGGAAAAGAGTATCAGAAATTAGCAAGAAAGTAGATTTGGCAAGGCAAGGAGCTGGATTTTCACAAAGTATGCAAGTGCAGCAAAAATGAGTTTGTGAGACATGGCCACAGCAGACAGAGGAGATGGAAAGATTCAAAGAGCATTCAGACAGAATAAATTTACATGAATATTTATGTCTGATGTTTCATTTTGAGCTTGTTACATGACCTTGTTGGCATTTATTGAGAGGGTTTGTAACAGCATCTATAATACTGCAGAAAAGGAAGTAGGGTTGCTTTTATGGTTTCCTTATTTAGGGAAATAGAGGATCACAAAGCCCTCTTAAGGCAATGGGTGACTTCTTATGAAGTTTAACAGCAATTCATAGAGCTGGTTTTCACCAGACATCTATATTTGCAGTAGATGCTTCAGCTACAAATAATGGAACATAACTGCATCCCAAAAGTTGCATTTTTTTCCTCAGAGACTGCTCTCTTGACACAAGCAAGACGGCGCAGACATACTGTGCCTTTGCCTTATAAGCATGGAGGAGCTCTCTAATGGGGTGAGGATTTTAAGAGATAATGCACTGAGAGAGAAGTTCAAAATGTGATTTTCTTGGTCAGCCCACAGTGCAAAAGCATTTGGTTGACAGAATATTTGTAGTGGTGCTAATCTCACACAATAAAGCGAGGCTGACTAAGGAAATAATTGTGGGGGAAAAGATGAATGGAAGTAATTTCAGTGATGCCTTCCTACCAAGGCAGAATCAGCACTACCTCACACTCTTTCTATTGAAAACTGTCTAGAAGAACATTCCTCACCTTATTGTGTGATGATTATAGGTTCCAGAGTAACCTAAAGAACGTCAGATTTGAAGTCACTTTTCATAGATGGACAAAGTAGGTCTAACTTTGCATGCCTCGAAACACACAGCCAAATGTGTAGCAACCTACTGTCCTTTGCCATAGCAACATTCGGTGTCGTGGATCACAGTAAGATTGGTGACAAAAAATATGTGGGAATACATTAGATTTTAGAAGTTCTCTCTGAAACTCTAAGTATTGGACATTATAAAAATATTTGAAGTGTGGAGTATTATTGTGCTTTGTACAGTTGTAAGATACAGAGCCATAGAATCAGAGAATAGTTTGGGTTGGAAGGGACCTCCAAAGGTCATTTAATCCAACTCCCCTGCAGTGAGCAGGGACATCCTCCACTAGATCAGGTTGCTCAGAGTCTTTTCCAGCCTGACCTTGAAATTGGGTCTCAACTACCTCCCTGAGTAACCTGTTGCAGTGTTCCACCGCCCTCATGATAAAGAACTTCTTCCTAACATCCAATCTCAGTCTCCTCTTCTCTAATTTCCAACCATTGCCCCTTGTCCTATCACTACAGGCTTTTGTCAACAGTCCCACTGCAGCCTTCAGGTACTGGAAGGTCATTAATAGGGTTTCCCAGAGCCTATTCTTCTCCAGGTTGAACAACCCCAGCTCTCTCAGCCTGTCCTCATAGCAGAGGTCCAACCCCTTGATCAGTTTTGTGGCCATCCTCTGGATCCACTTTATCAATAAAGAAAGATGTTGTCTTACTGGAGCGTGTCCAGAGAAGGGCAACAAAGTTGGTGAGGGGTTTGGAAGACAAGCCCTATGAGGAGAGGCTGAGGGAGCTGGGGTTGCTTAGCCTGGAGAAGAGGAGACTGAGGGGTGACCTTATTGCTCTCTACAACTACCTGAAGGGAGGTTGTAGCCAGGCGGATGTTGGTCTCTTCTCCCAGGCAGCCAGTACCAGAACAAGAGGACACAGTCTCAGGCTGCGCCAGGGCAGGTTTAGACTTGAAGTTAGGAAGAAGTTCTATACTGAGAGAGTGATTGCCCACTGGAATCAGCTGCCTGTGGAAGTGGTGGAGTCACCTTCATTGGAGGTATTCAAGAAGAGGCTTGATGGGGTGCTTGGTGCCAGGGTTTAGGTTTTTTTAGTTGTTTAGGTGGGTTGTATTGTACTGTATTGTACTGTATTGTACTCTTTTGTACTGTATTGTACTGTATGGTACTGTATTGTATTTTAGGTGGGTTGGATTGGTTGATGGGTTGGACGTGATGATCTTGAAGGTCTCTTCCAACCTGGTGTATTGTATTGTATTGTATTGTATAATACAGGCACTATAAATGAATAAAAATGCACAGAATATATTTAATGTATATATAACTACAATTTTTCCATCAGCCAGCATACAGTGTTGGTGCAATGGAGTGTTGATATTATTCCTGGCTACTTATGGTTTTATCCTAATTACAAAACCAGTGTGTTTCTTCAGTAAAAGATGGAAAACAAGGTGACAAAACTGATTAAAACCTCTCAAGGGAAAATGTGATTGAGGATTTTCAAACTCTTTGGTTTAATTAGCTTTAATGATTGCAACAATACACATTTTTCTTATGTGGGTCTATCGAAATAGTTCAGAAATGTCTTAAAGATGTCACCTTTCCTTAGCCCAGCCTTCCACTCAGTTCTGTGAAAACTCCAACCAGTCCAAAGCTAAATGATACCAATGATGCTTTGGTGTCTTCAAGCCTCTATTTGTCTATAAGCCATATCGACAGTAAAGAAGGTCCATAAACTGGGAAGAGAGGAAGATGATGGAAATTGTTCTTCTGAGAGACTTACCACAGTATCACTAAGGTTGGAAGAGACCTCAAAGATCATCGAGTCCAACCTGTCACCACAGACCCCATGACTAGACCATGGCACCAAGTGCCACGTCCAGTCTCCTCTTGAACACCTCCAGGGACGGTGACTCCACCACCTCCCCAGGCAGCACATTCCAATGGCGAATGACTCTCGGTGAAGAACTTTCTCCTCACCTCCAGTCTAAACTTCCCCTGGTGCAGCCTGAGACTGTGTCCCCTTGTTCTGGTGCTGGGGGCCTGGGAGAAGAGGCCAACCCCTTCCTGGCTACAACCACCTTTCAGGTAGTTCTGTTCTATTCTATTCTATTCTATTCTATTCTATTCTATTCTATTCTATTCTATTCCATTCCATTCCATTCCATTCCATTCCATTCCATTCCATTCCATTCCATTCCATTCTATTCTATCTTTGAGTCCTTGTAAAATAACTTAAATAATCTAGAGGGACTTAACACAGTGCCAGACTACTTAAATTTGTACCTACTTGGATCACATCAACTATTGCCTACAGCTCTTTTGTTATTAAAAATGAGTCCTTTTCTTTATCTAGTCCCAAGTGTAGGCAATATTACACAGATTACTTCATAATGCTAGTGCTTTTCCGTCTCTGAGCGAGCTAGAGAAATGAACTGCACGTATGCTTTGATGATGAGCAATCAAATGTTTTCGATTTCACACAGAGAACTGTGAAAGAGAGTCCAGCAGTTCAAAAACCATACAAATATCTTCCTGGATTCTGGCATGCTCATTTATCTGTGGCTTATAAAACAACGATCTACGCTGGTAATCTAGGAACCGAGGAGGTAATTTAATGCACATTGCTCGACTGACTCCAAATACGGAAGATAAGTTGGATGAACACAAGAAATATTACACAAACAATATGGACCAAATAGTTACTGCCTGATCTGGCACCACATTTGCTAAACAACTTCTTAGTGATATGTGAAGCTGGGGGGGGGGGGCGGAAACCAAAAAGCAACCAGCAAAATTAATGCTGGCCATTCAGTTTTGTTGTGCAATATCTGTAATTAGAAAAACATAAACGTATCTCTGCCAACTTTGAAGATTTGGTAAATCAAAGTAGCACATAGTGACAGATGCTTATCTGTTGGGTAATTCAATTTGTAAATCCTCTTGGAAGAAAGACCACATTTTGCTCCATAATTGAACAGCAATTAGAACTCCATGTCCAGATGACAACAGTAGCTTTCCTTTCTCTGACTAAGAAAATATAGAGCAATGATCATTCATGTGAAGTGTAACATGGAGTAATAATAGCCCCCAGATTTGCTAATTCAGCAAATCAATCAGCCCTTTTGGGGTTGTGGGGTGGGTTGGTTTGGCGGGGGGGTTGTGTGTTTTGGTTCAAGATTTTTGGTGTTTATTTCACTTCTGTTTGGTTGCCTGAATTCATATTTACATAAATGACCAATGATCATTCATGTGAAGTGAAACATGGAATAATAACACCCCCCAGATTTGTTAATGCAGCAAATCAATCAGCCCTTTTGGGTTTGTGGGGTGGGTTGGTTTGGGGGTTTTTGTGTGTTTTGGTTCAAGATTTTTGGGGTTGGTTTCAGTTTTGTTAGGTTGCTTGAATTCATATCTACATAAATGACTAATGATCATTCATGTGAAGTGTAACATGGAATAATAATAGCCCCCAGATTTGCTAATTCAGCAAATCAATCAGCCCTTTTGGGGTTGTGGGGTGGGTTGGTTTGATTTTTTTGTGTGTGTGTGTGTTTTGGTTCAAGATTTTTGGTGTTTATTTCACTTTTGTTTGGTTGCCTGAATTCATATTTACATAAATGACCAATGACCATTTATGTGAAGTGTAACATGGAATAATAATATCCCCCAGATTTGTTAATTCAGCAAACCAATCAGCCTTTTGGGGGTGGTGGGGTGGGTTGGTTTGAAGGTTTATGTGTTTTGGTTCAAATTTTTTGGGGTTGGTTTCAGTTTTGCTTGGTTGGTTGCCTGAACTCATATTTACATAAATGATCATTGATCATTGTTAATTCAGCAAATCAATCAGACATTTTGAGGTTATAGGGTGGGTTGGGTTGAGGGGTTTTTGTGTGTTTTGCTTCAAGTTTTTTGGGGTTGGTTTCAGTTTTGTTAGGTTGCCTGAATTCATATTTACATAAATGACCAATGATCATTCATGTAATGTGCAACATGGAATAATAATATCCCCCAGATTTGTTAATTCAGCAAATCAATCAGCCCTTTGGGGTGGGTTGGTTGGATTTTTGTGTGTGTGTGCTTTGGTTCAAGATTTTTGGGGGTTGTTTCAGTTTTGTTTGGTTGCCTGAATTCGTATTGCATTGCTGCCTTAAACCCTGAACTAGAACCAAAAAATATTTGCTGACCTCTGTGAAATATCTTTAGCTGTGGTTGTAGAAGTCATGCATTGTATATTTTCTTTCTTTTTTTTTTTTCCCCTTCTTTTTTCCTTTTCTTCCTATGTGGAAGCCAGAATTGCCATCTCAGTCAGTGAGAAGAGAACTTTTCTTTGGACAGGAACGAGTTAAATGAGAAGTAATACAGCGGTGTAGGGGAGACAAACTAAAAGCAAGAGAAGGCTTCCAGCCAACTTAAGAGAGAAAGAAGTTAACTTTCAGAAGCTAATAAAAAAAAAAGTCCACAGAATCAAGGAAATCCAAAGTTAAGCAAGAAATTCTGTACTGCTGTGCCAAGACATCTTCAGGAAGCTGAGATCCTTATGAGTCTCGGGCACTTAATTTTGTAGCACAGTGAGGCACGTTAATGTTTGCTGTAATTAGATTTTTAATTACAATTTCAACAGAGTTTTGTACACCCACACTAAACAGAAATATTCCTGATGCTATGCCAATTCTGCTTGGCTGCAAAATCTCTGGCTTCTTGCCCACACTTTTTTGTATTATCTTACTGCAGAGTACAAAATAGTTGAATCAGACACAGCCTGCATTTGGTATCATTAAAATACAGGCCACAACTTTATTTAACTACATAAACAAGAATATATAGCTGTAGTGGATTAGGGCATAACAGGCCTTAAGGACATTAGTTGGTGGGATTGGTCTATTGCAATAAAAGCCCTGCCTGAATCACTCCCTGTTATAAGGTTATGCTACTTTAAGCCCTTCCTTGTAATATAAACCACAGGATTCAGTGCACTTGATGGTATTTTCCATAACTTTTTTTTTCACTACTGAGAAGGTACATGGCCAGACATATGAGGTAAGATACTTCTCAGTTACTTCCACAGATCTACAGTTTAACTCTGTACTTCAAGCCAGCCACTCTAGGTTCTGTGTGTAGGCAGTGGAGAACTTTAAGTGCTTTTACAGTCAGATTCAAGTAGCCTGTTTTCTAATTATGTTTTAGGAGGAAATTAATAGCACTTAAGGTGCATTGATTTCTTTCCATAATAGAATGCAGGTGACTAGCTCAGATGTGGACTTTGATAATCAACCAAATGAATCCCATCACTGTAGCGCTAGGAGAAGACAAATGCTTGAGATGAAAAACGAACAGGAACATAGTCACACACCTGAAGTTGTTAAGAATCAAAACCTGTCCATGACTGTCCAATCCAAATTCCAGGCCAGCTGACATCTTGCCTATATTAAAGAGCAATTGTAAAGCTCTCTGAATGGAAGCTGATTTAACACTGAGTTTGTGAATCTCAGACCTAAAGCAAAGGAGTTTGATAGCATATGGAAGCAGACAGCATGCTCTGACAGGCCATTTGTTCCTACAGAAAATCCATCCGTGACAATATTCCCTGCAACTCATAAAACCATGGAATTATCAGTATCACGTGAAAGATGTTTGGGATGATGCTGAAATGGTACCACAAAAGCTATTGGTTGGTTTGTTAATAGGTTCTGATTTATTTCTATCTAGAACCTTCAGATGTTGCTGCTTTGCCTAGCGTCAGAGCTTGAAAAGTTTTGCTTTTAAGTCCAAGATGTGGTAGCAAATATATATGACACAGAAAATGGCTTTTGTCATACCTTGTAATTCACAATTTTAAGCAGATGTTGGCTACTTATTTTCTACTGGGTAGGAATCTTTATCACTAATAAAAGCATTTTCTCGTAGCTAGTGCATCTTCAACTGTTTTAAGTCAGAAAGCTGAGAAGGAAACAGCTTCAATTATAACCCCGAGGACCTGGAGGTTCAAAATAATGAACACAAATAATAATACTAAAAACAAATCCTACATGTCACATGCAGTTTCGGTAAGCACATGAGGGATGAAGCTCACTTCTGGGGAGATGAAGGTGTCAGGATGCTAATTTTATAGGAAAAAGACAATGATTGGCATCTGCTCATTGAGATGAATTTCAATCTACTTTCAAATATTAGAAGGAATAAATTCTCTTAGGGAATTCCTGCTTCAGTAGGGTTAAACTCACAGCAATGGCCTAACATTGTGAACTTTCTCCCTCTCCCTAGGTGTACTGGAATTGCTCTAAGTATTCTAGCATGAGCTCTGCCACACAGAGATCCACGAAAGATACAGGCAGCCTAACGGATCTGGTTACAGTTTCCTGATCTGAAGCTGGCTAGCCTCAGGATAAGGTGTATCTACTCTAATTTAAATGCTGTGAAGTCCCTCTGTTCAAACAGACCCTCAACGAGACCCTGACTTGCTCTCATTACTTCAGAGGAGATAGCTGATGTAAAACATAATTATATACTTGGAGACTCTTCTCACATGGGGGATAGTCCATCAGGATCATTATTTAGCATAGCAGCTGAATTTTAGCCTCAGTTTGAGATAAAAATACTTGTTTGATGTTTATTTGGCCCTTAGTGACAAAGGAAGGACTGACTTTGTCAGTATCCCATATGGAAAAGCATAGTTGGTTTGCTAATCTTTCTGCTGAGAAGGGATTGAGTCTGTAATATTTTCAGTCATATTTCCTGGTGCTGGAACTGACGCTTTCTGCTCACCTGAAAGAAAAGCCTCGGATTTTAATGACTGTCAGAGACCTCTGCAGAGGAAAATGGTATATACAGGGTTTTTTTTTGCTTGATGTAATAGTCAGAAAGACAAAAAATTCCAATATGAGGTAGTGTCAAGAGGAGGAAATTTGACCCTATGAAAACACTGTGCGAAAGTTTTGTTCCTTTTTTTCCCCCCCTTTCTTTTATTTTAAACTAGTAACATACTTTGAAATGCTCAAGACACATAGACCATGCTGAATAATCAGAACAAATTGAACATAAGCCTATTTTTTAACAAAAAGGTCCATTAGAATTGCAAGAGAAATAGGCTAGAAAATCCGATATGTTTAATCAGACATTTATGTCTGAATTAATTACTGCTAACATAATCCAGAGAGCATATGGAGGAAAGATGATAGAACTGAGTAAGCTCTGAATGATACAGAGGCCACCAAACAGAACAGATGTAAAAAATTCAGCTGCATGTAAGATATTTACTGTTTAAAACTTAGGTAGGACATCAGGGGAAGCTATCAAAATTCAAATATAGTAACTTTCAGCCTTTAGCATTTTTGTTTCTCCTTTCCATAGCAATAAAGCATGGTTGGATGAGTGCATATCACTTTCTCCATCTCCCTCTCTTTTTATCTTCTTTTTTTTGTAACTAGAGATCTTTTTCTGTCATATTTCTTCTCGGGCATGATATTTCAAGTAGAAAAGTATACAGAGAAATGTATTTTTTAGCTTTATCTGTGTGCCGATCTTTTCCCCTTCCAAAAGCAAAATTTCTTTCAGCCTGTTCAACACATCAATACAGAAGAGATTTACAAAGCCATACAAAAGAGGGAAATTAACTAGCTTGGGATACACTTAAGGAAAATTAAATGTCAGTAAGTCTTAACTTTTCAAAGCCCATTTAGATGTAGCTCCTACTGTCAAGCAGGATCCTAAATATATCAATATTGTCATCAAGATATTCCATTAACACTTTCATTAGCATATCCTACCAACAGTTAGTGATGCTAAGACAGGGTCATTGACAAAAGAAGTATCTGGGTAGGATCAGAAGATAATTAGAGGGAAGCTGGAAAAGCATTATCTATTTGCACAGTGGCTATTTAGTACAAACAATATTATGTCATTTCATATCTACCAAACTGTCATTTTCATAAACAGCTCTTGCAGAAGTCAGTGATTTTAACCTGGGGTTCCCCTAGGAGGAAAACACAAGAAGCACACAAAATGCAGAAAGATGAATTCCACATCTAGGGAAAATAAATAATTCATAAAAGACATGAACAAAAAGAGGAGAAAAGAAATATTTTGCTTAGGATAGCTGTCAAATAGACAACTTCAAAATCCAGCAGAGTATTTTGTAGAAGAAGAATATTCTATCAATGGAATAAACTGACTGAAACTACAATGCTTTTACTGGATGACACTCCACCTTTATTCAGATCAGTGCTTTTAAAAGAGAGACACTGTTCTGGGATTTTTTTTGTTTTAGAGGAGAAAAATGACATCAAGGTAACAATTTCTTTAGCTGTTGACTTACTTGAATTTTTATTACCATGCTTTTTAGGCTTCATTTTCTGGGCCCTCTTCAGCATTAGCTGCGCAGTAGAAATCTCCTTAAAGCCCCTAAGGGAAGAGAATAACTTAGTAGAGGTTTCACGTGGATTATGTTACAACCAGCTGCATATTATTCTGTAATGCACTTTTCAAGAAGAGGAGAACTGTATGGTAGGAAACTTTCTGAATTGTACATAATGCTTATCTCAAGGTTACATTATTGCTGCTCATTACACTGGCATTGCAGACAATTGTAAAAGTAATTACAGTAATTGTAACATCGGTTAGAAGATAGAGATTCTTGAACGCTGGGGCTTCAAAAAAGCAAGCAACAACCACCAACTGCACTGAACCTACCCCAGGAAGCTGCTAGGGAAGCAAAAATAGTTTAACATACCATTCTTCTGAAATTTGCTCTTCTTTTTCAGGTATGAATGACGATTTCTTGTTTTCCTTCCAGTCAGAAAGCTGTGATGTCGTTGCCTCCTCTGACCTGAAAAACGAAGTATCAGAGCAGTACTGAAATGTAGGTAAATCAGGAAAGGTCTTGGGTAACTATTTTGCAGCCCTTGCTGTTTGTAGCTGTTCTGTAAATTGCTTGTCCCTTTCAAAGGCACTTTTGAAGCTTGGAAATAACACGAAATATCTATTTTAATACTCCAGGAAGGCTTTATCTTGGAGAGTAATAAAAGTCTGCCATCAATTTGAAATGTTTACATTTCAATTACTTGAAGCATATTTCAGCTTTTTCTCTCCAAAAGAATGCAGCTGTGTAGAAAAATCCCTTTTAATCTTTATCTAGTCTTACAAATCTCCGTTTCAACATCTATGTTATGATAGATGTGAAAAAAGAAAATCAGTTTTATGATTTATAGTCAAACTCAGATAAATAAAAACACACTTATATGTTCTTTTCTATGTTCTTAGATTCTTATTTGTGGTAGCCAAGGAGGAAAAAAAAATAACAACCCCACAAAACTGAATTTAATAAGTTTGGGTTTACCAAATAGATTTTAACTACAGTAATATCATATTAAACAAAAGTGGCAAAAGCAGCAAACAGCCTCAAGCTCTGCTCCTTTTGATTTTTGTAAAATACAAATGGACTAAATATAATGAAGGGGGGGGGGGGAAATAATGATCTGTTATTTAACTTACCTGCTGTGAAAGTGGATATTTTGTCTTGAACGTGGTCTGTTAAGACGCTGCCAAACTTCTTGTGGCGACAATGGCAAACTATTTGAACGTTCACTGCAATTTGAAGGCCCAGAATATTTCTTGAGAAGAGAAACAAGAACAAAAGAAAGAAAAAAAAAAAAGGGGGGGGGGGGGGGGGGGAGAAAGAAAAAAAGGGAAGGGGAGGGGAGAAAGAAAAAGAGGGGGGAAAAAAAGAAAGAAAAAGAGGGAGAAAAAAAAAAAGTAGGTGATGATTCTTGCAAGTCTGAGTTTAAAGCGGGCAGGTAAACCTGGACCTGGGTTTGCAGAGTCTATTCTGCAACAGAAAGAGATTCTTCCCATTACAGACCTCAGCTTCAACTAACTAAACAGGGCAAAAAAGGTGACTTTAGTTATACTTAACATTCCCAAATATAATGACTTATACATTCATAAGACTCCTCTCTTGTGATTGTAGGAAATGAAAACATCAGCAATACGATGCTTGTAACAAGAAGAGAAAACCCTACCAAAACAAGGGGGAAAAAAAGCTACAACTTCAAAGTTTATCAAATAACTAGCAGACATTACAGTTCAACGACCTTTAGATGTTCTGAAAACATTCAGCTGTTGTCATATAATGCAGATCTTGGTATTTTAAAGCAGTCTGTCAACCAGCAATTTTTAATCCATTGCCAAATGTGCAGACGAAGTACATCATCTTTTTTTTTTTCTCCCCTTGCTACTGTGAAGTAGAGTGCTGAAATAAATCCAAAATAAAGAAATAGGGGGAAGGGGGGGGAGGGAATGAATCAAATGAAATAAAATGTAAAAGAAAAATTGCATCTGGAGATGAGGAGGAAGTCTGAGACTTCTAAAAGTGATCGTGTTTTTCGAGTCAATAGATTGTTGTATTAATCACCCCCAAAATAGCATATCCGTAAGGCATGAATAAAGCCTGAGGAGCGAGGAGGTTCTGCAACATGTTACCTTTGGCCAGAGCAGCGGGTTTGAGAGCAGGAGTGTTTTCAAAGGGAAACGGGTGGGACCCTAGAGTTAGCCATTCCTTCTCTAATGCAGTCTGCCTGAATGAGTCAAGTCAGACAGTGCGCTGATAAAATCAGCTTAGTTTTGATAACTTTTGCATAGTGTCTTTTAAATTGCCTTACACACTGTTGTGAGTGTTTTCAAATCACGGTATCGCGGGATCACAGTATATTAGAGGTTGGAAGGGAAACTCCAGAGATCATCGAGTCCAACCCCCCCCCCCCCATAGGAGGATCACTTAGGGTAGTTGGCACAGGAATGCATCCAGGTGGGTTTTGAAAGTCTCCAGAGAAGCAGACTCCACAATCTCTCTGGGCAGCCTGTTTCAGTGCTCTGTCACCTTGACTGTAAAGAAGTTTCTCCTCGTGTTGAGCTGAAACCTTCTGTGTTCAAGTTTGTATCCCTTGCTCATTGTCTTATTACTGTGCACCACTGAAAAGAGCTTGGCCCCCTCCACTTGACACCCACCCCTCAGCTATTGATAGGCATTGATCAGATCCCCTCTCAGTCTTCTCAAGACTAAACAGCCCCAGATCTCTCAGTCTCTCTTCACAGGGGAGATGCTCATGTCATATACCAGAATGTCACCTGCAGAGCAATCACACTTAAAGCACCTTTGGAGAGGCTGTGCTGCCTAGTTTTATTTTGAACTAGTAAGACTAACAGTATTGGTGGATTGTGGGGGTTGGGGTTTGTTTCCATGTTTTTTTTCCTTTGTAATAAGATGCATCCCCACCTTCCCAAATGCTTGTAATTTTATCCCAACACTGCTAGTAAACCCAAGTTATGAAAAAAACGCTGCCAAACTCTCAAAAAAACACAGATCTAACATACTTAAAGGCCTAAAGAACTGTTTTTGACTGAGTATTTTATATCCAGTCCAACCTATCACCCAACACCATCTAATCAACTAAACCATGGCACCAAGCGCCCCATCCAGTCTCTTCCTAAACATCGCCCCACCTCCCTGGGCAGCACATTCCAATGGCTAATCTCTCTCTCTGTGAAGAACTTCTTCCTAACATCCATCTTAAACCTCCCCTTGTGCAGCTTGAGACTGTGTCCTCTTGTTCTGGTGCTGGTTGCCTGAGAGAAGAGACCAACCCCCACCTGGCTACAACCTCCCTTCAGGTAGTTGTGGACAGCAAAAAGATCTCCCCTGAGCCTCCTCCAGGCTAAGCAACCCCAGCTCCCTCAGCCTCTCCTCACAGGGCTGTGCTCCAAACCCCTCCCCAGCTTTGTTGTCCTTCTCTGGACACATTCCAGCAACTCAACCTCTTTCCTAAACTGAGCGGCCCAGAAATCATAGCCTGGAATGAAGAGATGACAGAATTAGGTGTTAACTGGGGGTGGTGTCTCCAGCACTTCAAAAGAGAGGTCAATTTTATTGCATAAACCCAAAATTTAGATTTTGGTTCCAACTCAGCCCATACATATGACTTATTTTTTCTTATACATGCTTGAGTTTTTTGGTCACACATTCTTTCAATATATTCTGTCAAGTGAGAGAAGTAAATTAGTCCTACACTTACACAGGACTCAGGCTGCTCTTTCTTTCATTCATAGAATATTTCAGATTGCTCTCATTTCTGACCCTGAAAAATTATCTCAGACAGCCTGCTGAACATGAGCCAGCAATGTGCCCAAGTGGCCAAGAAGGCCAATGACATCCTGGCATGCATCAAGAATAGTGTGGACAGCAGGAGCAGGGAAGTCCTTGTGCCTCTGTACTCCCCACTCATTAGGCCATACCTTGAGTCCTGTGTCCAGTTCTGGGCCCCTCAGTTTAAGAAGGACATTGAGACTCTTGAATGTGTCCAGAGAAGGGCAATGAGGCTGGGGAGAAGCTTTGAGCACAAGCCCTGACAAGAGAGGCTGAGGGAGCTAGAATTGTTTAGCCTGGACAGGAGGAGGCTCAGGGGAGACCTTATTGCTGTCTACAATTACCTGAAGGGTGGTTGTGGCCAGGAGGGGGTTGGTCTCTTCTCCCAGTCAACCAGCACCAGAACAAGAGGACACAGTCTCAAGTTGCATCAGGGGAAGTTTAGGGTTGAGGTGAGGAGAAAGTTCTTCACTGAGAGAGTCATTAGCCACTGGAATGTGCTGCCCAGGGAGGTGGTGGAGTCACCATCCCTGCAAACATTCAAGAGGGGATTGGATGTGGCACTTGGTGCCATGATTTAGTCATGAGGTCTTGGGTCACAGGATAATCTTTGAGGTCTCTTCCAACCTTGGTGATTCTGTGTGATTCTGTGTGTGTGATACCTTGCTGTGTAGTTTGTGGAAACAAGGCTTTGCACAGACCTAGACTGGTAAACAAGAATGGGTACAGGTTGCCCAGGGATGTGGTAGAAGCCTCATCCCTGCAGGTTTTTAAGGCCAGGCTGGATGTAGCTCTGGGCAACCTGATGTAGTGTGAGGTGTCCCTGCCCATGGCAGGGGGGTTGGAACTAGATGATAGATGATGCTTGAGGTCCCTTCCAACCCTAACAATTCTATGATTCTAAGCAGGTCTCCCAAGCCCTTGGTAATTGTAAGACAAAAGGCACACATTCCATTTAAAAAAGGTGACTTCAGGTACTGGTTGCATAATTTGGTGACTCTAATTTATAAGGTAACTGTGAACCAGCATTATGAGGTCCGTCCAACCCTAACAATTCTATGATTCTGTGAATCTATTTCTGTCTTTTCAGTTGAGAGCTTTTCACCGCAATCCAGTTACAGGCAAAGTCTTCAACAGATGTGTCTTCAACTTTGCCAGTGTTCACATTTTAGAAGTATTTTTTTCCCTCCTCTATCTGCAAAACAATCAATATGGCTGGGAGTGAGGTGTATTTCCACCTCTTGTACAATGGAAATGTCTGTCAACTTAAGTGTTGTGTACAACAATGTGTCCATTGATTACCCGAGCACTCAAACGTCTCACGTTAGCAGTGAAAAGATCCAAGCTCTACGACCAGATTTCAGGGCAAGCCTGCACCCCAGCAACTTGAATTATTACCTCTCTGATGAAATTGTTTGAGACAGAACTCAATAAAATCATGAAACATGAAAACTAACACTCCAAAGCTGTAGTCAATTTTTAGGAACAAGAAACACTTAAGCAGTACACTGATTGAATCCTTTTGCTTTACTGTTGTACCACAGCCCAATAAAAGTGCTTTGCTCTTAACATTTAGGTTGAAACTTTCCTCACAAATATTTATTTTAGCTCAGTGTTTGCCATGTCTTAATTTAATATGCTCCACAGTGTTTGTATTGCTTTCATAACCTGTAGAATGTCTTTCATTGTTTTAGGCACGGAAAAGAAATATCAATGAACATATAAAAGCGTGGGAGCTGAGGTTGTTCAGCATGGAGAAGACCCCTGGGAGACCTAAGAGTGGCTTTCCAGTACCTGAAGGGTGCCTACAAGAAGGCTGCAGAGCAACTGGCTACAGTGATAGGATGAGGCGCAACGCCTTGAAATGAGAGGAGGTTTGGATTGGATGTTAGGAACAAGTTCTTCACTATGAGGTTGGTGGAACACTGGAACAGGTTGCCCAGGGAGGTAGTTGAGGCACCATGCTTGGATATACAAGGTGAGGCTCAGTAAGGCTCGGGGTAACCTGATCTAGTGGAGAATGTCCCTGCTCACTGCAGGGGGGTTAGACTAGATGACCTTTAGTGATCCCTTCCAACCCAAACCATTCCATGATTCTATGATTCTAGATAAACATGCAAGACAAAACCAAAAGATAACTGATATATCAGTAAGCACATTTGGCAATCCTATGAACATGTACCTTACTACAAAAATACACCACACTGCTGTTGGCTTTGGCCAGCAAAAATAAACACATAAGAGATTTTCATATGTATGCTCTTCCATCATTTTTATCCAGGCAACCAGCACCAGAACAAGAGGACACAGTCTCAAGCTGCACCAGGGGAGGTTTAGACTGGATGTTAGGAAGAAGTTCTTCCCAGAAAAAGAGATTGGCCATTGGAATGTGCTGCCCAGGGAGGTGGTGAAGTCATCATCACTGGAGGTGCTTAAGAAGAGACTGGATGGGTGCTTGGTGCCATGGTTTAGTTGATTAGATGGTACTGGGTGATAGGTTGGACTCGAGGATCTTGAAGGTCTTTTTCAACCTGGTTAATTCTATTCTTATTCTTATTCTTATTCTTATTCTTATTCTTATTCTTATTCTTATTCTCATTTTTATTCTTATTCTTATTCTTATTCTTATTTTTGTTCTTGTTCTTGTTCTTATTCCTATCCTATCCTATCCTATCCTATCCTATCGTATCCTATCCTATCACTAGAGATTTTGGCAGCACCAAGTTCAAGAAACTGTTTCCCATGAACAGAGTCCTAAGCTATAATTAATGCAAAGTTTATGACAGATCTATCAATACTTATGTCCATTCTACTGGCACTCTTCACTGACAGAAAAATAAACAAACTAACAACCTGAACCAAATTCCAAAGCAAATCAAATGCTAATGTTTGATAAGCAGTTCTATATTTATTTGCATGGAAAATTATATTTTAATCATTTTATTATATTATTATATATTTTAAATTAGTATATTTTATTATTTTATTATATTTTTCATTTTGTTAGTTCTTTCTTTTCCTCCCCCCCCCCAATATTTATTATATCCCTTTCTTTTCAAAATGTAATGACTATTTATCATTGAACATTAAAACTCTGTGGTCTCAAAACTAGAATCCACCCCTGCAACCACCCAAGTCAGTGAGAACAGTTTTACTAACTTCAATGGGGACTGAGTGAGTTACTGAAAAGCAGAGTTTTAGTGCAAGTATTATTTATACAGTCTAATTCTAATCTAATTCTGTATGCTCTGCATTACATTCTGGAGCTACATAGCCTTTTATAATCACTAGAGATGTAATTTGGGCGGTTCTGACCCATATTTAAACCATGAACAAAAACCAGCTCACAGGACACAGTGTAAAACCTACACTCAGCTTTGAAGCACTTCTGTCCAAAGTGTGAATAATGCTACCACATATTGCCTTTTATCTTTCTGAGATCAAGGAGGATCACAAGAGTATAATAAAAAACAAACCAAAAATGTACTATGGTTAGAAGCAGAGGATGCAAGAAGATGTTAACATACAGGCTGAAAAGAATGGCCAGCATTTGATACATTACAAATCTGTTCTGGGTCAGATCACATATCTATCTACATCAGCACTCTGCTTCCAGAAGCGTTCAGCAGCAGATGCTTATGGGCAGAATGAAAGAAGCTGGACAGATTGAGAACAACCCTTCCCTTGGTATATTCTTTCAGACTTTGGAAATTGGTGGTTTAAGGACTTTCTGTTAACATCTAGGAAAAGATCCCTCAACTGAAACCAGTAGTCTTAACTTCTGGTGAGAAATATAACCATCTAGTCTGAGTGTTTTGTAAGGTCATCTCTAAGACAATCCCGAAAGGATGCAAATCATTGACATTACTCAGAGCATGTAACTGCTGAAGTGGTGTAGATTAACTCAGCTGCTATGGGAGCTGAAGCTAACCTAAGTTTCCAAAGCTGCTGGACCTCAGAATCCTAAGATGAATTACCTTCTGATAAAATTGTGAAACTACTTTTGAAAATTAAGAACTCACTCTTTATGCCTCTTTCCTTCTTCTGTTTCCTCATTGAGTCATTCCCCCTTTCAAGGACAGAAATGGTTTAGCCAGGAACTAGACTAAAAGTCTCTAGTCAAACCTTCTGCTTTAAACAATTAACTCTGAGATCACAGAATGGTTTAGGTTGGAAGGGACCTTTAAGATCATGTAGTCATAGAATCATAGAATCAATAAGATTGGAAAAGACCTCAAAGATCATCAAGTCCACCCTGTCACCCAACACCTCATGACTACTAAACCATGGCACCAAGTGCTACGACCAATTCCCTCTTGAACACCTCCAGGGACAGTGATTCCACCACCTCCTGGGCAGCACATTCCAATGGCCAACAACGCTCTCTGTGAAGAACTTTCTCCTCACCTCGAGCCACAGGCAGGGACACCTTCCACTAGACCAGGCTGCCCAAGCCCTCATCCAGCCTGGCCTTGAACACCTCCAGGGAAGGGGCATTCACAACCTCCCTGGAGGTTGCTTCCCTGGGCAACCTGTTCCAGTGTCTCACCACCCTCACTGTATAGAATTTCTCCTTAATACCCAGCCTAAATCTCCCCTCCTCATATATATGTAGTGCTTTTATTTATATGGTCTTTTAAGATAAAAATAGGAAAAATAAGCAACAGAATACAAACAAGCCAAAACACTCTGGGGGGGACCTTGAAGCTGCCTTCCAATACTTGAAGGGATCCTACAGAAAGGCTGGAGAGGGACTTTTCTTAAGGGTGTCTAGCAATGGGACAAAGGGGAATGGTTTGAAGCTGAAGGTAGGTTTAAACCAGATCTTAGGATGAAGTTCTTCAGTATGAGGGTGGGGGACCTCTGGAACAGGCTGCCCTGGGGGTGTTCAAGGCCAGGCTGGATGAGACCTTGTGCAACCAAGTCTAGTAGTGAGGCATCCCTGCCCCTGGTGGGCAGGTTGGAGTAGATGATCTCTAAGGTCCTTTCCAACCTAAGCCATTCTATGACTCTCTGATGATTCTATGAAAATTAACATCCAAAAATTACTCTGCAATCTCAACCATGACTGCCTCCCGAGCATTACAACAATGGCAGGGCAAAAAATAAGGATGTCTTATTAAGAGAGTAAATATTTCCTTCATTACTATTTGACAGGAAGAGTGTGTGGCGTTATTTGCTTTAAAAAAACCAACAATAACAACAACAACAAAACACACACAAAAAAAACCCCTCAACAACAAAACAAACAGCCAAACCCACAAAGAACCCTCCACTTAACCACCTGGTTGCATCTAACCTGTTTGTCTGGACCTCTTCTCCCCCCAGTGAAGCAGGCTATTAGTTGTGTTCTCAGTCAAAATGGCCTTTCTTCAATGACTTTTTAAAAAGTAGAATCAGAATTAGAATCAGAATTAACCAGGTTGGAAAAGACCTTTGAGATCATCAAGTCCAACCTATCACCCAACACCATCTAATCAGCTAAACCATGGCACCAAGTGCCTCATCCTTTCAAACGCTTCTAGGGATGGTGACTCCACCACCGCCCTGGGCAGCACATTCCAATGGCCAATCTCTCTTTCTGGGAAGAAACTCTTCTTAACATCCAGCCTAAACTCCCCTGGTGCAGCTTGAGACTGTGTCCTCTTGGTTGCCTGGGAGAAGTGACCAATGATCAGCTGCCTACAAGCTCCCTTCAGGTAGTTGTAAGACAGCAAGAAGGTCTCCTCTGAGCCTCCTCTTCTCCAGGCTAAACAACCCCAGCTCCCTCAGCCTCTCCTCACAGGGCTTGCACTCCAAACCCCTCCCCAGCTTTGTTGCCCTTCTCTGGACACATTCCAGCAAGTCAACATCTTTCCTGAACTGAGGGGCCCAGAACTGGACACAGCACTGAAGGTGTGGCCTAACCAGTGCTGAGTACAGGAGCAGAATAGAAATAGAGTAGAGTAGAGTAGAGTAGAGTAGAGTAGAGTAGAGTAGAATAGAATAGAATAGAATAGAATAGAATAGAATAGAATAGAATAGAATAGACCAGAGTAGAGTTGGAGGAGAGAGAGAATCATAGAATCCAATAGAATAATAACCACCAATCAAGAAACCTTCAAGATCATCATGTCCACCTCCTGAACACCTCCTAATCAACAACCATTCCACCAAGCACCCCATGAAGCTCCTCCTGCTCCTCCAGTGACAGCGATTCCACCACCTCCCCAAACTCATTTTTAATAAGAATGATATGTAATCAATCAAGGAAGCAATGAGAATGAATCTTTTCACCACTTTTCTCTAGAGAATACAAGTTTCAACAAAATGCTTCAAGGTTGGTGACATCCTTGATTTGCACTTTTGTAGTTTTCAGTAAGTGTACTTTAAAAAGTCTAGCTCGCTCCAAGAGAATTAAAACAAAGAGTCAGAACAAAATGGCAAGCAAAAGGCAGCACTTGAATGCAAGGCAGAAAGTTCAACAGCATTCTATGTCTACTTGAAATAAGCTGATAGAATACTGTTGGGGCAAGACGTGCCACAGGAAGAACTACTTTTCCCAGCGTTAGAAATCCTGCAGGGTAAACAATGGCTCAGAGTGAAAGGAGGGAATGGTCAGGCAGAAACCTCATGTGCTGAAAGTTAACCCTGTGGACACTCACAAGAGAAAAGGGCATACCACAGCCAGCCCTGCTGTACTTTCATCTGGCAGAAAGCTGTAACTTTCTCTCTTGGTTCCTGGCAAACATATTTCACTCTGTGGAGTTTTTCATTCAAATATAGTGCTACTCCAGGACAGCCTTCCTTCCTTTTTTAAGCTAAAATTCATTTCTGCCAAGGACTAAGTATGTAGTTTTCCACTAGAAATGTCTTCTCTAAAAGTGTTAAGTAAGTTCTCACAAGCTTCTGAAGAAATCACAATCTTTTAGCTCTTATAGCTCATACAGAAGGCCCAAATGGCTTTTCTATGCACATTTACATATTGATGATAGCCTGTGATTGAAAACTTCCTTTGAAATGGAAGACCTGAATGTCTTTTGTGTGTTTAGCCTTTTCTTTCATCCAGCCTTTTAACAGATCAGATTATTTCATAGGCCAGCACTTCTGACAAACTTCAATTCATGCATTGGGGCAGTTTTAGGCTGATGTCCAGGAAATTTTCCACAGATCTTGAGTAAAAAGTGGTGGAATGTAAACAAATTACCATTGGATGTAAAGGGAAAATAATGATAAGGTCTAAATAATCCCCTTATAGAATCACAGAATTTCAGGGGCTGGAAGGGACCTCAAAAGCTCATCCAGTCCAACCCCCCTGCCAGAGCAGGATCACTTAGAGCAGACTACACAGGAACACATCCAGGTGAGTTTTGAGTATCTCCAGAGAGGGAGACTCCACAACCTCCCTGGGCAGCCTGTTCCAGTGTTCCACCACCCTCACATTGGTCTGATAACTAACATAAATTTAGTGGTATAAACTGTTTTATTTCTCTTTCTTGGCTCCAGCTGTAGCAGATACTAGCTGGTAGCTTTTGCTTGGCTGTTGCTGAGCTTGGCTGCATTCTTGTCGTGGTTAAGTAACCAACAAGCTACTCTCTGCTGTTCTCTTTCTCCTTTACCTTGTACAGCGGGGAAGGAGATGGAGAAGGGGAAGACACTGGTAGCCCCCTGGTTTTGTCCAGGGGGGGCTCTTGTGCTGTTTATAAATTGCAAAAATAAGTAAGTATTGTGTATTTTGTACATATTCATTGCAGTTCTATATGTTTAGATCTAAGTTTGCTTGTAAACACAGCTTCATTTGCTTCCATCCCAAACTGAACTAGTCTGGCAATTTTATTTTGAGGGGTAATTCTCTCAAATTAGTTGGGGGGTAATTTCAACCCACCACATGCATTAAGCTTAGCCCAATGTTAGGATGCTGAATATCAACCCAAACTCAGACATTTTGACTAAATTCCAAAGCGAAGAGAGTATCAAATATGAAGATCTTTAAGTGAATTATCTATTAGTGGCAATATTATTCCTTGCTAAACCTCTTAGTTTAGGACATATCCAACCACAGCACACCTTAACTCACCTCAGTGTAAACAAGTCCCAAGGAATAGAGAGGATTGAACAAGTTGCCTAATGTCATTGGACATGAGCCAACAATGCAGTTGGCTAAGGAATCCTGAATGTAAGCAATGTGAGACTAAAGAATCCTGGTACTCAGTCTAATCATTTTGGCTGTATGGAACATCTTATTTTGCTATGAAAGCAGCCAGTAGCTATTGATCATTTCACAAATACGAATTTACAATAGGAAAACATCCTAAAGAATCACAGAATGGTAGGGGTTGGAAGGCACCTTGCATCATCCAGTCCAACCTCCCCCGGCCAGAGTAGGAGCACCTAGAGCTGATCACACAGGAACACAAATTTCCTAGAGAGCAAAAGTACAGATCTCAAAAGATTGAAGGTGTTGACACTACAATTCAACAAATTACAACTCATATATTTAGGGTTTTTGCATCATCTCTTTCAAATAGAAGAGTTAGTGTTAGGGAGCACAGAAGGAGGACAGTGTAAATTAAGCTGAGAGATTTTTAAGAGATCTCTTCTATACAATTAAGCATTTTTAGTGCAATTAGAGAGCTGTTATGTTTGTTTGCATCTTAGTCATCATTTTCTCTTTGTCTTCCAAATAGGTTTTTGTTCTTATTTCTGAGAGAGAGACTTCTAAAAAAAAAAAAAGAGAGAAAAAGCTGTGTTGAAATGGAATCAAACTCCTCATGTGATACGAACTTTAAAACATATTAAAGGGTAGATGACTATAACCTTGTAACTAGTCTATTTCTCTCACTTTGTGCTTCCACCTGACTTTCCTTCCTTTAGAAAACCTACAAACTGAAATACAGCTTCCCTTGCTGTTGCATTTTTAGTATTCATTCCCTGAACTGGATAGAATGACCTGGGTGAGGGCACAGAGAGCGCTGTCAGCAAGTTTGCTGACGACATTAATGGAATGAAGCTGGAGGTAGGGAGATTCAGGCTGGATGTGAGGAGGAAGTTCTTCCCCATGAGAGTGGTGAAGTCCTGGAATGGGTTGTCCAGGGAGGTGGTTGGGGCCCCATCCCTGGAGGTGTTTAAGCCCAGGCTGGATGAGGCTTTGGCCAGCCTGATCTAGTGTGGGGTGTCCCTGCCCATGGCAGGGGGGTTGGAACTAGCTGATCCTTGCGGTCCCTTCCAACCCTGACTGATACTATGATACTATGACACCAAGCTGGGAGGAGTGGCTGACACACCAGAAGGTTGTGCTGCCATTCAGCCAGACTTGGACAGGCTGAAGAGCTGGGCAGGCAGAAATTTGATGAAGTTCAACAAGGGCAAGGGTAGAGTCTTCCACCTGGGAAGCAACAACTCCATGCACCACTATAGGTTGTGGACAGACCTGCTGGAGAGCAGTGAAGGTGAAAGGGACCTGGTGGAGGGACCCCCATTGAGCCAGCAATGTGCTCTTGTGGCCAGGAAGGCCAATGCCATTCTGGGGTGGATTAGAAGGGCTGTGGTTAGTAGGTCAAGAGAGGTTCTCCTCCCCCTCTACTGTGCCCTGGTGAGGCTGCATCTGGAATGTTGTGTCCAGTTCTGGGCTCCTCAGTTCAAGAAAAACAGTGTGCTTGAAAGAGTCCAGCACAGAGCCACGAGGATGATGAAGGGAGTGGAACATCTTCCATATGAGGAGAGACTGGGGGAGCTGAGGGCTCTTTAGCTTGGAGGAGACTGAGAGGTGACCTCATCAATGTTTATAAATACGTAAAGGGTGAGTGCCAAGAGGCTGGAGCCAGGCTCTGCTGGGTGATGCCCAGTGACAGCACAAGGGCAATGGTGGAAGTTGAGGCATAGGAAGTTTCATGTAAATATGAGGAAAAATATTTTCTCTGTGAGGTTGACAGAACACTGGAACAGGCTGCCCAGGGGGGTTGTGGAGTCTCTCTCTCTGGAGATATTCAAAACTTGCCTGGATGTGTTCCTGTACAATCTGGTGTAGGTGGTCCTGCTCTGGCAGGGAGGTTGGACTGGATGATCTCTCAAGTTCCCTTCCAGCCCCTGAAATTCTGTGATTCTGTGACCATTTTGCAGTATCTTCCTTTGAAATCATGTATTTTTGAAGGATGGGGATGAGGGGTCCCTTGGGTGGTTTTGTTTATTGTTGGTTTCAATCCATTGCCTCTCGAATGCTGTGTTTGTTGGTTTGTAAAAAGGTTTTAGGGTCATACCAGCTAAAATGTGCATAGTGTGGCAGAGTCAGAGTGGGGAAGATCTGAAGATTCTTATCTTCTTAATGGGGAAAGCTGCATCTGGGTCTTGGAGCCATTTTGAGGGGTAGCCTGAAGGTGTCAGGAGCCTGATATTTATTGAGGTGGGTGGGAGTGTACATGAGAAAAGATTTTTTGAAGCATACATTTCTGACACTTACTTGAACCCTGTCTAACCTCTGAAGCTGAGGGTACCCTTTACCCATCTGTATTTTTTATTCCTGTACTCACAAAAAAGGTGTAGGACCCGGAGCTTCCTTTGAACACTGTCAGGCTGAAGACAAAAAATGCATTTCTAGAAAAGTTTGGGTCATGCAGGTCATGAGTGACTGACAGGAGCTGCAATAAGATTCAGACTTTTGGAAGAGCCCATTCTGAATGTGTACATTTTTTGTGAACAAAAACTTCTGGGGTCCTCAAAGTTTTTATTACTTGTGTGCTTTTCTCTTGTGAGATTGTTTCCATCATTTCAGCCATATGGATTTAGAGAAATCACATGGGTACATATGTTAAATATATGTATATATATATATGTGTGTCTGTCTGTCTGTTTGTATCACAGAATCATAGAATCTACAAGGCTGGAGAAGACCTCAGATATCAGATATCACCAAGTCCAACCTATCACCTAATGCTTTATGACAACTAAACCGCAGCTTCGAGTGCCGCATCCAATCCATTTTGTAACACCTCCAGGGATGGGGACTCCACCACCTCCCTGGGCAGCACATTCCAATGGCAAATTACTCTTTCTGGGAAGAACTTTCTCCTCACCTTGAGCCTAAACTTCCCCTGGCACAGCTTGAGACTGTGTCCTCTTGTTCTGTTGCTGGTTGCCTGGGAGAAGAGACCAACCCCTACCTGGCTACAACCTCCCTTCAGGTATTGTAGACAGCAGTAAGGTCTCCCTGAGCCTCCTCATCTCCTGGCTAAACAACCCCAGCTCCCTCAGCCTCTCCTCACAGGGCTGTGCTCCAAACCCCTCCCCAGCTTTGTTGCCCTTTTCTGGACACATTCCAGCAACTCAACTATTTCCCTAACTACCTAGCCATGTGTAGCAGTGTCAAGACACAACAAATGTTATGGGGATGTCCTAAGCCATAGGCCACACACTTTCTGACACTACTCTGAAAGCACCAATCACTGTCACAAGGCCACAGCCACAAGCTCACAGCCTGAGACAAAGCACATCATGAAGGATTATCTGAAAAGAAAATAAAACACACTCTATGTGTCTACTTTGAATGTGATAAGAATGCTAAAGATGAGAAATGTAAATAAATGATCATTCTAATTGCAGTTTACCTTTGAAGAGTTAGAGTATATGAGGTAGTTTTTATCACAGTATCACAGCACATTACAGGTTTGGAGAGATCTCTAGAGATCATTGACCCCAACCCCCCTGCCAGAACAGGATCACCCAGGGTAGTCCACACAGGAATGCATCCAGGTGGGTTTTGACAGACTCCAGAGAAGGAGACTCCACAACCTCTCTGGGCAGCCTGTTCCAGGACTTCATCACCCTGACTGTAAAGAAGTTTCTCCTCATGGTGAGGTGAAACTTCCTATGTTCAAGTTTTTATCCATTGCTGCACACCACCAAAAAAGCTTGGCCTCCTCCACTTGACACCCACCCCTCAGATACTGATAGATGTTGATCAGATCCCCTCCCAGTCTTCTCAAGACTAAACAGCCTCAGGAATCTCAGTCTCTCTACATAGGGGATATGCTCAAGTCCCCTAATCATCCTTGTCCATTGGACCTCTCCAGCAGATCTCTGCCTCTCTTCAACTGGGGAGCCCAAAACTGGATGCAGTATTCCAGGTGTGGTGTCACCAGGGCAGAACTGAGAGGAAGAAGAACCTTCCTAGACCTGCCAGGCACACTTTCCCTGACGCACCCCAGGATACCATTTGCTTTCTTGGCCATAAGGACACACTGCTGTCACATGCAGAGTTTGCTGTCCACTAGGACTCTGAGGTCTTTCTCCATGGAGCTGCTTTCCAGCAGGGCAGCCCCTTAACCCATACTGGTTATTCTTCACCCCACTTTCCCCAACCCTCCCAAAAAAATAATCAAACAGAAAAATGGTTACCTAGCTGCTGTGGATGGCAAGGGGAAAAAAGAAAAAGAAAAAAAGAAAAGGACATGTCTATGTATCTGAATGTGGCTATGTAAAAAGGACTAGGGGGAATGGGAATGGAATGGAATGGAATGGAATGGAATGGAATGGAATGGAATGGAATGAAGCTGGAGGTGGGGAGATTGAGGCTGGATGTGAGGAGGAAGTTCTTCCCCATGAGAATGGTGAAGCCGTGGAATGGGTTGTCCAGGGAGGTGGTTGAGGCCCTGTCCCTGGAGGTGTTTAGCCCAGGCTGGATGAGGCTCTGGCCAGCCTGATCTAGTGTGGGGTGTCCCTGCCCATGGCAGGGGGGTTGGAGCTAGATGATCCTTGTGGTCCCTTCCAACCCTGACTGATACTATGATACTATGAAAAATAAACTACGAAGGAAGCTCCTGGTCAGTAATTTCAAAGGGATTTTGAAGTTCCATATAATCAAGCTCAGAAGCAGAACAATGCTACGTCTCAGGGCAACAGACTTATCCCCTTTGATGAAAGAAGCAGTGCTGGATTTGGATTTCCCTTTAGCTTGGTGGCAACCTACGAGGTTGCTTTCTATTTCTAAAAAAGTATGAGCAGATTAGCTCTCATCTAAACTCAATTCAAGAAGCAACCTCTGTCCATAGGCTTACTCAGTGTAGGAAAACAATTTATTCAATGGCCATTATTAGGAGGAAAGAATTGTCTTTAAGCTGATCCTCTTCGACTGGATTAGTTTTCTGACACACCAGCAAGTTCAACGCTTTTATAGTTGACTCATGTTTTATTCCAACGATGCTGATTGAATGGAATTGAATTAACCAGGTTGGAAAAGACCTTTGAGATCATCAAGTCCAACCTATCACCCAGCACCATCTAATCAACTAAGTCATGGCACCAAGTGCCTCATCCAGGCTCTTCCTAAACACCTCCAGTGATGGTGACTCCACCAACTCCCTGGGCAGCACATTCCAATGGCAAATCTCTCTTGCTGGGAAGAACTTTCTCCTCACATCCAGCCTAAATCTCCCCTGGCACAGCTTGAGACTGTGTCCCCTTGTTCTGCTGTTGGTTGCCTGGGAGAAAAGACCAACCCCCACCTGGCTACAACCTCCCTTCAGGGAGTTGTAGAGAGCAAGAAGGTCTCCCCTGAGCCTCCTCTTCTCCAGGCTAAGACACCCCAGCTCCCTCAGCCTCTCCTCACAGGGCTGTGCTCCAGACCCCTCCCCAGCCTCTGAGGGTTAGATGGTACAGAAAGCAAGAGCTGTGTCATGCAAATGTGCTGTCAGACTTTGCCCACCAGAGGTAAAGTGAGCTCTGCCTTGCAGAGAGCATTTGCTGCGTGGATGGACTCTTGATGAAAGGTTGCCTTAAGATCAGCTCTCCGGAGCATATAGGCTGGAATTCTCCAAAGTCCACATGAAAGACAGGAAAATATCACAAAATACCAGGCTCATACTTTCTGAGACATCTGTTGTCCAGATCTTTCATCTCATCTGGGGTAGCCAGTTTGACATTGCACATACAACAGACACAAAACACTACTGCCATCAGTTGCCTCTGAATGTCTTCGGCAGTGTACAGGAGCTGATATGAATACAAGAAGCTATCAGTGATTGTTCAGGTGAAAAGATTACCAATCACTGAGCAAGGCAAAGGCCCTTCCTCCAGGTCAACACACGTAATCAATTTTGTCATGTGACATGCTTTCAAAGTGGTGCTAAAAATATACCATGGCTCAATGTGCCTGAAGGAAGTAACCAGCAGATTTTTGGCAGCGACTGGGGTTTTCCCTATGCTGTTTCACAGTCTCACCTTCCACAGAGCACTGGGTACATGAGTTTGTAATTAAGATATTGAACTGTAATGTAAGGAAGGCTGGTGCCTAACATCTCACTGCATATTTGCAAATGGTTTCAGGAGATCCTTGGACAGGAGTGATTTTGCACAATGCTAGGTAACACTGCATAAAATCACAGAATCACGGAATTGTGGAGGCTGGAAAAGACCCTGAGATCATCCTATGACCAGCCTGTGACCTAACACCACCACATCAGCTAAACCATGCCACCAGGTGCCACATCCAATCATTTCTCAAAGACCTCCAGTGATGGCGACTCCATCAACCTCCCTGGGCAGCACATTCCAGTGCCTAATCAGCCTTTCTGTGAAGAAGTGCTTCCTAATATCCAACCTAAACCTCCCCTGCCCTCCATACCATGCCCTCCTGTCTTGTCAAAAGTTGCCTGGCACAAGAGCCTGACCCTCACCTGACTACAACTTCCCTTCAGGGACTTGTAGAGTGTGATAAAATCCTCCCTGAGTCTTCTCTTCTCCAGGCTAAACACCCCCAGCTCCCTCAGCCTCTCCTCATCACTTTCCTTCCAGTCCCTTCCCCAGGCTGGTTGCTCTCCTCTGGACCTGCTCCAGCACCTCAAGATCTCTCTTGCAGGGAGGGCCCCAGAGCTGCACACAGTGCTCCAGGTGAGGCCTCACCAGTGCCCAGCACAGGGTAGAATTCCATCCCTAGCCCTGCTGGCCACACTATTGCTGATCCAAGCCAAGATGCCATTGGCCTTCTGTGCCAATGTGCTGGCTCATGTTCAGCTGTTGTCACCCAGCACTCTCAGGTCCCTCTCTGCCAGGCTGCTCTCCAGCCACTCACCCCCAGTCTGTAGCACTGCATAGGGTTGTTGTGGCCAAAGTGCAGTACCCTGCACTTGGTCATGTTGAATCTCATACTGTTGTCCTCAGCCCATTGACCCAGCCTGGCCAGGTCCCTCTGCAGCATCCTCCTACCCTCCAGGAGATCCACATTGCCTCCCAACTTGGTGTCATCTGCAAATTTACTAATGATTGACTCGATTCCCTCATCCAGGTCATCAATAAAGATGTTGAATAGAACTGGGCACTGACTAAACATCATAATACTGGTATTAAAAAACCCCTATTACTACACCATAAAGTACTGGACCATTCCAAAAACTTTTGGACAAGAATTTAGTGTTGGTTTGCAACAAGGAAAGGGTTTTCTGCCCTTCTCTCTCCTTTCACTCACCCTATCCAGCAGTGAAATCTGCAGTACAAAGTGCAGATACTGTTCTCTGCCTTCACACCCTAGCAAATGGGATCTCTTAGCCTAGCAGTATGTCCTCCTCCCTACACACTTGTTTGAGGCCCAACAAATAGCCACACATGCTGTCACATGTGTCACTACCTGGCTCTGCTTCAGAAATATGCTATAAAGCACTGAGGCCAGAAACAAGGAAACAGAGCTCTAGACTGTTACAAGTCTTCTGCTGCTTGATTTTGTAGAAGTGAAAAGTCCATGTGATTTGGTATTGCCCAGCTCAGAGAACGAAGGAGGGAAAGCCTTATGGGGAGAGGCTGAGGGATCTGCAGCTGTTTAGCCTGGAGGAGAATCAGGGGGAACCTTATCACACTCTACAACCACCTGAAGGAAAGTTGTAGTAAGGTGGGGATCAGTCTCTCCTGCCAGGCAACTTGTGGCAGAGAGGGCATGGCCTGAAGCTGTGCCAGGAGGGGTTTAGGTTGGATGTTAGGAAGCACTTCCTCGGGGAAAGGGGAATTAGAGACTGGAATGGGCTGCCCAGGGAGGTGGTGGAGTCACCGTCCCTGGAGGTGTTTAAGGCCAGATTGGATGTGGCACTCAGTGCCATGGTCTGGTCGGTGTGGTGGTGTTAGGTCATAGGCTGGACTTGATGATCTCAGAGGTCTGTTCCAGCCTCAATAATTCTGTGATTCTGTGTGAAAGGGCAAATGAAAGACAGATCCAGGCAACCACATACTGAGGATGTCGAGCCTGATCTAGGCAGAACCTATTAAACCACATATTTCTCACCATTAAACTGCACAGAGATGATATTTGCTTGGCAAAACGGAAGAAGGGAAAAGGAAAAAAAAACAAGGGAAAAAGATGAGAAATACTTCAAGCTATCATTCTAGTTACAGTCACCAACCTTCAGCACCAAAATGCTCACTTACTGAACAAGGTCTATTTTTCATGGGTTGTACACACTGTACATTTATCACAGACACTGATTTGCAGCCAGCAAATGTTCTTATATATACAGGGTTTTTTTAATGAAAAGAAGCAATGAGGTTGAATAACTTGTTACCATCAGTCCTTGGTTCAGCACCTGAGACTGCTGTGCAAATTTAAATGGTAGCTTATGGTCCTCCTGTCAGGATCTGAAGCATCCTGGACTGTATCAGGAACAGTGTGGCCAGCAGGAGCAGGGAGGTCATTGTGCCCTGTACTCAGCCCTGGTTAGGCTACACCTTGAGTCCTGTGTCCAGTTCTGGGCCCTCAGTTTAGGAAAGATGTTGAGATGATGGCATGTGTCCAGAGAAGGGCAACAAAGCTGGGGAGGGGTTTGGAGCACAGCCCTGTGAGGAGAGGCTGAGGGAGCTGGGGTTGCTTAGCCTGGAGAAGAGGAGGCTCAGGGAGACCTTCTTGCTGTCTACAACTACCTGAAGGGAGGTTGTAGCCAGGAGGGTTGGTCTCTTCTCCAAGGCAACCAGCACCAGAACAAGAGGAAACAGTCTCAAGCTGTGCCAGGGGAAGTTTAGGCTGGATGTGAGGAGAAAGTTCTTCATAGAAAGAGAGATTGGCCATTGAATTGTGCTGCCCATAGAGGTGGTGGAGTCACCATCACTGGAGGTGTTTAGGAAGAGCCTGGATGAGGCACTTGGTGCCATGGCTTAGTTGATTAGATGGTGCTGGGTGATAGGTTGGACTTGATGATCTCTGAGGACTTTTCCAACCTGGTCTATTCTATTCTATTCTATTCTATTCTATTCTATTCTATTCTATTCTATTCTATTCTATTCTATTCTAATGTCTATTTTTTGTGGGTTGTATGCACTGTAAATTTATCACAGACACTGATCTGTAGCAAACAGATGTTTGGTGGTTGGTTTTTTTTTGATGAAAAGAAGCAAAGAGGTTGAATAACTTGTTAACATCAGTCCTCTGTTCAGCCTTTGAGTCTGCTGTGCAAATTAAAATGGTACCTCATAGTCCTCCTGTCAGGATCTGAAGCTAAACACTTTGGGAACGGCTTCCTAAAGCCATGGTTTATTTTTTTTCCTAGCAAACTCAATAAAGAATTTTGGGGGGGTGGGAAAAAAGGAAGAAGAAATGTGGGGCAACTCCAGAAGCTGATGCAGTGAAAATTTATCTGAAATGAGCTGGCTGGGGTTTTTCCCCCTTTTCTTCCCCCTCCTTTCTTTTTCTCGCTGGCCTTAGCAGCACCTGCCTGAAATCACAGAATCACCAAGGTTGGAAGAGACCTCAAAGATCATCAAGTCCAACCTGTCACCAGAGACCTCATGACTAAGCCAAATCAATTGCCTTTCTGACAGACAGCTGGAACAGAGTGGCCCATGCAGTTAGCACAGGATTATTTGGGTCGGACAGAGTGAAGGGAGAGTGGCTCAACTGAATTACAGTATACAAGACTCTGGCCTGCTGCTGAATAATTCAAACCAGGGTATTTTCCTTCTTTAATATATGAACAGATACTTCCTTCCTGTGTGAAGAAACAAATCCTTCAACTTTCTGCTTTTTATTATTTTTGAAAGAAGCCAGGGATCAGAGAACATCAACTAATGAGACTGTTCTCTTTTCTTTTTTTTTGTATATATATTTCAAATTAAAGGAAAAAAAAATGCCTAAAATTTGAGACAGATCTCTTATGTTTACACACACACATTTCCTGTCTACCGAGTGATTCCTGGGACTCCTGCCTCCAACATTTTTCCTCCTCTTACAGTAAGTCAGTAATACTGAAAATAGATCTTAAATTAGCTTTTGAAAGGGAGAAGAAAAAACACAAATTGAAGTATTCCAAGTCATCAGGACACTGGTAATAATTTCACACAGAGCCCAGCCATTTTCTAAAGGGAAGGGGATGGCAGAAGAAGGCCAATACTCAGATGACCAAAGACCGATCAACTCTAAACTGTGCTGCTCCAACTAACAACACAGAATCATAGAATCAATAAGGCTGGAAAAGACCTCAGAGATCATCAAGTCCAACCTATCACCCAACACCTCATGACTAACTAAACCATGGCTTCAAGTGCCACATCCAATCCCTTTTTGAACACCTCCAGTGATGGGGACTCCACCACCTCGCCAGGTAGCACATTCCAATGGCCAATTACTCTTTCTGGGAAGAACTTTCTCCTCACCTCAAGCCTAAACTTCCCCTGGCACAGTTTGAGACTGTGTCCTCTTGTTCTGTTGCTGGTTGCCTGGGAGAAGAGACCAACCCCCACCTGGCTACAACCTCCCTTCAGGTAGTTGTAGACAGCAATAAGCTCTCCTCTGAGCCTCCTCTTCTTCAGGCTAAACAATCCCAGCTCCCTCAGCCTCTCCTCATAGGGCTGTGCTCCAGACCTTCCCCCAGCCTCATTGCCCTTCTCTGGACACATTCAAGTGTCTCAATGTCCTTCTTAAATTATGGGGCCCAGAACTGGACACAGTACTCAAGGCGTGCCCTAACCAGGTCTGAAACAAATGAAAGCAAGCATACTTGGCCATTGGAATGGGATGCCCAGGGAGGTGGTGGAGTCACCAACCCTGGAGGTATTCAAAAGAGGATTGCATGTGGCACTTGAAGCCATGGTTTAGTTGTCATGAGGTGTTAGGCATTAGGTAATAGGTTGGATTTGATGAGCTCTGAGGCATTTTTCAACCTGGCTGATTCTATGATTCTATCACATGGGGGTTCTCTAGTGTGTGCAACAATAATAGCACAGTAACTCCCAGAGTTTATCAAGGAGAAGTAAGTAATTAATCCACCACCAACACATTTAAAAGAGCTATGTATATGCACCAAACACTTCTTTATTTCTGGATATCCAACACCTTCACCCTAGCCCTGGCAGTCCTTCCAATTTCTTTTCTTGTGGTGTTGGATGATAGGTTGGATACGATGATCTTAAAGGTCTCTTCCAACCTGGTTTATTCTATTCTATTCTATTCTGAAGGACTGCTTAAGAAGAACCACAGTTTTTTTGTTACACAAAATAAGTTTTAGTGCTAATTACTGTACCTACTTCAGAAAATGTAAACTCCTCCACCTCTATTTCTTCATAGTCATCCTCCACTTCGTCACTGTGAACAGCTGCAAGAGCACTGGCCAGTTTCTTTCGCAAAAGCCAACCCTTCCAAAATGCCTAAACAAAAAAATTTAAAGCATGTTAAACAAAGCCATAGATCAACCCCCAAATCCAGATTCTCTGTGTTATCCCATTAGGAAGATAAAACATCTTGGGCCTTGGTTTAATAGCTCAATGATCTGTTTTTTGAACTTTATGTGACATTTAAAACTACAAGACAAATTAAATGCCAGCACATGTCTAAAGCTTAGAGCACTCGAGAGGCTCTCCGCAAGTAAGCAGAAAGGAATCCTGCAACTCCCTCAACTGCAAACCTGGGTCAACTAATTAATTACTTGACAATTCCTTCAGGGACTATTATAAACTGAAAGGAAAGGCTCCATAAGAAAAATCTGAGTGTCAACTTTCAAATTACTGAGAGTAAAAATACACTTGCACTAAATGTCTTACATTTTACAAGTAGCAATTCCTGGAGACATCTCATGCAATTGACCTAGGTCAGTTCCTCTTTCTTAACTAAGATCTTTATTTGTATAAAATATTGCCAGCAGGCATAAGCATATCTAGGCAAAAAAAGGAACACATTAGGAATTAGAGTGTTAGAAAGAGAGGAACAGGTGCTAGGAACACATGCCAAGCTGTAGAGTCCGATCTAGGAAGAGGACAAAATGAAATAGATGGAATTAAGAACACTGAATTCGGGAGAGCAATTTTTCTCCAGATCAGGGTTTGACATTATTAGAGTTCAAGATGCCCTAAGCATTTAAAACACCACAGGAGAAACTTGTAGTGTTCTGAAAAGATGCAGTGTTGTTGACAATTAATGGCATTGCAATGAAAGCACTAAGACAGGAAGGGCAAATCTCATATTCTAGCTTGATGTTCAGCTTATTAATTTTTAGGCAATGATTAGCTAATATCAAAGGTGGTAGAAACTGTTACTGGGTTTAGACACACAAATCCTGATTATTGCAATATAAAATAATCTATTAAAATATAAAAAATTTAATACTTATTATATATAAATTAGTATCATAAATAGCTACTTATTATATAAATTATTAGCTATTATTATACCTAAATTAGTGAATCATTATTTAATATTTAGATATTAAAATATCTATTAAAGTCTAAAAATAATGTATTAAATACTTCTTAACTATTTCTTTGGTGTTGTTTTGCTACAGATGTTCACAACCATCCAGACAGAAGTCTGTGATCTAGTGACAAATATATTCCATTCAACAAGTATAGTTAGCTTTTATGCAAGGGAGAAAAGCCATCCTAATGGTGTATGCAGAAGGACAAGTGTAAGGCAGCTGTTAACACAGGTCTATGAAAGGACCAGGTCAGTGCCTAGTGATGATCAAAAAGTAAAATTATGTTAGTAGCTTTTAAGAAATGAGGTTAAAAGTGTCTAACTGTACTCATTAATGGTATCTGGCTTGATGGCCACCCCCAAAGAGTGGCTGTCAATGGGTCCGTGTCCCAGTGGAGGCCAGGGACAAGCGGAGTCCCTCAGGGATCAGTCCTGGGACCAGTCTTGTTCAACATCTTTGTGGGGGCCATGGACAGTGGCATTGAGTGCACCCTCAGCAGGTTTGCTGATGGCACCAAGCTGTGTGGTGCAGCAGACACGCTGGAGGGAAGGGATGCCATCCAGAGGGACCTTGACAGGCTGGAGAGGTGGGCACAAGCCAACTTCATGAGCTTCAACAAGACCAAGGGCAGGGTCCTGCATCTGGGTCGAGGCAATCCCAGGCACAAATCCAGGCTGGGCAGTGACTGGCTGGAGAGCAGCCCAGAGGAGAGAGACTTGGGGGTGCTGGGGGAGAGAAGCTCAACAGGAGCTCTCAATGTGCACTTGCAGCCCGCAAAGCCAATCAGATCCTGGGCTGCATCAGGAGAAGTGTGGCCAGCAGGTCAAGGGAGGTGATTCTCCCCCTCTACTCAGCTCTGGTGAGACCCCACCTGGAGTACTGTGTCCAGTTCTGCAGTCCCTATTACAAAAGGGATATGGAGGTGCTGGAAGGTGTCCAGAGAAGGGCCACGAGGATGATCAGAGGGCTGGAGCACCTCTCCTGTGAGGACAGACTGAGGGGAGTTGGGGCTGTTCAGTCTGGAGAAGAGAAGGCTCCAAGGTGACCTCATTGTGGCCTTCCAGTATCTGAAGGGGGCCTACAAGAAGGCTGGGGAGGGACTTGTCAGGCTATCAGGGAGTGATAGGACTAGGGGGAATGGAATGAAGCTGGAGGTGGGGAGATTCAGGCTGGACATGAGGAGGAAGTTCTTCCCCATGAGAGTGGTGAAGCCCTGGAATGGGTTGTCCAGGGAGGTAGTTGAAGCCCCATCCCTGGAGATGTTTAAGACCAGGCTGGATGAGGCTCTGGCCAGGCTGATCTAGTGTGGGGTGTCCCTGCCCATGGCAGGGAGGTTGGAACTAGTTTGCTACTGCCCATTTGTTGAGTTAGATAGCAATGAATCAGAATTTCAGTCCGCAAATGGAACTTTGGCTCCTAAATCACTTGGGCACTGTCAACTTTTCTAGAGAAGACTTACAAGACTGAATGTCCTCCAGTTAAAGTGAATTTGAAATCAATATAGGGTCCATTTGATGAAAAATCTCATGAACCCTGGCAATTTGGCTGGTAAATTCTGCATATGGTTAGCAAACTAAACAGCGCCAAGGCATGGACTGCGTCCAGTTCTGGCACTCCCAGCATAAATGGGACATGGAGGTGCTGGAGTGGGAGTAGAGAAGGGCTGCAAAGATGATCAGAGGGCTGGAGAACCTCCCCTTTGGGGACAGGCTGAGAGAGTTGGGGCTGTTCATTGTGGAGAAGAGAAGGCTCTGGGGAGACCTTAGAGCAGCCTACCAGTACCTGAAGGTGGCCTACAAGAAAGACTGGAAGGGACTTTTTACAAGGGCTTGTAGTGATAGGATGATAAGGAATGGATTGAAGCTTATGGAGGGTAGATTTAGGCTGGAGATTGGGAAAAAATTCTTTACAGTGAGGGTGGTGAGACACTGGAACATGTTGCTCATGGAGGTTGTGCATGCTCCTCCCTGGAAGCATTCAAGGCCAGGCTGGATGAGGCCTTGAGTGACATGGTCTAGTGGAAAGTGTCCCTGCCTGTGGCAGGGGGCTTGGAACTAGATGAACTTTTAAGGTCCCTTCCAACCTAAACCATCTATAAATTCTTGCACAGGGTAATCCATTCTGTTTAACTCTTAGCTCTGTATCTACCAGAGGATTGTCTAGGCCATGGTCTATTCCAATAGCACTATGGATGAGGCAATCCTGGGTTTGGGAGATGAAGAGAGAGGAAAAGAGATGGAGGTTTTTAAGGCCAGGCTGACTCTTGCTCTGAGCAACCTGATGTAGTGCGAAGTGTCCCTGCCCATGGCATGAGGGTTGGAACTAGCTGATCCTTGAGGTCCCTTCCAACCCTAACAATTCTATGATTCCATGATAGGTAGGATGGAATAAGATGGGAAGAGCAGTTAGGTGCATAAATATCAGACATGATGTACCAGTCTGTGAGTTCAATAGCACAGACACACTCCAGTAAGAACAGGGGCAAAAGATGTCTTAAATATAACATCAGAAGTAAATCAAGCAAAACGAATTCACAGAAATTCTTGGTGGAAAAAAAACAACACCAGAAACAAAAAGATAAAGGGAAAATGCTTTATGATACAAAACTTTTCAGAACAAAAGCTGCCTTTTAGAAAGAGAAAGATTGTGCTGATTAGCCAAAATGTTCAATAAGTACATTATCAATAAAATAGTTTTAAAAGAGAGAGAAGATGACAAGTGCAGAAGAGCAGTAAGATTTATTTCTTTTCTTCAGACCAACCTGGATTAGTGTGGCAGCTTCGTGCTTCCGTCTCAAAGCTTCCATAAAGCAAGGATTCTCTGTTTTGCTGGAGTCAGTGTTCCTCTTGGCCTGGTACTGCCGCCAAAGGGACTGGGTCATGGATGCTGCCATATGCAGCCTGTAGAGAAATAAATACTTTTATGAATGACATAGGCTCAGTCTGGCTGGAATTAAGGGCAATGACGCTGGTGAGGGGCCTGCAACACAAGCCCTGTGAGGAGAGGCTGAGGGAGCTGGGGTTGCTTAGCCTGGAGAAGAGGAGGCTCAGGGGAGACCTTATCGCTGTCTACAACTACCTGAAGGGAGGTTGTAGCCAGGTGGGGGTTGGTCTGTTCTCCCAGGCAACCAGCAACAGAATGAGGGGACACAGTCTCAAGCTGTGCCAGGGGAGGTTCAGGCTGGATATTAGGAAGAAGTTCTTCACAGAGAGAGTGATTTGCCATTGGAATGGGCTGTCCAGGGAAGTGGTGGAGTCGCTGTCCCTGGAGATCTTCAAGAAAAGCCTGGATGAGGCACTTAGTGCCCTGGTCTGGTTGATTGGATAGTGCGGGGTTGGAATGTATCATCTTGGAGGTCTCTTCCAACCTGGTTGATTCTATGATTCTGTGATTATCCTAGCTGAAAAATTATAACTACATGGCTCCAGCTCTAGAGTCCTCAACATGGGAAGGACATGGACCTGATGGAGGGGGTGGGGAGGAGGGCCACAAAAATGATCAGGGGGCTGGAACACCTCTCCCATAAGGACTGGCAGAGGGAGCTCGCATTGCTCAGCCTGGAGAAGAGAAGGCTCTGGAGAGGACCTAACAGAGTCTTTCCCATACCTGAAGGGAGCTCCAGAGATTAGACCAGATTTCTTTTTTTCCCCTAAAATGCATTTATCAAGTATATCACCCCCTAAACATGGTTTATTTATAGGCTTTGAGTTTATAAAAAGCAGTCACTGAGTTTGTATTCTGTGTTGAAAAGAACTGCCCAACGACAGGCTTACAGTTAAGACATTAACCAAAAAACTCTAAATGAGCCCTTTCAAAACTATTTTTCTGAAGCATTCCCCTTCCATAATAGACTACTGTACTGTTACTTGCAGCTTCTTGAGAGGCAGTGATGAATTCTGTGTTCTTCCTGAATAACAAATTTCATGACAAATTATTAATGTCTCAAGTACCTACTAAGTACTACTGCCATTCACCTAAACAGTATGAAGAGGCACATCTTCTGTGCTTGCTCTTCATAGTGTTCTCAAGATATGCATTTTAAAAACTGAATTCTTATGAAGTCATAACTGCATTTTTATCCATTTAAGGCAAAGACGTCAGCTTCTGTTTTCCCTGCTTGTGTGTCCAGAACCATACAAACTAGAAGCAAATGCATTCCAAAGAGGTAATAAACCAGTCTGTTTCATGAAGGAGAGTATTTGGGGGCACAGAACAAGTTGAACTGGCCCCTCACCTCTGCCTCAACTTTTAAGGAGCAGGTTGAGGCATGTTGGAGGAGTACCAAGGGCAGGGCAGGCTGTTAGCTCTTCAGTCATCACAACAGCAGGAGACTGGCCTAAGGTCAAGGGAGTAGGATGGTAGAGTTAAGCAATTTTTCTCTCTGGGCTTCTAAATGATACTGTCTATAAACTCCACACAGATGAATCTTGAATGTCTAGTGAATAGTATATCAAAAAATCCTTAGGTTAATTTGCAGTTTAAACTACCACAGAACTCCTACAAACCATCCAGCATTTATATCCCCTATCATTCTATCACCAAACTCGTGTCATAAACACACAGCAAAAAAAAGAGAGAGTTTTAAAATTCTCTGGCTATGCAGTGTTTTAAAGTTATTTTAAGTACATGTATATACTAATACATCAACTGACAGAACACTGCAAAGGATTGCTGTTAACATGGAAATCTAGGGTCCATCACCTGGAAATACCAATTTATTGTCTAACGAGCTTATAAAGATTGCCTTCTTACTGCAACTTTTGAAAGAAATCCTCACTGCTCTTGCCTGTCCATACAATCTTCCTTCAAGCAATCTGAAATCTCTCTTACCTTTCTGCATCCCTCTCAAAATCCTGAAGATCCCTTTCTGTATTGCTCTCAAAATCCCGAAGATCCCTTCCTGTGTTCCTTGCTGCTACCACTGACTGTTGCACCGTGCGCTGGGCTGACAAGTTATCGTTGCCTTTGCTCTCCCCACTGTCATTAATACACGATTCAGTGCTCTTCTGCTTGACTCTCTGATCTTCTTTATTTTCCTTTTGGTGCACAGGTATGGAGGAGTTAATGGATGTGGCCTGAATACGGCCAGCAGTAATCCATCTTTCGGAAGGATCCAACGAGACCTGTTTATTTTCTGTCACACCCATGATAAAGAGGTTATTTTCCTGTAGGCAGCCAGTGGATGTTTGCTTTAAATGATTTTGCAGTGCTTCTGGGCCATCTCTGTCAGTAATGCCCCGTTCCCCGTGCTCGTGCTCGTAGCGATGTTTAACACTAAGTTTCATCAACTGATTCAAATACCAGCATTGTCCCTGGGCAGAACCAACAGAAGAGGCAAGCCTGAAAAAAACAAAAGGTAAAAATAAACCCCAACCAAAACCATTTTTATGTGTGTTTAAGATTGCAAAAATGCTCTTCAAAAATATCTATTCCCTCGACTATTTTCTCATTTACCTTCCACTTCCAATGACCCTTAGACACTTCCATATTCCTACAGTGACCAGCAATCACTCTGACTGAAAAACAGCTCCAGTGTTTATAAATCTTAATTATATTTTTCTTTCCTTTTTTTTTTTAAGCAGTATTTAAAATATGCTGATATTCATTAAAGATTGCTTGCTTGCCTCTGAGGTTTATTTTCCTTAAAAGGCTTCTGTCTGTTCGAAACAGGCATCAGAGCATGCACGTCCCTATGACTTTTCTGTGTGGTTAGAGGCATACAAGGTGGAAAAATTTAGAGGATTTGAGGCATTTTTGTTATAAATCCTGTAACAGCCTTAATAATCCAGTTTTATCTGGAAACTATGAAAGCTAATATAAAAATAACAGTAATTTAAAAGTTAGATTAGAACTACAGCAAAGAAACAAACCCCAAAACCACAATGCCTAGAGAGAACTTGGGAAAACAGACACTTAAAAATAAAGATGTTTTTATCAATATAAGGGAACAATCACAGAATTTCAGGGTCTATAAGGGACCTCAAAAGCTCATCCAGTGCAACCCCCCTGCCAACGCAGGATCACCTACACCAGATTACACAGGAATGCATCCAGGCGAGTTTTGACTATCGCCAGAGAGGGAGACTCCACAACCTCCCTGGGCAGCCTGTTCCAGGGCTCTGTCACCATCACAAGGAAAGCATTTTTCCTCACATTTACATGAAACTTCCTGTGCCTCAGCTTCCACCATTGCCCTTGTGCTGTCATTGGGCACCACCAAGAAGAGTCCATCCTCTCCGTACTCACCCTTTACATATTTACAACTATGAATGAGGTCACCTCTCAGTCTCCTCAGCTCCCTCAGTCTCCCCTCATAAGGAAGATGTTCCACTCCCTTCATCATCCTCGTGGCTCTGCGCTGGACTCTCTCAAACAGTTCCCTGAGGTCCTTCTTGAACTGAGGGACCCAGACCTGGACACAATATTCCAGATGCAGCCTCACCAGTGCAGAGCAGAGGGGGAGGAGAACCCCTCTTGACCTACTGTGTCCAGTACTCCCTTGACCTACTGTGTCCAGTTCTGGGCCCTCAGTTTGTTTAGGAAGGATGTTGACTTGCTGGAACATGTCCAGAGAACGGCAACAAAGTTGGTGAGGGGTTTGGAACACAAGCCCTGTGAGGAGAGGCTGAGGGAGCTGGGGTTGCTTAGCCTGGAGAAGAGGAGGCTCAGGGGTGACCTTCTTGCTCTCTACAACTACCTTAAGGGAGGCTGTAGCCAGGCAGAGGTTGGTCTCTTCTCCCAGGCAGGCAGCACCAGAGCAAGAGGACACAGTCTCAGGCCGTGTCAGGGGAGGTTTAGGCTCAATGTTAGGAAGAAGTTCTACACAGAGAGAGTGATTGCCCATTGGAATGGGCTGCCCAGGGAGGTGATGGAGTCACCGTCAAGTTCAGGAAGAGACTTGATAGGGTGCTTGGTTGCATGATTTAGTTGATTAGGTGGTGTTGGATTAGTTGATAGGTTGGACACGATGATCTTGATGGTCTCTTACTGGTCTACCCTATTCTATTCTATTCTATTCTATGGTCACAGCCCTTCTAATCTACCCAGAATGGTGGCCACAGGAGCACATGGCTAGCTCATGGTCATCCTTCCATCCACCAGGACCCCCAGTTCCTTTTTCCCTTCACTGCTCTCCAGCAGGTCAGCTCCCCCATCTGTACTTGTGCATGAAGTTGTTCCTTCCCAGGTGCAAGACTCTACATGCGCCCTTGTTGAATCTAAAGATTACATCCAGAGATTATATGACAGAAAGCAGTCATTGGACTAATCTCATTTTAAATTACATTTCACTCTTAAGCATGGCAAGAACAGTGATGTTTCATGCTGAAACAGCACAGACGATTTAACTGGGCAGCAGTGGTCCATGAAACATGGATTAGGGAAGCAAGCAGTGATTACTTTTGGCAGCTTACATACTTGAGGTCGCACCTACAGGGGCTCATAACTTAGCAAAATGTGAAACAGACAGAAGTTTACTCTATTGCTGGCCTGCTCTTCAGCCATGTCACATTAACTCAGTTAAAGTACTGCAGTATGTAGATGTAACAGCCATGCTGCTAAGGCTTATAGACAAAGTTGTTTAGAGTCCCTTTTAAGAAGTGTAGTTTTCAACAGTTGTCAAGCCATCCATAAATAGTATTTTTTTAGTCAAATTAAACATAGCTTTAACACACCAGAAGTTAATTTTGAAACTAAATTTGATACAGCTATGTCAAAGGCTCTGAGGAGACCTTATTGTGGCCTTCCAGTAGCTGAAGTGGACTACAAGACAGCTGGGGAGGGACTTTTTAGGAAAGGATCATCAAGTCCAACCTATCACCCAATGCCTTCTAATCAATGAAACGATGGCACCAAGTGCCTCATCCAGTCTTCCATTAAACACCTCCAGTGATGGTGACTCCACCACCTCCTTGCGCAGCCCATTCCAATGGCAAATCTCTCTTTCTGGGAGAATTTCTTCCTCACCTCCAGCCTAAACCTCCTCTGGCACAACTTCAGACTGTGTCCTCTCATTCTGTCACTGATTGCATGGGAGAAGAGACCGAACCCCACCTGGCTACAACCTCCTTTTAGGTAGTTTTAGAGAGCAATAAGGTCTCCTCTGAGCCTCCTCTTCTCTACAAGGATTACAAAGATATTTGGAACCTCCTAGGAAATTAAAAGGAGTGGAGAAAGAAGAAAACATGCAATATTAGCAAATGGGAAAGCATGAGAAGTTTGAGGGACTTTGATATTGTAAAGTGATGTAAAGATAGCAAGCACAAATGATAAATTACAACTTGCAATGTCTAAGCTGAATTCATTGGACAACAACCATGGTAACAATGCTGAAAGCAATAAGCATGACAAAATCAAAGGCCTGTAAATAAAGCCATCTAATCCACTGCTGGAAAAGAGGTCAAAATCTTTTGAAATCCCTTAGAAACAGAAATTATGCATACATGGAAAACAAATGCAGGCCAAAATAGAGCATATTGCACTAACAGATAAACTGGGTATGATTAAGCTAAAGCTGGAAATCATGTTTATGATTATACAACTTTCAGGGTTTCAGCTACTATTCCTGCAGAGCAGTGCAATGCATGGTGTGCCTATGAATTCATTCTATTACCACTAACTAAAGGCTTTCAACCACCTGTTTTCTCAGACTGAAACAAAAAGTCAAGGCCCACGTGTTTTAATATCTGCCTGAAATAATCTTTTGCATGGAAGAAAATGATTCTAATTTATTTCTGAACATAATAAATTTTCAGGCAAAAAGCTCAGTAAAACTCACAGCACACCAAGACCTGCACCAACAGAATCACAGGATCACCTAGGTTGGAAGAGACCTCAAAGATCATCAAGTCCAACTGTCACCACAGACCCCATGACTAAACCATGGCACCAAGTGCCACATCTAATCCCCTCTTGAACATATTTCTGAATGCTATGTATAGTCTCATTGAATGATTTGTGTTGGAAGGGAGCCATCAAAGGTCATCTAGTCCAACCCCCTTACAGTGAGCAGCCTGGAGAAGAGGAGGCTCAGGGGAGACCTTCTTGCTCTCTACAACTACCTGAAGGGAGGTTGTAGACATGTGGGGATTGGTCTCTTCTCCCAGGCAACCAGCAACAGAGCAAGAGGACACAGTCTCAAGCTGCACCAGGGGATGTTTAGGCTGGATGTTAGGAAGAAGTTCTTCACAAAGAGATTGGCCATTGGAATGTGCTGCCCAGGGAGGTGTTGGAGTCACCATCACTGGAGGTGTTTAGGAAGAACCTGGATGGGGCGCTTGGTGCCATGGTTTAGTTGATTAGATGGTGCTGGGTGATAGGTTGGACTTGATGGTCTTGAAGGCCTTTTCCAACCTGGTTAATTCTGTCCTACTCTACTCTACTCTACTCTACTCCTATTCTATCCTATCCTATTCTATTCTATTCTATTCTATTCTATTCTATTCTATTCTATTCTATTCTATTCTATTCCATTCCATTCCATTCCATTCCATTCTAATCCTCCACTAAGATCAGGTTGCCCAGAGCCTTGTCCTGCCTGACCTTGAAGATCTCCAGGGATGGGGCTTCAACTACATCCCTGGGTAACCTGTTCCAATGTTCCACCCCCCTAATGCTAAAGAACTTGTTCCTAACATCCAATCTAAATCTGTTCTTCTCTTATTTCAAATCTTTTCCTCTCATTCTATCACTGCAGACCTTTGTAAACAGTCCCTCTGCAGCCTTCTTGTAGGCCTCCTTCAGGTACTGGAAGGCTGCTATTAGGTACCCCTGGGGTCTTCTCTTCTCCATGCTGAACAACCCCAGCTCCCTCAGCCTGTCCCTGTAGGAGAGTGTTCCAGCCTCTCATAAATGCATGCAGTACATAAGACACATCCAGTTCTCCTCAGTACATACCCCAGTTCAGCAGCCTGTTCCTTCAATCGAACAGTTTCTTCAATTTGAACTTGACAAAGTTCCTGAAACGTTCTTGATTCTGATCCTTCAGCTGTTTCAGTTGTGGGTAATGTAGGAGAGTTTAAGATTTCACCATCAAGAAACTGTAAATTAGGAAGGACTTCACACAGAGAACTCCTTGGAAAATAAAAGGTTATAATTAGTTTTAGAGGGGAAAAAAAGGGAAAAAAAAGAGCTAAAATATCCATTTTACTGATGACAAATTACAGATATTTGGCCTTACAACATATGTTAATATAATAACTAAAACTTTACTCACAGGATCAAAGAATGTTAAGGTTGGAAGGGACCTCTGGAGATCATTGAGTCCAACCCCCCCTGCCAGAGCAGGACCATAGAATCTAGTGCAGGTCACACAAGAATGCATCCAGATGGGTCTGGAAAGTCTCCAGAAAAGGAGACTCCACAACCTCTCTGGGGAGCCTGTTCCAGCGCTCTGTCACCCTCACAGTGAAGAAGTCCCTCCTCATGTTGAGGTGGAACGTCCTGTGCTGTAGTTTCTATCCATTGCCCCTTGTCCTATCACAGGGTGCAACTGAGAAGAGCCTGTCCCCTCCCTCTTGACACCCACCAGTTCTTACAGAACTCGGCGAGATTTCTTAATGCTTTGGTGGCATCAAGACTCCTGCTGAAAGACTGACACCAGGGAAGTCAGTGCCAAGATTTTACCTACTTAAATGACAACAGGAAAATCTGTCACACTTGTGCATAGGCACCTGTAATGCACTTGATTAGTAGGCATCAGAGCAAAAATAAGTCATAGGATTAATACAACACACTGATTTTGTTTAAAAGCTGCACAGAATATTAAAGATTGTCAGTCTCCCTCGCTTTACCCTTTCCATATACCACATCCTCCCGAGAGGCTGGAGCCAGGCTCTGCTGGGTGGAGCCCAATGACAGCACAAGGGGCAGTGGTGGATGCTGAGGCATAGGAAGTTTCATGTAAATATGAGGAGAAATTTTTCCCCTGTGAGGGTGACAGAACACTGGAACAGGCTGCCCAGGGGGGTTGTGGAGTCTCCCTCTCTGGAGATATTCAAAAGTTGCCTGGATGTGTTCCTGTGTAATCTGCTGTGGCAGGGGGTTTGGACTGGAGACTGGATGACCTTTTGAGGTCTCTTCCAGCCCCTGAAATTCTGTGATCCTGTGATTCAGTGATAAACCAATATGGTTTTTTACATGACTGACAGGAAAAAAAAATGGAATCCACTTTTGAAATGTTGAATTTGGGTCAGTGAAAGAGATGATAACAGGGATGACATTTCATTGTTATGACAGCTGGGGCCACTGATGTAAGAAAAAATTTGCATGAGAAATGTGTCTACCAGTTAAAAAAAATAAATCAGTATCATCAGTGCCTTCTCTTTTAGGCTATTGTGAAACATAATCTAGTGCTGTGACCTTAGAATCATAGAACTGTTAGAGTTTGAAGGGACATCAAGGTTCAGCTAGTTCCAACTCCCCTGCCATGGGCAGGGACAGCTCACACCAGATCAGGTTGCCCCGAGGCACATCCAGCCTGGCCTTAAAAGCCTCCAGGGATGAGGCTTCCACCACCTCCCTGGGCAACCTGTGCCAGTGTCTCACCACCCTCATGGGGAAGAACTTCTTCCTGACATCCAATCTTAATCTACCCATTTCTAGTTTTCTTCCATTTCCCCTAGTCCTATCACTCCCTGACACCCTAAAAAAGTCCCTCCCCAGCTTTCTTGTAGCCCCCTTCAGATACTGGAAGGCCATAATGAGGTCTCCTTGGAACCTTCTCCTCTCCAGACTGAACAGCCCCAACTCTCTCAGTCATTCCTTATAGGAGAGGAGCTTCAGCCCTCTGATCATCCACATGGCCCTTCTCTGGACATGTCCCAGCACCTCCAGATCCTTCCTGTAATAGGGGCTCCAGAACTGGATGCAGTACTCCAGGTGGGGTCTCACCAGAGCAGAGCAGAGGGGGAGAATCACCTCCCTTGCCCTGCTGGCTCTGCTTCTCTTGATGCATCCCAGCATGTGATGGGCTTTCTGGGCTGCAAGTGCACACTGCTGGCTCATGGTGAGCTTCTCATCCACTTTGTTTCATCTGTTTCTTATACCAGACCAAATTTGTTGGAAGTTTCAAGACTGCAAATTTATTTCAATCAATACACCAAAACTCTGTATTTGATTACAATTTAGGTTTAAGTAACACTTAGGAGCTCTTTGAAAAAGTACTTGTAGGCTCAGCATTCCCTTATAATTAAAACATACCATCTTTTAGAACTCCCTTAACTATTCCCAGTGAAGTAAAGGACTATTAGGCAGCTCAGATAATATATAATAGTTTTAATTAATACTTAAGAACTCTTTGAAAAAAATACTTGTAGGCTCAGCATTCCCTTATAATTAAAAAAAGACCCTGTTTTAGAACTCCCTTAGCTATTCCCAGGGAAATAAAGGACTATTGGGCAGCTCAGATAATACACAGCAATTTTCAAATCAGTCTCTAGGACTGAATTAGAATAGTCCAAAATGCCGTTCAAGAAGACAGCATATTAGGGCTTTTTAAATATAAAACTTTCCTCCTCTCCTGCCCATTGATGTGAGAATAATTCTGCCTGAAAGACATTTTGGAACAAAAGAATTGGTTTAGACAGACAGTCCCTAAACACACGGAGAGAAATGGCCAAAGCTGATGTGGAGACCTTTAAGAGGTGCCATATCAAAGGTGATTGATGCTGGAAGTATGGTGTCTTAGAGCTATGGGATCTCAACACTAGTTTTTCCAGCTGGCTTTCTCCTGATGAAGGGCTGAGTCAATATTTCATTTAGTGAAAACTTCCTGGTGAATATTCTGTCACTTAAGAGACTCTATTAATCATTACAGCATTGAAACACATTCCCCTAGGAGTGCTCAGCCTGATCCCAGGGTTTAATTTCTAAAAAGCAATTTCTTACTACTTCACTTTTGTTGGTGTTATCGCTGGCTGGACATGAAAGTACAAAACCAATTGGGAAATTTCACAACTAATTCCTCTGCTGGTATCAGGGGGTTATGTAAAGTTCACTGGAACATATTGCCTGAAGTTATGGTCAAGGCTGTATTCAGCAAATCCATATTTTATAGTATCCCATACCTTAAATCCTTTAGACAAATGAATCTCTTGTTTAATCAGAAAAGCTCGATTGGGTGAAGCAATCTAAAGTGTCAGTTCTTACAGTTACACTGGAATCCAGAAAGCTTTTCCCTCCTCAAGGTTACAAGTGAAAGAACAGTTAGCTTAAGTAAAAGAGTGGGAATTCAAACAATGCAAATGGGACACTCAAAATATTTTCACAGTCATCCAATTCTATTCACAAAATGATGTGCAGAAAACATGAGAGTGCAAACAGGTCTGCTTCAAAAAAACAAACAAGGCAACCAAGAATGTATTCAGTACAGCTATCTTTCAAAATGGTTCTTTCTCTTCAGACAGCACATAGTCCCAAACACATGGAACCCAAACTTCACTGATGTTGTATTATGCGATCTAATACAGCAAATGTGAACATAAATGATCTAAACACAGAATCCCAGAAACATTCAGGTTAGAAAAGACTCTCAGGATCACCAAGTCCAACCAAGAACCCTACTCCACATGGTTCACCCTAAACCATATCCCCAAGCACCACATCCAAACTACCTTTAAACACATCCATGCTTGGTGATTCAACCACCTCCCTGGGCAGCACATTCCAATGCATGACCACTCTTGCCATGAAAAAATTCTTCCTAATGTCCAGTCTAAACCTCCCCAGTGGCAGCTTGAGGCCATTCCCTCTTGTTCTGTCACTAATTACCTGTGAGGCTAGAGAATTGAATTTTATTTGTTATTTTCATATAACTCTCTTGCAATGTGTGGAAGTGTTGATATTTACCTCACTTGTACCATTTAGCTAATGTATGTACACCAAGGTTTTGGCTGATGATGGGGTGCTTGGTGCCATGGTTTAGTTCTTTAGATGGTGTTGGATGATGGCTTGGACAGTATCACAGTATCACAGTATCACTAAGGTTGGAAGAGACCTCAGAGATCATCAAGTCCAACCTGTCACCACAGACCCCATGACTAGACCATGGCACCAAGTGCCACGTCCAGTCCCCTCTTGAACACCTCCAGGGACGGCGACTCCACCACCTCCCTGGGCAGCACATTCCAATGGCGAATGACTCTCAGTGAAGAACTTTCTCCTCACCTCCAGCCTAAACTTCCCCTGGTGCAGCTTGAGACTGTGTCCTCTTGTTCTGGTGCTGGGGGCCTGGGAGAAGAGGCCAACCCCTTCCTGGCTACAACCACCCTTCAGGTAGTTGTAGAGAGCAAGAGGTCACCCCTGAGCCTCCTCTTCTCCAGGCTAAGCAACCCCAGCTGCCTCAGCCTCTCCTCATAGGGCTGTGCTCAAGGCCTCTCCCCAGCCTTGTTGCCCTTCTCTGGACACGTTCAAGTGTCTCGATGTCCTTCTTAAACTGAGGGGCCCAGAACTGGACACAGGACTCAAGGTGTGGCCTAACCAAAGCAGAGTACAGGGGCACAATGACCTCCCTGCTCCTGCTGGCCACACTATTCCCAATACAGGCCAGGATGATCTTGAAGGTCTCTTCCAACCTTGTCTGTTCTATTCTATTCTATTCTATTCTATTCTATTCTATTCTATTCTATTCTATTCTATTCTATTCTGATTGGTGTGGAAGATGCACACACACACCTATTTTGATTCAGCAAATCAGTTTATTTTCTTACCTCCACCTCCTTTCATGGAGAAGAGGATTTCCTCTGAGTGACAACTCCTTCAGTTTATGACAGCCTCTTAGCCATGTAATGACACCTTTAAGGTCTGTAGTGTAGGAAGGAAGAAAATTTGAATGCAGAGCTGTTTTAGTCCTCATTAAATGATGTGTGAAGGTAAAAATGTACCAAAATCACTAAGTACTACGTCCATGTTTGGAAAATACTTCTGTTTTCTGTATAAATGTGTCTTAAATGGGGGGGAAAAATCAAAGCATTTAATTCATTTCAATAAAATGCTTGGATTGGGGTTTTCTGCTTTTAACACAACTCACCTGCCAAGCAGTTATTTTCAATAGCCAGCTTTTCCAAAGACATCAAAGAATTTAAAGGCACGAGCTCAGTCAATCTAGGAACAAAACAGAAGAGAGGGTTGGATTTTTTTTTGCAATGAAATAAACCAGTAGTTCATAAACCAGAAAGGCACCAGAATCTTTCTAGCCACGACAATTTACTTGTTTACATAAGAAAATTCCCATTTAGCTATCCAAGGAGCTAGAACTGATTACCAAAATGGTAACTTAGAAGTATTGCTTAGTCTTCTCAGTAGCTCAGTGTTTAATATGTACTCCATGTTTTGTTTCATCTGGTAAATGTTTCATTCTGTTTCTGGCATTTAGTGCTGAGGATTTGAAGCCTTGTAAAACTTACTCAACTCAGTTGGCTTTTCATTAGGCACCATAACTCAAGTGAAACTAACAGAAGGCCTTGATTCTGGAGAAGGAATAAAATTTGCTTTTCCTCTTTCTTCATTTCTCATTGCTTAAGCTTCTTGTCAGTTTGATTCTCATCTCCACTCAACACATAGATCATAGAATCATAGAATCAGCCAGGTTGGAAGAGACCTCAAAGATCGTCAGGTCGAACCTGTCACTCAACATCTCATGACTACTAAACCATGGCTCCAAGTGCTACATCCAATCCCCTCTGAAACACCTCCAGGGATGGTGACTCCCACCACCTCCCTGGGCAGCACATTCCAGAGGCTAACAACTCTCTCTGTGAAGAATTTTCTCCTCAGCTCTAGCCTAACCTTCCCCTGGTGCAGCTTGAGACTGTGCCCTCTTGTTCTGGTGCTGGTTGTCTGGGAGAAGAGACCAACCCTCACCTGGCTACAACCTTCCTTCAACTAGTTGTAGACAGCAAGAAGGTCTCCCCTCAGCCTCCTCTTCTCCAGGCTAAACAACCCCAGCTCCCTCAGCCTTTCCTCACAGGGCTTATGCTCAAGGCCTCTCCCCAGCCTCATTGCCCTTCTCTGGACACATTCAAGCATCTCAATGTCCTTCTTAAATTGAGGGGCCCAGAACTGGACACAGGACTCAAGGTATGGCCCAACAAGTGCAGAGTACAGGGGCACAATGACTTCCCTGCTCCTGCTGGTCACACTATTCTTGATGCAGGCCAGGATGCCATTGGCCTTCTTGGCCACCTGGGCACACATTCTTACATTAGGCTCGAGGTGAGGAGGAAGTTCTTCACAGAAAGAGTAATTGGCCATTGGAATGTGCTGCTCAGGGAGGTGGTGGAGTCCCCGTCCCTGGAGGTGTTCAAAAAGGACTGGACATGGCACTTGAAGCCATGGTTTAGTAGTCATGAGGTGATAGGTATTAGGTTGGACTTGGTGATCTCTGAGGTTTTTTCCAACCTGGTTGATTCTATGATTATGTTTGTATTTCTCAACAGGTCAAGGCTGTACTATCCTGTGATACATTTTAGTGCTTCCTCTGTCTGCTTCTGCAAGACTGTGTCAAACACCTGCCTGTTATATAGACACCTATGGAATTGCTCTTCAGGAATATGAGAGCATTTCTCATACAATAAGGTAGCAAGTAGTAGCAAAGCCATGACAAAAATTCCTGTGTAGATTATTGAAGAGTAAATGTAAGGAAACTGAGCTGATACTCATCTGTACAAAGGATTTTAGATGTTAAGAAGTGCATTATCACAACTATAAAAACATCAGTGTCCAGTCTTATTCAAGTTTCCTTACTCACAAACTTGCATTGGTGCAACTAATAATGGGTGTTGAAGAGTTTAGTTAGCTGCCATGCTAGTTCCAAATTATTGCCCTTCAGATTAACAAGTTCATTTTGGTTTATAGTAAATATGAAAGAGGGGAGAAGAAATACAATCAAGGTACAAAAAAAAACTAGAAAAAAGAGTGGGGAAGGGACTAGAGGGAAAGTCTGATGAGGAAAGGCTGAGGGAGCTGGGAGTGATCAGCCTGGAGAAGAGGAGGCTCAAGGGGGAACCTTATCACACTCTACAAGCATTTGAAGGGAAGTTGTAGTCAGGTGGGGGTCAGGCTCTTCTCCCAGGCAACTTGTGACAAGCCCAGAGGGCATGACCTGAAGCTGTGCCAGGCAAGGTTTAGGTTGGATGTTAGGACTATGAGAAGGGGAATTAGAGACTGGAATGGACTGGTGGTGGAGTCACTGTTCCTGGAGGTGTTTAAGGAAAGATTGGATGTGGCACTTAGTGCCATGGTCTGATCAATGTGGTGGTCAAGTCCATAGTCTGGACTTGATGATCTCCAGCCTCAATAATTCTGTGATTCTGTTGTGATCAAAGGTGCAGAGTCCAACTGCAGATCTGGAACTATTGGTGCTCCCTAAAGGTCAGTACTAGGTGCAGTCTTATCCAACATCTTCATCAACGTCCTGGATGAAGGGATAGAGCACACCCTCGGAAATTAGCTGATGATACCAAACTGGGGGGATTGGCTGATACACCAGAAGGCTGTGTGGCCATGCAGCAAGATCTGGACAGGCTGAAGGGTTGGGCAAAGGGGAACCTAATGTGGTTCAGTAAGAGTGCTGAACCTGGGGCACTGGAACAGGCTGCCCAGAGAGTTTGTGGAGTCTCCTCCTCTGGAGACATTCCAAACCCTGCCTACATGTGTACCTGTGTGACCTACTCCAGGTGATCCTGCCTTGGCAGCATGGTTGGACTGGATGATCTCTGGAGGTACCTTCCAACCCCTAACATTCTGTGATTCTATGATTATTTTTTCAAATATCATCAGGGGAGGTTTAGGCTGGATGTTAGGAAGTAATTCTTCCCAGAAAGAGAGATTTGACATTGGAATGGGCTGCCCAGGGAGGTGGTGGAGTCACCATCACTGGAGGTGTTTAGGAAGAGACTGAATGAGGCACTTAGTGCCATGGTTATTGATTAGATGGTGTTGGGTGATAGGTTTGACTCGATGATAGTTTGGGCTCGGGGATCTCGAAGGTCTTTTCCAACCTGGTTAATTCTGTATTCTATTCTGTAGATATTTGTAGCTAAGAATATGGCTGTGAAAACCAAAATCCAGGACTGAGATTATAGACTCACATATCCAGAAATATTCAGGAAAAAAACCTCACCCTTTGCACAGGGGCGAAAGGCAATGCAGAATTTTTTAACCTATAGTGAGTGAGCTCTCTGGATCTTTATCAGTATATGCTGGGGTGAGTTACAAACTGTCTCCTGGAGTGTGCCTGCCTGCTGTTGGCATTATGAGAGTTAAAATGTTTCCCTGTCATTCTATAGCTTTCCTTTTACTGACATTCTTTGTTAATTTTTTTCCTAAGAAAATTCAAACCAGAAAGACAAAGGACATTACTGAAAACTTAATACTACTTGACCTTGTCACATTAGCCCTGGGCATAAGAGAGATATAAATTACAAAGAAGACACAAAAGTAAGAGACATTCACAAAAAAGCAAGCTATAGCTTCCTCTTTCTGCTCCCATTTAAGGCTGGAGCAGGGCAGGACACAAATAGCCACAGAAATTATGTCAGAAAACAAGATTTAAAGTAGTAAAAGAATTGCAGGTACGCATCAGAGAAAATACAGATTGCTTTGCTGAACACAAACAGCAGTTCCTGCTCAGGATGGTCCAAATCCTGCTGCACATTTGCTCTCCCCCTGAAAAATTAATATTAACAAAAGGCTAGCAGGAAGGAAGGCAAAAAAATTAAGCTTCATCTTAATGTAGCTCTTTCAGTAAAGCACATATTTCTTCTTAATTCTTTCTAGCTAAAGATATTTTTGCTTGCAATACTGACTATATGCAGTAACCAAATACAGTGAAGGAACTCTGTCAGCCCCTTATCTCATGAATACCCTAGGAGGCATTATGGTGCCACATACTTAAAAAAAATAAACTTATCACCAGCAAAGAACTACTGAAAGTGATCAAAAAAAGATCTAGACTGGTAAAGATGGGATGGGGAAAACCATTATGTGTGAGTATAGCTTCTCATGACTGGCTTATTTCAACATTCAATGATGGATTGACCACTCTAGAAAAGCAGTCAAACTGTCACAATATGATGGCTTGAAATGACAGTGAGCTCGACCTTTACCTCTGAGAAGCTAGGTTAAAACCAGGGATACCACATGTATTAAAGTAGGGAGAAAAATACATGCTAATAAGCCTTTTAGGAATAGTATGTATCTAGTTGCAAAAACATGGAAGCAACATGTTCACAAAGAATTTGACTGTGGTCAAAGGGACCCTTTCTGGAAAAGGGAAAAGGAGAGGAGCAAAGGAAGGGAGAAAAGGAGGGGAGAAAGGGAGGGGAGAAAAGGAGGGGAGGAAAGGAGAGGAGAAAAGGAGGGGAGGAAAGGAGGAGGAAAGGAGAGGAGGAAAGGAGAGGAGAAAAGGAGGGGAGATAAGGAGAGGAGAAAAGAAGGGGAGAAAAGGAAGGGAGAAGTGGAGGGGAGAAAAGGAAAGGAGAAAAGGAGGGGAGAAAAGGAGGGGAGGAAAGGAGGAGAAATGGAGGAGAAAAGGAGGGGAGGAAAGGAGGGCAGGAAAGGAGGAGAAAAGGAGAGGAGAAAGGAGAGGAGAAAAGGAGGGTGAAAAGGAGGGGAGAAAAGGAGAGGAGAAAGGAAGAGAGAAAGGAAGAGAGAAAGGAAAAGGAAAGGAAAAGAGAAAGGAAAAGGAAAGGAAAAGAGAAAAATAAAAGAGAAAGGAAAAGAAAAGAGAAAGGAAAAGAAAAAAGAAAAGAGAAAGGAAAAGGACAAGAAAAAAAGAAAGGAAAAGAAAAAATTAAAAAAGGATTTTTATTTATTACACTAAGAAAACCAAGACATAGTAAAAAAAGAACTTGGTCATATTATTGCTGTAATAAAGGAGAAATTCTAAGAGGAGTAGATTTATGTATTTAGTAGGTTTATGTATTTTGAAGTTGTAAACCATAAAAAAAGGAGAAAAAAGGAAAGCAAAAAGGAAACAATTAGGAAAAAAAGAACTTTTTCATATTATTGCTGCATTAAAATAAAAATTTAAAGAGGAGTAGATGCATATATTCAGTAGGTTTATGTGCTTTGAAGTTGCAAACAAAGAAAAGGGGGGAAAAGTTAAAAGAAGACAGAAAAAAGTATTGGCTACTGAACATCAGATAAATTGAATGTTTAACTGAAGAAGACATTAACAACTAAGCTACATAATTAGGTGGAATGACATGTAAATGTAACTTCCACATGCAGCCTTAACATGTATTAACCATGTATTGATTTTAGTCCCAGGAGCAAGGTTTGTTTTCCCTCCGACACTGAAATCTTCACCCACGACATCAAACAAAACCTCAAATGCGCCTTTTTGAACGTAGCGTAAGAGCTACAAAACAGAGCACAGATCTTTTTTGGTGTAGTCTTAAATCTGCAGTAACCAAGTCAAGAAGATATTCATCACTGGCTTTGGTCAACAGCACATTGACCAGGTACATGTGTGTGAAAGCCACAATAAAACACCTGATAAACACAGTGGTGAAATCGCTGCCATACTTGAAGGAGGTAGCCACGACCTGCTACATTATAAGTCCTTGCTGCTAGACTACAGGTTTAAACCAATCAATTGGGGAGTCTAATCTTTGGCAATTTCTGGTTTATGATGCAGACAAAACATCTCAGGAACAATAATAATAATAAACCCCCTGCAAATTAGTGTCAGATTTTTTTTCTTCTTTTCTTCTTTAGTTTTTACAGCACCTAACTTTTAGAAATGAATACAGATTCACAGCATTAGCATGATATGGGCTTCCTGCAATCAGTAAAAAGGAAATGGCACTCAGTGCACACTTGCAGGGGAAAAAAAAAAACGTAGAAAATTGCACTAGCTGTGGGATAAAAGTAAAGAAACAGCTTTTCTTTCAACAGCTTACTCCATTACATTCACTGTTTCCACAGAGCACCGAGTTACTTACGCTGTATAGCACACACATATGGAGCTGCTTATAAGTGAGTGTAACAGGGCAGGCTACTGAAATGCCAGGAATTTTGAGCCTTTTAATATGCATTTCAGGTATCTTGTCCTGTTTGTCACACAATATTTGAGATAAGCTATAGGTATTATCAAGGGAAGAAAGGGAACTGTCTGGAGAGGAGGGGTGTGATTATTTTCAGCACATCCACTTTGACGATGGAAAGAGAAGTGCTTTCTCCCAGTCATAGAATCATAGAATCAATAAGGTTGGAAAAGACCTCAAAGATCGTCAAGTCCAACCCGTCACCCAAGAACTCATGACTACTAAACCATGGTACCAAGTGCCACATCCAATCCCTTTTTGAACACCTCCAGGGACGGGGACTCCACCACCTCCCTGGGCAGCACATTCCAATGGCTAACAACTCTCTCTGTGAAGAACTTTCTCCTCACCGCGAGCCTAAACATCCCCTGGTGCAGTTTGGACCAAACATTGCATCTCAGCTTGGCCACTGCAAAAGTGGAATAAGCACTGTAATGGACATTAAAAACTGTAAGATCATGGGACAGGCAAGTGACATCAGGTACATCTACACAGCCAGCCCAGCACAACATAGAGGCAGAGGCTGCATTCAAGCTACACCGGGCGTGGTGGTCCTCAGCCTGCTCTATCCCCTAGCAAGCACTACAAGGTCTACAAGCAGTTTTACAATCATTTTACTACACACAGCATAGTTGCAGGGAAAAAACAAACAAACCCAACAAAAAAAACCCCACAACAAACTGGAGGAAAAGGAAGAAAGCTGTAAGAAGATAGAGCCACATTCTTGCATGTTCCAGCAAAAGCTGAAGAGGACAAGAGAAAAAAAAAAGAAAACATAGTGAAGAATGTGAAGTAAATCAATCTGTGTGATTCAGAATCTAACACTTAACAAATAAGGCTCTTGTAAATCATGGGCAGGAAGCACTTTCTCCAAATTCCAGAAGAATTAATAAAAGAACAAAAAGGGGAAAAACCCCAGAAGCCCAGTACCTTGAAGATTAGATGCTGTAAATGGAGCTGTTATATTTGCATCCAAGAGTTTACATCCATATAATTTCATTAGAGATTATATGAAAACAATATGAAAAGTTATGTAAAAGTATAGGTTGCATACACTCAAATAATATTAATTTTCCATGAAGGACATTCCTTACAAGAACAGGACTAAGTATTACAGATCTTTTCCTCCCCCAGGTTCCCAGACACAAAGAATTAAATGTCACATAGGATGGGATTTCTCTGTTCAAATGTGAGCCTGTCATTTTGACTCTAGCAGTCAATGAAGATGAGCAAGCACTTGTAGAATAGAATAGCATAGAATGGAATGGAATGGAATGGAATGGAATGGAATGGAATGGAATGGAATGGAATGGAATGGAATAGAATAGAATAGAATAGAATAGAATAGAATAGAATAGAATAGAATAGAATAGAATAGACAGACCAAAGCAGGTTGGAAGAGACCTTCAAGATCATCACGTCCAACCTATCAACCAATCCAACCCACCTAAACAACTAAACCATGGCACCAAGCACCCCATCAAGTAGGGTAGGATAAATCTCAAGGAAAATGGCTAGAAAAATAGCATACTCTAACAGGAAAATAGAGTGAGTGGTTTAAAGTGTACATTCTATGTATTGTGGGTAAGAGAGTATATTCTGTTTGTTCAGCTAAGGTGAATCTTATTCAAAAGGTGACAGCATAGAGAAATAATTTAGACCCATTTAAAATTAACTTTGCTTCTTTCTTATTGTAAACTATAACAATTGTTCTTTCTTCTTCTTCTTCTTTTTTTTTTTTTTAAAGCAGAATTTAAACTGAGGAAAAGAGGGAGAGGAAATAAAAAATTAACTCCTGAATGTCTGGTCGTTCTAACCTCACAGCTGGACAGATTAGCTCAGAAAAGGAACCGAAAGCTAAATTACAGAGCGCTGGAGTGTCTCGAGCCTTTTCAAACTGAGCCACAAGAATGATAAACTCAAAGAAATATGCTTTGTTTGGAGGAAATTGACATATATGGATATAAAAAAATGAAAAAGAATAGCCTTATTTCTCCTTTTTAACTCTAGCAGTTGCACTTAACATAGCCCTCAAAGTCTGTTTTGAATAAGCTAGCTGTGAAATATGAAGTTTGACAGGCATACTCTAGCAACAATTGCTACAGACACAAACAAAACCAACACCACCCCAAAAAAGCACCCCATGGTTTTAATAATGCCACAATGCTTCAAAAATTATGTTCACATAACATCTAATAGAAAAAAATTACTCTTCCTAGTTAATGCTGTTCCGAATTTTCTCAGCTAAAGGTAGCCAACGACACTACTTGCCAACCACTTGCTCCCCAAAAATATCTAGAAAAGACTTCAGTGATGCTTTAACCACACTGAGAATTCTTCTGCTCAGACAAATGCTGTGTTATTAAATTCTTCTGTATCAGTTTTCTAAATGGGAGAATGTCTCCTGCTTACCTATTTTGAGATAGCAAAAGAATCTGCAGTAGAGGCAGCCAATACAAAGACAGCATTCTGACAGCAGAAATGCTATTGTCATCCAAATGCAGTTCTCTTAGGAGAACATGATTTTCCAGTCTTGGAAGCTAAACAGAAAAGGGGATGGTTATTTAAAATGAATATAAATTAGAGAACCAACAATGGAATGCTTACCAGACACTTTTCATGAATTATTGCTAAATACAAACAAAAGCCATTTTGGATAAATGCGGCGTTTCCTTATTCTGTAGGTAACAGCTGTCACACAAAATCTCTGCATATCAGGTGGTATTTTTTACCTAGTTTTCGACCCAATTTGATTCTTCAATAGAAATTGGACAAAAATTTTAAAAAGAAAGAAAGAAAAAAATAAAGTCAAGGCCCCAAGAGTCACAATCTTACAGTGTTATTCATGCAGTTATTTGCTGCTCATGGAGAATGGTTTCCCACTCTTGGATTCAGGAAAGACTCATTGTCGGCAAGCATGACAACATGTTGTTAGCAAACTACCTTTCCTACTTTTCTGTTTCGAATGCTGCAGCCCAAACATTAGCTTTTGGAGGCTCAGCACACATCAAATCAGCCTGAAATATTACTCATCTGCAATGATAATATTTTGTTAGATCTGAAACAAAGAATCAGCGTCATATAATACAACTGGAAGACTAGATAAACAAAAGAGGGAAATATATTCCTGAGGGGCCAATTTTTCAAGGACTTTAGGAGCAAGAAAATACTTCCCTGCTAGCTGTTTGTATCATTGGAAAACCTCCCTCTAACAAGAGAAGAAAAAGGTTAGGCTACCTAAGAGCATGAAACACCCCACAGCAATCAAAGAGCAGATGATCAGCATGCTGACAAGAACAGGTAAACAACGTGAACAAAGATGCCTGCACAATAGCCCCCAGCTTTTACCTCCTGCAGGTTATTGCCTTGCAACTTCAGAATCTGAAGCAGGCCACAGTTCTCAATGCCTTCAACTTGGGTGAGAAGATTGAAGGAGCAGTCCAGGTGAATGAGAGTAGGTGCCTCACAAAGTCCTTTTGTGCTGATTAACTGATTATGGTCCAAAATTAATTGCTGAAGATTCTTCAATGCCTCCAGGCCACCTGAAAATCAAAGACTTCAGCTGAATTGTGCCATAATGGAATAAAAACCTATTGGTTCTCAAGCACTGTGAAGATGCTGAACTTTCAATACAGATGTTTTATTACCAATATTTTTAATAACAATTAATATTAGTTCTGTATAAGGCTTATAAATAACTGCTGTATTTTGACCCTACAAAATACACAGTGTGCACAGCTCACAGATTTCTGATTGTGTTTAACCATTCATAACCCTTTTAGAGCTTCTGTGGGAACAGAACCTTCTTTCAGTGATAAATTATGCTTACTATGCTTAAAGCATTTATACAACCCCCTACTCAGAACCTGTGGGCTCTGTGAAATGTTAACAGCCTTCTGAAAATTACCCCTCAGAAAGGAAAGAGTATTTAGGTTGAAAATGTAATTTTCATTATTTCACTTTAAAAGGCTTCTTTTCAAGACATTAGCAAAATGAGGCCAAATGAGGGCAAAATGAGGCCAGCACCACCTCTATTATTTAAGTGCACCTTGGTTAAGGAATTGTGTAATGAAATGTTTTTGGTGAAGAAGTGTAGAAAGAAAATGTAATGCCTTTAAGTGTTTAAAACTGCACTTCTATAGCCATTACACACTCAACAAACTTACTCCTGCCAGCTAAAGAGCAAGAATGTGCATGATCTCCACCCCAGTAAGATGCAAAGGGAAAGCTTCTTGTCAATGTTTTTCTTTCACAGAGTTTTTCCCAACCACACTCCTAGAATACCAAAACTCACACTGCCTTTCCATAGTCCTGCACGTGTTAGATGTTCTGCAATAGCACTGATGAGTCCAAACAGGTTTTCTGCATACTTGCACTAAAACACCTTTGATGGGACAGACTTCCTTTCCACAATATATATAAAACAAGGCACTTCTGAATCACAGAATATACCTGGCTGGAAAAGACCTCAAGGATCATCTAGTCCAACACTCAACCCAGCACTACCAGTCAACACTAAACCATGTCCCTAATTTACTTTTCTTTTATGTATCCTTTGTAGGGTTATTTGAGGTAATACTTTTCCTTATTTCATGCATAACTTGCCAAGTTCCCAAAAGGAAGTTGTGTGAGCTTTACAGAGGTTAATGTCTTTATGATTGTTCTCTGAGAATGAACTGGGTTGTGTACTCTGCACTGGTTAGGCCACACCTTGAGTACTGTGTCCAGTTCTGGGCCCCCCAGTTTAAGAAGGACATCGAGATGCTTGAATGTGTGCAGAGAAGGGCAACAAGGCTGGGGAGAGGCCTTGAGCACAAGCCCTACAAGGAGAGGCTGAGGGAGCTGGGGTTGCTTAGCCTAGAGAAGAGGAGGCTCAGAGGAGACCTCATTGCTGTCTACAACTACCTGAAGGGTGGTTGTAGCCAGGAGGGAGTTGGTCTCTTCTCCCAGACAACCAGCACCAGAATAAGAGGACACAGTCTCAAGCTGCACCAGGGGAAATTTAGGCTGGAGGTGAGGAGGAAGTTCTTCACTGAGAGAGTTGTTAGCCGTTGGAATGTGCTGCCCGGGGAGGTGCTGGAGTCACCGTCCCTGGAGGTGTTTCAGAGGGGATTGGATGTGGCACTTGGTGCCATGGTTTAGTAGTCATGAGGTGTTGGGTGACGGGTTGGACCTGACGATCTTTGAGGTCTCTTCCAACCTGGTTGATTCTATGATTCTGTGATTATATATGAGGTCTCTTCCAACCTTGGTGATGATACTGTGTGATACTGTGTGATACTGTGATACTGGGTGATACTGTGATACTGTGTTATACTGTGTGATACTGTGAGACCAAAGGCCAGCTTGCACCAGAGATTACTGTGAATACAGAAGAGGAATTTTAAGAAGAAAGTGAATGATAAGGAGAAAAGAGAAGTAAAAAAAAAAAACACCCCCAAACCCAACAACAACAACAACAACCCCAAACCAAACAACCAAAAAATTTAAATGCCAATAGCAGTACATTTTAAAAACTCCAATCAAATATAAGCCTCAGACCATAGCAATTTAAAAATGGAAAGCACCTAGGCATAAAACAATCACCTGATTTAAAAAGCTATCCTACCTCTAACCCAAATGTCCCAAACGTCCATACTGTAACTTCCAAACTCTGCTTTGGGAAATACAATATACGAACATTTAATTATTCTGAAAGAATTTCA
>CM037632.1:5677866-5706567 GCA_015227895.2 Colaptes auratus | reverse complement strand
GATACTGTGAGACCAAAGGCCAGCTTGCACCAGAGATTACTGTGAATACAGAAGAGGAATTTTAAGAAGAAAGTGAATGATAAGGAGAAAAGAGAAGTAAAAAAAAAAACAAACCCAAACCCCAAACAACAACAACAACAACCCCAAACCAAACAACCAAAAAATTTAAATGCCAATAGCAGTACATTTAAAAAACTCCAATCAAATATAAGCCTTCAGACCATAGCAATTTAAAAATGGAAAGCACCTAGTGCATAACACAATCACCTGATCTTAAAAGCTATCCTACCTCTAACCCAAATGTCCCAAACGTCCCATACTGTAACTTCCAAACTCTGCTTTGGGAAATAAATATACGAACATTTAATTATTCTGAAAGAATTTCAACCATGTCCGTGAATACTATCCTGACTGTTGAGCGTTAGGGCTCAATTTTCTTGCGGGCTTAGGTAGAGATCAAAAAGGAACCAGCACCATCTAGTGGTCTCAAGACAAATTCGTTTCAATGAACAGCTTCCAGCACCTCCCTTCCCATGAGCGGTGCCTTAAATCTTCGCTTTTAAGTGATCAGCATAGCAGTACTGGAAATTTTAAAAGCACTGCATTAGTGTGGAGGGGGACAGAGAGGACTGACTGCACACAGAGTAAGAAAAGGCAAGGAGTAGGGAGTTAGAGGGACAGGGCTATACTTGAGAGTGTCCAACAGAGGGCTGCAAGGATGGTTAAGGGACTTGAGCACTGCCTTATGAGGAAAGGCTGAGAGACCTGGGACTGTTTAGTCTGGTCAGGAGAAGGCTGAGAAGGGATCTAATATCTGAGGGCTGGGTGTCAGGAAGGAAGAAACAGGCTCTGCTCACTTGTGTCCTGGGATAGGGATGATCAGAGGGCTGGAGCACCTCTCCTGTGAGGACAGACTGAAAGAGTTGGGGCTGTTCAGTCTGGAGAAGAGAAGGCTCCAAGGTGACCTCATTGTGGCCTTCCAGTATCTGAAGGGGGCCTACAAGAAGGCTGGGGAGGGACTTTTCAGGATATCAGGTTGAGATAGCACTAGGGGGAATGGAATGAAGCTGGAGGTGGGGAGATTCAGGCTGGATGTGAGGAGGAAGTTCTTCACCATGAGGGTGGTGAAGCCCTGGAATGGGTTGTCCAGGTAGGTGGTTAAGCCCAGGACCTGGACAGGCTGGAGAGGTGGGCACAAGCCAACCTCATGAGCTTCAACAAGACCAAGGGCAGGGTCCTGCATCTGGGTCAAGGCAATCCCAGGCACAAATCCAGGCTGGGCAGTGCCTGGCTGGAGAGCAGCCCTGAGGAGAGAGACTTGGGGAGGGCCCCATCCCTGGAGGTGTTTAAGCCCAGGCTGGATGAGGCTCTGGCCAGCCTGATCAAGTGCAGGGTGTCCCTGCCCATGGCAGGGGGGTTGGAACTAGATGATCCTTGTGGTCCTTTCCAACCTTGACTGATACTATAATACCATGGAAACTACAGCACAGGAAGTTCCACCTCAACATGAGAAGGAATTTCTTCACTGTAAGGGTGACAGAGCACTGGAGCAGGCTGCCCAGAGAGGCTGCAGAGTCTCCTTCTCTGGAGACTTTCCAGTCCAATCTGGATGTGTTCCTGTGCAACCTGTGTTATATTCTATGGTCCTGCTCTGGCAGGGGGGTTTGGATTCAAAGATCTCCAGAGGTCCCTTCCAACCCCTAACATCCTGTGATAATACAGGATCTGGAAATTTCCTGTCCTGCATGCTGCACTAAGCAGCTTAGTTACATCTCCTTCCCATCTGCCTTATTTAATGAGAGTGAATGTCATTCAGAACAGAGATGCCAAACTCCGTATGACGGGATCACAATCTATTCTGGATCAAATGCAGTCCAACAGAAACATAGACAGTGAGGGAATAATGTAATGCAAACAACTGGTATTTCAATGCTGCTTCTGCACACATGCAAAATTAAAAATAAGTATGAAAGTCTTCTGCACATTTCCAGATATTGTCTGTTTCACATACAGTGTCACCAGCAACAGCTACAGCAGTAGATGGGAAAATGCTTCCTGCTGAAAACCAGGCTTGTGGAGAATCTGTATGGAAGTAGCTCTTAGCAATTTCCAAAGTGCAGTTGGAGGCTGTTGGCTCTCAGCTATCTGTTTAGGTGTCTTAGCTATCACAGGGTGTTAGGGGTTGGAAGGGACCTCTGAAGATACAATACAATAATACAATACAATAAACCAGGTTGGAAGAGACCTTCAAGATCATGATGTCCAACCTATCAACCAGTCCAACCCACCTAAACAACTAGACCATGGCACCAAGCATCCACAGTATCACAGTATATCACAGTATCACAGTATCACAGTATAACCAAGGTTGGAAGAGACCCCAAGGATCATCAAGTCCAACCTGTCCCAACAGACCTCACAACTAGACCATGGCACCAAGTGCCAAGACCATGGCACCAAGTCCCATCAAGCCTCCTCCTGAACACCTCCAAATATTCCTCCAGTTATTACAGATAATACACCTCCAGATATTCCAGTCACACAGGAACACATCCAGATGGGGCTGGAAAGTCTCCAGAGGAGACACCACAACTTCTCTGGGCAGCCTGTTCCAGTGCTCCGTGACCCTTGCAGTCAAAAAGTTCTTACTCATGTTGAGGTGGAACTTCCTGCGCTGGAGTTTCCATCCATTGCCCCTTGTCCTATCCCAGGGGCACAAGTGAGCAGAGGCTGTCCCTTCCTTCCTGACACCCAGCCCTCAGATATATATAAACATTCATTAGATCTCCTCTCAGTAGTCTTCTCTCCAGACTAAAGAGCCTCAGGGCTCTCAGCCTTTCCTCATGAGCTCTGCAGTACCTTCTCTGTGTGACAAAGAGGAATGATAAGAGAGGTGTGAAAGCTGAGAGTGAACATGAAAAAAAAACAGATGGAAAAAACCCTCCAAAATGGAAAGGTATCTGATTAAAAAACCAAACCCTTGTATGTGCTTTCTTAACATGAGCAGGTTCAAAGAAACATTTTCAACTAGCCACAGCTATGCACTGCTATTCTCAGCACTGCCAGGATTTTAGCCAACACACAACAGCAACAGACACCCTACAAAAGAATCTTCTACTATTCAAGTCAAAATGATGCATTCTGTGTCAGAAAAAATGTGAACCAAAGCATTTCACATCCCCCAAATACAAACATACACACTGAACTTCAGGGGATTACTGATCCAATTACTTTGTGAGCATGCATTCTTAGGGGGAAGCATCATTAAGATATATTGCTCATATTTTCAGTGTTATTTTTAAGGGGTTTCTGGCAATTCCAGTTTTTCCCCTACTGATGTTGTATTTCAATGAGAGAAGAAAAAAGATTCATCAAAAAATCATAATATGCTTGAAAGTTCCTACATTAAGTTACTACAAGAGGCTGAGGGAGCTGGGATTGTTTAGCCTGGAGAAGAGGAGGCTCAGGGCGACCTCATTGCTCTCTACAACTACCTGAAGGGTGGTTTGTAGCCAGGAGGGGGTTGGTCTCTTCTCCCAGGCAACCAGCACCAGAACAAGGGGACACAGTCTCATGCTGTGCCAGGGGAAGTTTAGGCTCAAGATGAGGAGAAAGTTCTTCCCAGAAAGAGTAATTGTCCATTGGAATGTGCTGCCCAGGGAGGTGGTGGAGTCCCCATCACTGGAGGTGTTTAGAAAGAGACTGGATGGGGTGCTTGGTGCCATGGTTTAGTTGATGAGATGGTGTAGGGTGATAGGCTGGACTTGATGATCTCTTGAGGTCTTTTCCAACCTTGTTGATTCTATTCTATTCTATTCTATTCTATTCTATTCTATTCTATTCTATTCTATTCTATTCTATTCTATTCTACTCTACTCTACTCTACTCTACTCTATTCTACTCTACTCTACTCTATTCTAACTTCACCAGCATTACTGGCCACATTCATGCTAATCATGTGGTTCTCTAAGCACTTTATTTTACTATTTCTCATTAGGGCACTGCTATGGTTTTACAGTCAGCATCAACATTCCAGCACCATTATTCTCAGGCACTATAAGCACTTGTTTACAAATACTAATATTCCAAATATTCACATAAGCAAAAAAATTTCCTTGTGATGTCTCATGGCATCCCAATACCCATGTTCATATATTTCAAGCTGGTTTTTAACAGTGGAAATTGTTTCATTATATAAATGTCTTATGTGAATGCATTCCACCTATCAGCTTAATAATTGCTTTATATTTATCTTCCTGCTGTCCACCAGGAAAATAGAAGTATCTCCACATACTATAAAGACATTTAAGAGTCTCAATCACTAGACAATTGAAATCCAAATCAAAGTCTCCTTATCTCTTTTCCATTCCCAGCTCTACAATCTTTCCAATTAACACTTTCACATTTAGCACACACTAAGAACACAAACAGAAAATCACTTTCTCAGGTTGCATGTTTCACAGTATCACAGAATCACCAAGGTTGGAAGAGACCTCAAAGATCATCAAGTCCAACCTGTCACCACAGACCTCATGACTAAAACATGTCACCAAGTGCCACGTGCAATCCTCTCTTGAACACCTCCAGGGATGGTGACTCCACCACCTCCCTGGGGCAACCCATTATAATGGCTAACAACTCTCTCAGTGAAGAACTTTCTCCTCACCTCCAGACTAAACTTCCCCTGGTGCAGCTTGAGACTGTGTCCTCTTGTTCTCGTGCTGGTTGGTAGAGAGAAGAGACCAACCCCCTCCTGGCTACAACCACCCTTCAGGTAGTTGTAGACAGCAATGAGGTGTCCCCTGAGCCTCCTCTTCTCTAGGCTAAACAACCCCAGCTCCCTCAGCCTCTCCTCCTAGGGCTTGTGCTCAAGGACTCTCCCCAGCCTCGTTGCCCTCTCTGGACACATTCAATTGATAGAAAACTAATTATTTTCTCACAACCATTTTTTTTTCTTGGCCATAAGATTTTATTTCAATGGACAAATCCCTGAAGATTCATCTCTGCTAATGCTGAAGTTGCAATCACCTGCATCTCAGTGGCCTTTCACAGTCTGTCATGAACTAAAACCTAAGTCCCTGGCGTATAAGGGGGGCTGTTAAATCCAGTTTTGTTCTATCATCTGCTCTGCTGCCTTCTTAAATTTGCTGCTTTCAAGCCTTGAGAGCTCCCTTTCAAGTAACGATCCAGCAATTTACTGCTCTCTTTTCTCAGCTGCTAATGTTGCTTTTGAGAGACCATTAATGGCCTTCCTTCCATGCACCACTCTACAAAAAATTGGTTTCTCCACTTAGACACAGCAAAGCTCTTGATTATTTTCACTGCACTACACTACCCTAACCTTCTGTCAGTAGAAAAGGCTCTGGATCCTCATCAAATCTACATAACACAAAGCTTTCAATACAATATTTTTGGCTTGACAGAAGCTGAGTCACAATATAACCCCTTAAGGACTTTACAGTCTGGCAGTACAAATAGAGGATATGAAAAAGTCCTGGCTGGCCAACAGAAAACAGCTATCACCTGGCAGAAAGATTTAATGTATTTATGCATCTGTTCAGTGATCTTGGTACATGTAAATCCTTAGTAGTTAACTGCATGCTAAAGGTACCTCTTGTCTGCCAGTTGTTGGCCCTAACAAACATAAATAAATATAACAGAGGTTGGCCCACTTGCTGTGTCTAAATTATTTCCATGATTTTACCATAGACTTTTTTCCAGCTTTGGAGCAATGAGCCAGAGTGGGAGGCAAATACAGAACAGTAGTTTGGAGCCAAAATGAGCAACATTTTAGTAGAAAGCAAAAAATTTAGTCCAGTGTTTAGCAGGGTTCAAAGCCTCAGAGAGGTAATACAATTCCTATATAACTTACTGTGTCAGTCAGGAACACACTGAAATTCTCTGCAGTTGCAAGGCTAAGCTTTATATTAATTGTTTCTTTGGTTAAACTGAACTCAGGCTACTTACATATTCTATGTCATTTGCAGACAATAACCCCATGTAGTGCTACAGGCTGGGATCAGAGTGGCTGGAGAGCGACCAGGCAGAAAGGGACCTGGGGTTAGTAGTTGATAGTAGGCTGAACCTGAGCCAGCAGTATGCCCAGGTGGCCAAGAAGGCCAATGGCATCCTGGCCTGCATCAGGAATAGTGTGGCCAGCAGGATCAGGGAGGTCACTCTGTCCCTCTACTCAGCACTGGTTAGGCCACATCTTGAGTCCTGTGTCTAGTCCTGTGCCCCTCAGTTTATGAAAGAAGTTGACTCGCTGGAACGTGTCCCCAGAAGGGCAACAAAGCTGGGGAAGGGTTCAGAGCACAGCCCTGTGAGGAGAGGCTGAGGGAGCTGGGGTTGCTTAGCCTGGAGGAGGCTCAGGGGAAACTTTATTGCTGTCTACAACTACCCGAAGGGAGGTTGTAGCCAGGTGGGGGTTGGTCTCTTCTCCCAGACAACCACCAACAGAACAAGAGGAGACTGGATGAGGCACTTGGTGCCATGGTTTAGTTGATGAGATGGTGTTGGGTGATAGGTTGGACTTGATGATCTCAAAGCTCTCTTCCAACCTGGTTAAGTCAATTCAATTCAATTCAATTCAATTCAATTCAATTCAATTCAATTCAATTCAATTCAATTCAATTCAATTCAATTCAACTCAACTCAACTCAACTCAACTCAATTCAATTCAATTCAATTCAATTCAATTCAATTCAATTCAATTCCTGAGGTTAGCAGCTGCCTGGCCTGGAATCCAATGAAGGTATAGTTCTGAATATAAACAGCTCAAATATTGGTGTACAAATTGGATAAATTTTTCATTAATTTGCTTACCAACATGAGTGATTCTGTTGTAGGAAAGTTCAAGATTTTGGAGCTTTATGCAGTCATCTAAGCCATAAAGTGATGTAAGGTGGTTTTTATTCAGAATCAGAACACAGAGATTTTCTAGATGGTCACAGTTAATTATCTGAATGTGGTTTTCCTGCAATGAGAATATTAAATAGCTGAATTCAGTGTGAAAATATGGTAATTGCTTGCTCTACCCCTAAACTTCCAGCTAGGAGTAAGGGTATCTCCATTGCTTTCCAGTAGGAAAATAAATTGATGAGTCACAGAAGCAGCCTTTTATCCACCTGGGATAGACCAAAAAATGTATGTTGAACCCCATTTTGGCTCTGAAGATATCCAGGAGTTCAAATGAGAAGTGTAAAGAAAATCTAAGGACAGAGTAGTCTTTCCCATATATGCTTTCCTACCTTCCCAAATCCTGGCAGACTGAACTGGAAAAAAAATGCATAGAAATCATATTTACCAGACACTAATTATGGGAACTATGACTTTGCTGGAATGCTATTTGCTAACAATGAAAATCTACATTTTAGAGATATTCTGGTCAGAAACATTAACACTATCTCCAGCTCATGTTTCTTGCCCAAGTGATCTTGCCCTTTTAACATCCCCTTCCTGGGTCATTTTAATCATGCTTCCTCAGATTTTCATTTCACTATTTGCTACCCCTGTTGTTTTCTTCTGTTGTCCACCTGCAGGCACTCAAACATAAGAAATTAAATTCCCTATCTTTGTAACAAAGCAATTAAGCCAAAGAGTCTAATTCCTATTCATGAACTAACAGACTGACTACACTGAGGTGCTACCTTCAGCTGTGGGCAGAGAGGCATGCAGGTTTCCTTTGGCTATTCCTATGCTCCCAAGACACTAAAAGCTATATATACAGTTGGACACAACTGCATAACTGATGGGTGGACCACTACATGGATAAGGAACTGGCTTGATGGCTGCACCCAAGAGTGGCTGTCAATGGGTCCATGTCCCAATGGAGGCCAGGGACAGTGGAGTCCCTCAGGGATCAGTCCTGGGACCAGTCTTGTTCAACATCTTTGTGGGTGACATGGACAGTGGCATTGAGTGCATCCTCAGCAAGTTTGCTGATGACACCAAGCTGTGTGGTGCAGGAGACACCTGGAGGGAAGGGATGCCATCCAGAGGGACCTGGACAGGCTGGAGAGGTGGGCACAAGCCAACCTCATGAGCTTCAACAAGACCAAGTGCAGGGTCCTGCATCTGGGTCGAGGCAATCCCAGGCACAAATACAGGCTGGGCAGTGCCTGGCTGGAGAGCAGCCCTGAGGAGAGAGACTTGGGGAGGGCCCTATCCCTGGAGGTGTTTAAGACCAGGCTGTATGAGGCTCTGGCCAGCCTGATCTAGTGCAGGGTGTCCCTGCCCATAGTAGGGGGGTTGGAACTAGATGATCCTTGTAGTCCCTCCCAACCCTGATTGATACTATGATACTATGATAAGCACTTGAGCAGCAATACTGGCACTTCCCCCTCCCCAGGTTATAAGAAGAAAATCATGTATGCCTGATACCTCCACATTGATATACTTCAGGTCTTTGCAGTTACTTAGTCCTTCCAGTGCTACAAGTCCACAGCGCCTCAGAGTCAAAACTTGAAGACTTGAACACTGCGACAACGTTGAGAGACTGCAAGCTGGCAAATCTTCAAGTGTAAGTGTTGTCACCTAAAGGCATTGAGGGATAAATAAAAGTCATTGTTTGTATCTTGAACATTTGTTGTACAATGGCAGACTGTGGTTATTTTCTTTGAAAGGGAAGAGAGCAAAGTTACTGTTAATGCTTGAGAAAATGCAAGTAACTGATCCTAATCCTTCCCTCTAGAAACAGATGGCAATGGTGAGTTTCATCTGTTAAGTGGGAGAAGTTTATTGTGAAAACATTCTGTGATTCTAAAAATCACTCTAAAAGAAATAAAACTGATGCTGTGCTAATGACACTGAATTTGAATGGGTGGAAGATTAACAATAAGCCAAACAAGCAATAATGTGAGTTGCTTCCCATCACACTATCATAAGTAACAGCCAAGTCATGTTCTTTATGGCAAAACACCATCTATAAGCTGATGAGCCATGTCTTGGTTCTGGAAGAGACTGGTCTTCTCAAAACTAAGTGGCTAAATGAGCAGGGACTGGAAGAGGCTGGTCTTCTCAAAACTAAGGGGCTAGATGAGCAGGGACTGAAAATAGGACCCTGATAACCAAGGCAAAACCATGTTAATTTAGGAGCAATAGAAGTTAGGAGCTCTTGCCTTTTACAGGCTTAAGATACTACTAATCATCTGAAGACTGATAATCCCACCAGTCTGCTCCACAATGCTGCCAGGAATTCAGAAGTCATTCTTATTGCCCTTATTCTGCACTGGTGCAGAGAAATTTCTTACTGAGTTCCATAGAACACACACAGTAAGCATGCGTTATCAGTGACAATCTCCTCCTCTTTCAACAGAGCATTCTCCTGACATAACAAAGTCAAAAGATAAAGTGATGGTATGGCTTCACATTACATCCTAAATCTTCTGCTGGAGTGAGTGCAAGGCTGGTGAAGGGCCTGGAGAATAAATCTTGTGAAGAGAAACAGAAGGAGCTGGGGATGGTTAGTTTGGAAAAGAGAAGGCTGAGGGGAGACCTCATTGCTGTCTACGACTACCTGAAAGGACACTGTGGAGAGGCTGGTGCTGGTCACTTCTCCTGGGTAATTAGTGATAGAACAAGAGGGAATGGCCTCAAGCTACAACAGGGTAGGTTTAGACTGGACATTAGGGAAAAAAAATTCACAGAAAGACTGGTCAGGCATTGGAATGTGCTGCCCAGGGAGGTGGTGAGTCCCCAAGCCTGTATGTGGTTTGGATGTGGTGCTTGGGGATACGGTTTAGGGGTGAACTTTGTAGAGCAGGGCTCTTGGTTGGACTTGGTGATCCCGAGGGTCTTTTCCAACCTAAATGTTTTTCACGATTCAGTGCATAGTTACCTGCTGCAGAGTACTCCAAGGGCCACTATGAATTATCTTTTGTGTACTTAATGGGGGCATCTTGTGTCCTGACCTTTTCCTTGGTCGTTTCTTTCTAGTTACTTGCTTGCTTTGGTTTTCTTCCTGTATTTTAGACCAAGATTTACATGTGTTCATCCAGTTTATTCTCTTCTTTTCAATATCATCAGGAAGAATTATTCTACTGGAACACTCCACTACATCTTGAGTTATGTCCCAGGTCTCTCTGACTTCTTCATTAGCATCTTCCACTGGAAACACAGCACTCTTCCTTGTTTCAGACTGAGAAGATTGATCTGTGACTTCGCTACAACTAGCATCTGGCTGGGTATTTGGGGAGCTGCTGCACATATTGTTTGCTTTACTTACTGCCATGTCACTGGCTCCAAAATTAACAGCTTCATCCTTTGAAAGCAGAACTATTTGGAGCTTTATTAAGGTCCCTAGCTTGTAAGTAATTTTCTTCTACATGTGTTACTGAATTTGTGTGTACGTTCTCCTCGTTTACTTGAGAAGCGTGTTCCTTCTTCTCAGAGTCGAGTTCGTTTGGTGCTGGTGTCAAATTTCTTCTTGCTGGAAGCATCCAACTATTTGTTTCATCCATCATTTCAGTCTGTTTCTCTTTTTGTTCCTCTGTTTGCATGTTTAGCTCCTTCTTCTGCTCTATTGCTTTTGGGCTTTCAATCGGCTCATCCTCTTTTGTGCTTTCTTGGTTATTTTCTTCCCTTTTGCTCATCACAGCTTCCCCACTTTTTGCTCCTATTTTCCTCTGTTCTTCTCTCCTTATTTGCAGCTGGTTTTCTGGTTCAGGTCTCAGGCTTGCTTTCTTTGTCTCATATTCCTCACGTCTCCTCACCTGGTCCAAATATTCCTGTCTTTCAAATTCTTCTTGTTTCTTTTTTAACTCTGCTTTCTGTTGCCCATTTTCCTCCACTCGCCTCCTTAATTTTTCTTCTTTTTCTTTCATTTCTTTCTCTATTTCTTCCAGCATTTTCTGCCTCTTTCTTATTTCATCTTTCCATTCCTTTAAGATGGGAGCATACTTTTTATGAACGAAGAATGATCTAAACATAGCTTGGATCTTCACAGCTGCTGTCCTTTGTTGTTCTGCCAGGTGCTGTCTTTCTTTTGCTTTCTTCTCTTCCAAGGACTTTTTTTCTTCTTCCATTTGCAGCTGCAGCTTCATGATCAATTCCTAGGCCAGAACAATTGGGATAGACTTCAATTACTTTTAAAATAGGATGGGTGTTGTCACATACTTATCGTTACTGGAAGGTGTCCAGAGAAGGGCCATGAGGATGATTAGAGAGCTGGGGCTCCTCTCCTATGAGGACAGACTGAGGGAGCTGGGGCTGTTCAGTCTGCAGAAGAGAAGGCTCCGAGGAGACCTTATTGTGACCTTCCAGTATCTGAAGGGAGCTACAAGAAAGCTGGGGAAGGACTTTAGAGTGTCAAGTAGTGATAGGACTGGGGGGAATGGAGCAAAACTAGAAATGGGCAGATTCAGATTGGATGTTAGGAAGAAGTTCTTCCCCATGAGGGTGGTAAGACACTGGAACAGGTTGTCCAGGGAGGTGGTGGAAGCCTCATCCCTGGAGGCCTTTAAAACCAGGCTGGGTATGGTTTGGAGCAACCTGATCTAGTGTGAGGGGTCCCTGCCCATGGCAGGGGCATTGGAACTAGATGAGAGATGATACTTGAGGTCCCTTCCAACCTTAACAATTCTGTGATTCTATGATTTTATGATTAATATACAGAATCTGCTGTATTAACTGTTCCAGAATAGCATTTGTTCTCTAGAAGATCACTGTACCTTACCTCATGTTGCATCATTTTGTCTCTCCACACTTTCTTCTCCTTCTGTAACTCCTCTTCTATTGATGCTTGGTGTTTCTGCACAACAAGTTAACTTAAGTGAATACTGTACAAAGCCTAGAACATAACAAAACACCTCCTCTCCAATCTCTCCCTTCTCTTTGACTTACCAACTGTTCACTTTTGTGAATGTCTGAATTAAAATGAGAGACTCAGCTGTGTGTGGAACAAAATAAACATCTGCACACTTCCATCACATTTGGTCATGTACTGAAAAATCCACACCTTTAGAGGGTCAGCATCTCAGTAATCGACACAAACATTTACTACCTTCCTCTCCAAATTCTGTACTACTACTATTCAAGATGATGGGGGGCTTGAACAGCTTTGCTACAAGGACAGGCTGAGGGAGCTGGGATTGTTCAGCCTGGAGAAGAGAAGGCTCCGGGGAGACCTAACAGATGCCTTACAGTATCTGAAGGGGGCCTAAAAGAAGGCTGCAGAGGGACTGTTTCCAAAGGCCTTCAGTGATAGAATGAGGGGCAATGGTTTGAAATTAGAGAAAAACAGACTGAGAACAGATGTTAGGAAGAAGTTATTTAGCATGAGGGTGGTGGTGCACTGGAACAGGCTGCCCAGAGAGACAGCTGAGTCCCTATTCCTGGAGATCTTCAAGGTCAGGCTGGAAAGGCTCTGAGCAACCTGATCTAGTGGAGGATGTCTCTGCTGGCTGCAGGGGGATTGGTTTAGATGATCTTTGGAGGTTCCCTTCCAACCCAAACCATTCTATGATTTTAAGAAAACTACATTTACAAAACAACCATTGAAAGTATAGGTAGATAACAGAAGCAGAACCCTCTGAAAGTAGCATGAGCACTCTCCCTTTAATTGTACTGCTGTGTCACTAATAACATTAGAATCTTTCAAACAGGAACTTTCTTCAGTCAATCTAAAGACTTCTTTTTTTTCATTGAAATTGTTTCTCAGTGGAAAATGAGGAGAAGTTCAAGTCTTTTCTGTTATGGCACACTGACCATTTCTTATTTGTGAGTAATTTAGCACAACTGTCATTTCCAGTACTTAGAATCATAGTATCAACCAGGTTGGAAAAGACCTCAGAGATCATCAAGTCCAACCTATTACCTAATACCTAACACCTCATGACAACTAAACCATGGCTTCAAGAGCCACATCCAATCCAGTCTTGAACACCTCCAGGGATGGTGACTCCACCACCTCCCAGGGCAGCACATTCCAATGGCCAGTCTCTCTTTCTGGGAAGAACTTTCCCCTCACCGCCAGCCTAAACTTCCCCTGGCACAGCTTGAGACTGTGTCCCCTTGTTCTGGTGCTGGCTGCTAGAAAGAAGAGGCCAACCCCTTCCTGGCTACAACCACCTTTCAGGTAGTTGTAGAGCACAATGAGGTCACCCCTGAGCCTCCTCTTCTCCAGGCTAAACAATCCCAGCTCACTCAGCCTCTCCTCATAGGGCTTGTGCTCTCCCCAGCCTTGTTGCCCTTCTATGGACATGTTCAAGTGTCTCAATGTCTTTCTTAAATTGAGGAGCCCAGAACTGGACACAGGACTCAAGGTGTGGCCTAACCAGTGCTGATTACAGGGCAGAATGACTTCCCTGCTCCTGCTGGCAACACTATTTCTGATGCAGGCCAGGATGCCATTGGCCTTCTTGGCCACCTGGGCACACTGCTGGCTTGTGTTCAGCTGCTGTCAATCAGTACCCCCAGGTACCTTTCTGCCTGGCTGCTCTCCAGCCACTCTGACCCCAGTCTGTAGCACTGCATGGAGTTGTTGTGGCCAAAGTGCAGCACCCAGCACTTGGACTTGAATGCCACCCTGTTGGAGTCTGCCCATCTGTCCAGCCTGTCAAGGTCCTCTGCAGTGCCCTCCTACCCTCTAACCTTAGCTGGTATCACAATAAACTTCATAACAGCAAAGCCAAAAGAATAATTTAATGTTTGCATAGCAAATTCATTAACTGTTGATCAAAACAGTCAATGCTCAAACCCCAACAGACTACACCTAAATATGTGCTACAAGTCAATGTGGTATCACAAGCTGACAGAGTTTAGGACAGTGTGGGATAGTACTCTTCTTTTCACATTGGATCTTGAATTTGTATAGTGTAGATGGGAACAGATTGGCTTCAATACCATTGATTACCTTACGGAGCAGCTCTAACTTTATTCTTTCAGCCTCAAACTCCTCCTGACGCTGCACCCTTCTTGCATGCTCCTCTTCATTCTGTTTTGCCTGTGCTTCCCTCTCAGCTTTCCACTTCTCCTTTTTTTCATCTTCAAGCTCCTTTTGTCTTTTCTTCCACTGCTCAAATTCTTGTCTAGACTTCTCCTCCACTTCTTGATGAGTAAGGCTTACGTTTATTCCAACATCAGCTACAAATTTATAATGAACCAAGCAAACCTTTTAATTTCCTTATGAGCACTGGGAGACATCAAACACTTTAAAAATATTGACAAGAAAATGCCAGTACATTCACCAAAAAATTAGCACTATAATGTGAGTCCTTCTATCAGAGATGTCACATTATCTTGATGCACATTTACTGACTCTGCTGCAATCCTGCTTGTCCTACCAATGTATATTTCAGGATTACACTTCAGCCTCAGGATGAACTTTCTTCTGTGGCTATCAGCAGGGGTTTTATAAATGATGTACTCCACCTCAAAACACTGAAAAGCCATGCCAAAGGGAAATGTTTCCAGCCTATACAACTGAAAAAGGCTTAAAGCATAACCTGCTTAGTACCACCGACCTGGCTTCCATTTGTGCTCATGACAATTTAAATCACTTTTTTGAGTAGTGTCTTTTGAAACAAATTTCTACCTCAAATACAAGGATAACTTTGTGATCCTGAAGTGAGATAAAAGCACAGGTATTTACTCAAGTCTATTTCATGAAGTGTCAAAATCTACTGCATACTGCAACATCTAAATCTTTACAAAGACTGTCGTGATGCTCATGAAAACAGAAAATCAGAAAACACAGAATACAGAATTAGCCAGGTTGGAAAAGACCTTTGAGATCCTCGAGCCCAACCTATCACCCAACACCATCTAATCAACTAAACCATGGCACTAAATAGAATAGAGTAGAGTAGAGTAGAGTAGAGTAGAGTAGAGTAGAGTGGAGTTGAATGGAATGGAATGGAATGGAATGGAATGGAATGGAATGGAATGGAATGGAATGGAATGGAATAGAATAGAATAGAATAGAATAGAATAGAATAGAATAGAATAGAATAGAATAGAATAGAATAGACCAGGTTGGAAAAGGCCATCAAGACCATCGAGTCCAACCTATCACCCAGCACCATCTAATCAACTAAACCATGGCACCAAGCGCCCCATCCAGTCTCTTCCTAAACATGTCCGGTGATGGTGACTCCACCACCACCTGGGCAGCACATTCCAATGGCCAATCTCTCTTTCTGTGAAGAACTTCCTCCTAACATCCAGCCTAAACCTCCCCTGGCACAGCTTGAGACTGTGTCCTCTTGTTCTGGTGCTGGTTGCCTGTGAGAAGAAACGCAGGGTTGTGATGCTAAAGATCAGCTCAACCTAGTGACTAATGTATTTGCTTACCTGCAAGAAAATGGTTATCAGTGACCTTATTACCATTGCCATTACATCTAGGTGCTGTAGCAATCTGGAGGCCCTCGTTTTCAATTTCAAACAGTACCTAAGATTGGCATCACAAAACAGGAAACAACATTTTAAAGCAGAACATCATAAAAATCTTCCAGAACAAAGATCACTTTTTCATCATACAACAACAGCACAGAACTTACTACTGACTGGAAGCTTTAGACATGGAATCATGCAAACATACCAGACAAAAAGATGTTTTCTGGTGTAATAAATACAGAAGTATTTCCCCAAACACATAATATTTCTATGGATTTAATATCTTTTACATTTTGCCTTGGAAAAAATGCTTGGGTTGCACTTGGGAGTTGTTTTACATTCTGCAGAACTAAGCATTAAATACATTAATGCTGTTATGCACATAGGGGAAGGACAAACTAGAGAGTAAGCTCTTAAGTCTGTTTGAACATAATGCAATGGGCATGAAGATTGCTCTAGTTCTCTCATTGTTCTTTATTGGCAAGAATTCCTGCTCATTTAGCATCTCTTCATCACATGCTCAGAGCATACATTAATATCTGTAATGCAGCTGAAGTCACAAAGTAATTATTCTCTTCTAAACAATGTCTTCTGAGAACAAAAAAAAAACCAAAACCCAAAACCCAACCATGTTTTGCAAAAGTGCTCAATAAAAGCCAGGCAACAATGTTATTGAATTAAATACAGGTTTGTATTTTCCTAACAACTTCAGCCCCCAGGGATCAGTGTTGGGCCCAATTCTATTCAATATCTTTACTGATGATCTGGATGAGAGGATTGAGTCCACCATCAGTAAGCTCACATATGACACTAAGCTGGGAGCAGATGTTGATCTGTCAGAGGGTAGGAGAGCTCTCCAGAGGGACCTTGACAGGCTGGACAGATGGGCAGAGTCCAGCAGCATGGCATTCAACAAGTCCAAGTGCTGGGTGCTGCACTTTGGCCACAACAACCCCATGCAGTGCTACAGGCTGGGGACAGAGTGGTTGGAGAGCAGCCAGGCAGAAAGGGACCTGGGGGTATTGGTTGACAGCTGGCTGAACATGAGCCAGCAGTGTGCCCAGTTGGCACAGAAGGCCAATGGCATCCTGGCCTGCATCGGGAATAGTGTGGCCAGCAGAAGCAGGAAAGTCATTCTGCCCTGTAGTCAGCACTGGTTAGGACATGCCTCAAGTCCTGTGTCCAGTTCTGGGCCCCTCAGTTTAAGAAGGACATTGAGACACTTGAACGTATCCAGGAAAGGCAACAAGGCTGGGAGGGGTCTGGAGCACAGCCCTGTGAGGAGAGGCTGAGTGAGCTGCGGTTGTGTAGCCTGGAGAAGAGGAGGCTCAGGGGAGACCTTATTGCTGTCCACAACTCCCTGAAGGGAGGTTGTAGCCAGGTGAGGGTTGGTCCCTTCTCCCAGGCAACCAGCACCAGAACAAGAGGACACAGTCTCGAGATACGCCAGGGGAAGTTTAGGCTGGAGGTGAGGAGAAAGTTCTTCCCAGCAAGAGAGATTGGCCATTGGAATGTGCTGCCCAGGGAGGTGGTGGAGCCCCTGTCCCTGGAGGTGTTCAAAAAAGGACTGGATGTGGGACTCGGAGCCATGGTTTAGTTGTCAGGAGGTGTTGGGTGATAGGTTGGACTTGATGATCTCCTGAGGTCTTTTCCAACCTGGTTGATTCTATGATTCAGTCAAATCCTATGGATTTGAAAGTTACAGACATTATGTTATTCACATTTTCTATACCATAACAGAACATATTAGGAGTCAGAGTAATAGCACATCCTCCTGATCATCATTAAAAGGATAGGACAGAGAAGTTTAAAAGTGTTATCATTCTACTGAGATAATATTTTGCCAATAATTTAACAACAAAGGACTCCTTGATTTGGATTGTTGTGCTCAGCATCTCAACTACTGAAACAGAGAATTTATTCCAAATGTTAAAACTCAGAGACACTACAGCTGATATGCCAGTTTCAAAGAACAGCATAAGCAAACTTATCTCAGTGCCTTCTGGATAGTCTGGGAGAAACAAATGGAAACAAATAGGTCTCTTTAGGATGCCAACAAAGCAAGTGGAAGTGATCTAGATTACTTAATAGAATTTTATTCATTGTAAATATTGTTTTAGTAGAGAATCAGAATTGCAGAATTTCAAGGGCTGGAAGGGACCTCGAGAGATCATCCAGTCCAACCCCCCTGCCAGAGCAGGAGCACCTAGGGCACATTACACAGGAACACATCCAGGCAGGTTTTGAATATCTCCAGAGAGGGAGACTCCACAACCTCCCTGGGCAGCCTCTTCCAGTGTTCTGTCAACCTCACAGGGAAAATATTTTTCCTCATATTTAGGTGAAACTTCCTATGCTCAGCTTCCACCATTGCCCCTTGTGCTGTCACTGGGCATCACCCAGCAGAGCCTGGCTCCAGCCTCTGGGCACTCACCCTGCACATCTTTATAAACATTGATGAGGTCACCTCTCAGTCTCCTCTTCTCTAAGCTAAAGAGCCTTCAGCTCCCTCAGTCTCTCCTCATATGGAAGATGTTCCACTCCCTTTATCATCCTCATAGCTCTGTGCTGGACTCGCTCAAGCAGCTCACTGTCTTTCTTGAACTGAAGGGCCCAGAACTGGACACAATATTCCAGATGTGACCTCACCAGTGCAGAATAGAGGGGGAGGAGAACCTCTCTCGACCTACTGGTCACAGCCCTTCTAATCCACCCCAGAATGGCATTGGCCTTCCTGGCCACAAGAGCACATTGCTGGCTCATGGTCATACCCTTTCTTTACATTGCTCTGGATCTTCATTATCTTCAGAAGCCAGTTCTGAGAAGTAATCTGAAGCATAGCAAGAAGCTACTCCATAAACATTACCTAAGGAAGAAATAAATATATAGTTGAGTATATATAGAGAAAATCCCTTGCTAGTCACAGAATCACAGAACTCAGTTCTGCTTTATACTGCTCAGCTACTTTATTTTCTGAAATAAAAATTAAGGTTTGTTGTTTTATTTTCCCTTTAAAACTCTTAACAATCTCCCCACCCAGTTTACCCAATGCAGAAAAGAGTAGATTTAGACAGGATGTTAGGAACAAGTTCTTTATCATGAGGGTAGTGGAGCACTGGACCAGGTTGCCCAAGGAGGTGGTTGGAGCCCCACCCCTGGAGATATTCAAGGTGAGGTTCCACAGAGCTCTGGGCAACCTGATCTAGTGGGGGATGCCCCTGCTGACTGCAGAGGGGATTGGACTAGATGACTTCTGGAAGTCCCTTCCAAACCAGCCTATTCTGTATGTGGGAAATATTTTCTACATTAAAAGCAGCAAATATGCATAAGTGGTACACAATCTTGAAGGTCTCTTCCAACCTGGTTTGTTCTATTCTATTCTATTCTATTCTTACACAATGACATTGTAAGAATTCAGTGACAACAAATATGAAAGAGAACTCCACAGCACAGAACAGAGCAGAACATCTGTGTAGAAAAATACTGTAGAACTTGTATTTAGATAAGCCAAAAGCTGACAAAGCACTACAAAAATAATGAGAAAGGACATCTTCCTCAAATATCAAGGGGTACAGAAAATATATTACAGTATCACAGTATCTCCAAGGTTGGAAGAGACCTCCAAGATCATAGAGTCCAACCTGTATTAAACCTTTGTTCACAAAACCAGCTACACTAAATTAGTATGAACCCCAAAATGATGTGAAAAAACTAAAAGGGAACAGAGAATGGCAGCTCTCTGGCATATAAACTATAAGCTTGCTTCAGACACATTGGCCACAGCAACCCCATGCAGTGCAACAGGCTGGGGTCAGCGTGGCTGGAGAGCGGCCAGGCAGAGAGCGACCTGGGGGTGCTGGTTGATGGTAGGCTGAACATGAGCCTGCAGTGTGCCCAGGTGGCCAAAAGGGCCAATGGCATCCTGGCCTGCATCAGGAATAGTGGGGCCAGCAGGAGCAGGGAAGTCATTCTGCCCTGTTCTCAGTACTGGTTAGCCACACCTTGAGTCCTGTGTCCAGTTCTGGGCCCCTCAGTTTAGGAAGGATGTTGTCTTGCTGGAAGGTGTCCAGAGAAGGGCAACAAGGTTGGTGAGGGGTTTGGAACACAAGCCTTATGAGGAGAGGCTGAGGGAGCTGGGGTTGCTTAGCCTGGAGAAGAGGAGACTCAGGGGTGACCTTCTTGCTCTCTACAACTCCCTGAAGGGAGGTTGTGGACAGGTGGAGGTTGGTCTCTTCTCCCAGGCAGCCAGCACCAGAACAAGAGGACACAGTCTCAGGCTGTGCCAGGGGAGGTTTAGACTGGATGTTAGGAAGAAGTTCTATACAGAGAGAGTGATTGCCCATTGGAATGGTCTGCCCAGGAGGTGGTGGAGTCACCTTCATTGGAGGTGTTCAGGAGGAGACTTGATGGGGTGCTTGGTTCCATGATCTAGTTGTTTGGGTGGGTTGGATTGGCTGATAGGTTGGACACGATCTTGAAGGTCTCTTCCAACCTGGTGTATTGTATTATTGTATTATTGACACCCAGCTGGCACAGCAATATCATTCCCAACTTCAAGGCAACTGCATTTAATGCTAACTTGGACATCTCTAAAGACAGACTTTAAATACATCCTATGGCATTCAATTCTGTCTCGAACTTTTAACCCTGGCTAGTGACTTGATTTTAGACTCTCATGAAAAGTCTGGTCCTGTTTCAGAGAATGATCCTGCAACTTGTCTTGATCTGTGGTTTAGCCATCAGGTGAATTTTTAGAAAAGCCAATTCATAATCAGATGTTAATCATAGAGGACAGCATTGTATATACAGAACACAGAATTAACCAGGTTGGAAAAGACCTTTGAGATCATCGACTCCAACCTATCACCCCACACCATCTAATCAACTAAACCATGGCACTAAGGGCCTCATCCACTTTTATACCTAGAGATTTTCATCATGAATTCATTTTGCTGCTTGCCCTGCTTAAAAGTTTGCATTGTTTTACTGAGGATTTCTATTTCTAGTCTGATTTCCACTGACAAAGTAAGGCACACAAACGTTTCAACTGTGATCCTTGCTTACTTGTTGTTTCTTCATCTTCTAAGTCTTGAAGTATAAGCTTTTCAGCATCTTGACTTCTGCCCTTTATAAAGTTTAAATAGGAGAGAACTGACTCTGGCAAGTCTTCTGAAATCTAGAAAAAACACAACATTTGACACAAACTCTGCATTTTCATCTCACAGCTATGACCAGAGCTCAATACCTCACATAGAATCATAGCATCATAGTATCAGTCAGGGTTGGAAGGGACCACAAGGATCATCCAGTTCCAACCTCCCTGCCATGGGCAGGGACACCCTACACTAGATCAGGCTGGACAGAGCCTCATCCAGCCTGGGCTTAAACATCTCCAGGGATGGGGCCTCAACCACCTCCCTGGATAACCCATTCCAGGGCTTCACCACTCTCATGGGGAAGAACTTCCTCCTCACATCTAGCCTGAATCTCCCCAGCTCCAGCTTCATTCCATTCCCCCTAGTCCTATCACTACCTGATAGCCTGAGAAGTCCCTCCCCAGCCTTCTTGTAGGCCCCCTTCAGATACTGGAAGGCCACAATGAGGTCACCTCTGAGCCTTCTTTTCTCCAGACTGAACAGCCCCAACTCCTTCAGTCTGTCCTCATAGGAGAGGTGCTCCAGCCCTCTGCTCATCCTCGTGGCCCTTCTCTGGACACCTTCCAGCATGTCCATATCTCTCTTGAAATAGGGGCTCCAGAACTGGATGCAGTATGTTTAACCACATTCTAATTACATTTTGAGTGGAACATTTTTTGCTAACAACTTATCCACTGCCTTCTGAAACAATTTTCCATTAACATTTTGTTGTCATTGTCTTGGACCAAGAGATTAAAGGAAAAGTTCAAGGCAAAACATAACAAATACCTATGATGCACAGGATCTTTTCCTTGAAAAGGTACAGAAATTAATTTTAACCTAATGATTAAAGCATGTAAGTAAATCTGGTACTTCAGTTTACTCTACTACATATTTTCTATTCTATTCTTGTAGTTTAAGGATTTTGGAAAATAGTCTCCCTTCTCTCAGATGTGTAAGCTGCAGTAAACATTAACATAGCAACTGAGTGTGTAAATAATGATCACTGGTGCCTTTAGGATAGAATAGAATAGGTTGGAAAAGACCTTGGATATCATGGAGTCTAACCTATCACCCAGCACCATCTAATCAACTAAACCATGGCACCAAGCACCCCATCCAGTCTCTTCCTAAACACCTCCAGGGATAGCAACTCCACCACCTCCCTGAGCAGCACATTCCAGTGGCCAAATCTCTCTTTCTGTGGAGAAATTCTACCTAACATCCAGCCTAAACCTCCCCTGGCACAGCTTGAGACTGTGTCCTCTTGTTCTAGTGCTGCTTGCCTGGGAGAAGAGACCAACACCCACCTGGCTACAACCTCCCTTCAGGGAGTTGTAGAGAGCAAGAAGGTCTCCTCTGAGCCTCCTCTTCTCTCCAGGCTAAGCAACCCCAGCTCCCTCAGCCTCTCCACATAGGGCTGTGCTTCAAACCCCTCCCCAGCTTTGTTGCCCTTCTCTGGACATGTTCCTGCAACTCAACACCTTTCCTAAACTGAGGGGCCCAGAACTGGACACAGGACTCAAGGTGTGGCTAACCCATGCTGAGCACAGGGCAGAATGACCTACCTGCTTCTGCTGGCCACACTGTTCCTGATCCAGGCCAGGATGCCATTGGCCTTCTTGGCCACCTGGGCACACTGCAGGCTCATGTTCAGCCTACTATCAACCAGTAACCCCAGGTCCCTTTCTGCCTGGCTGCTGTCAAGCCACTCTGACCCCAGCCTGTAGCACTGCATGGGGTTATTGTGGCCAATGTGTAGAACCTGGCACTTAGATGTGTTAAATCTCATGTCCTCAGACTCTGCCCATCTTGCCAGCCCATCAAGGTCCATCTGCAGAGCTCTCCTACCCTCTGACAGATCAACACCTGACCCCAGCTTGGTGTCATCTGCAAACTTACTTTGCATATTTCCTATCAAACATGATTTACAGTCACATTTATCACTGATGTCTTTGCTTATCTTTATTTCCTATCAAACACGATTTGCAGTCACATATGATCAATATCATCTACTGTAATATTCTAGAGATCAATCCCTTTGCTACAAGCCTGAATGATTAAAATAAGTGAAAAGAACCCAAATAACTTTGGATTTCAGAGGTGAATCTATCCCCAAAGTAAGAAGTCATCCAAAAAAGAGAAAGAGGACTTGAAACACCAGTTTATATATAATCAAGATTATGAAGTATTCAAACACAAGACAGTCTTCTGTAAGATTTAAATACAAATTAAAAGGAAGAATCATTGGTTTAGTCATTCAGATTTTATCTACCTCATTAGCTTTATTTAAATGTTCTATCTTCAGAGGATCCTAAACCAAACAATTACCTACAGCCTTGATTTTCTTATTAAAGCAGTATACTGACATTAATCTCTTTATATTGTCACCACTGGAGGTTGCATTTTTTATGAAGCAATACTACTGAGACTACTTTCCAGAAGAAATCCTCAGGGTAGGTATGTCAGGAAAAAGTTCATTCATCAGGTAAGATTCCCAATGCCTGTACTACTTTTAAGCTGAAATAGATGCAGTTTTAGCCCACTGAATACTTACTGCCTCACTGTCACTCAAAGCTTCGTCTGCTACCTCTGTGTCTGGGTCATCTGCTTCACAGGAAGAAACACTGATTTTGCTTAGTTCAGTTTCTATTTCCTTTTCAATTTCTTCAATGTCTTCTGACATTCTGCTTTCTTCCACAGTGTCTGATCTGTTTCAAAGCTACACATGAAAACATTAACTTTCACCACTGCATATGATCATTTAATCTAAGTTTATTCAGATGCATTTATTGAACAGTTGGCTTAAAACATGAAAAGGAAAACCAGAAGCTTGTTCTGAACATCTTATTCCATAGCAGCAAGCAAAAAAATAAGCAAAAAGTTAGTGGTAAGAGAATCTCAGTTTGCCCCCTTATATTTTGCAAGTGTTACAAAATTTGAGTATCAAAACCCTTTACTTGTTCTCTAATCCTTGTGGACAGTATCCATGCTACAACAAAACCTCACAAGGCTTTTCTTGTACCACTCCTAATGTCAAAAGAAACAAACAAGCAAAAGCTTCAAACAATAAATGCATACAAAAAACAAACAAACAAAAACCACACAGAATATTAATAATACTCCAGAAAACACTGGATGAAGTTGCACCGATACAGAGAAAGCAGCGAGAAACGGTGTAACCCACAGAAGTGCAAGACTTGTAGAATGACTCAGGCAATAATGGAAGGGGTCCCTCACCGACCCTTTCGTCACCGCTAAGCCCTAAACAGGGAAGAGGGGGAAGCACTCCAGACCCTGTTAGCAGCTTCTCGTCCCTCACCCGCTCCTGGAGCAGGAGGAAGGACACGCTGAGCGCATCTTCTCGCCCCTCACCCGCTCCTGGAGCAGGAGGAAGGACACGCTGAGCGCATCTCAGCCCTGAAAGCTACAAGCAATCCCTCCCTATGAGAAACTACACTCCCCAGAAGGCACCGCGCTGGGTAGGCCGGCCGCCAGCTGTCGCTTCCCGGAACGACGGCGGAGCTACCGCTCTGCACGCTGGGACCTGTAGTCCGCCCCTGGAGGCACTCAAACCCTGCGATCTCTACGATCTACTGCGAATAGCTACTCACTTCTCCTTCAGGCGAACTCCTACCGGAGACCCCTCCTTCCTGACTCCTTCTGGAGACCGGCTGTCCCTCCGCCCTGGAAACCCGCAGCCCCCAACGGCCCCTGGTCAGACTCTCCGCGGGGACGGGGACCGCGGCTCCATCACGCTGTTAAACGAGGAGCGTCACCATGGCAACAAGAAGCGGTGGCTCGGACGGCAAGCGGGAGGATCCAAACTTCGCGACCTTGGCGTCGTCGTGGCGGGTGGTGGCGCCCTTCGGAAGGAGGCTGCGTCGCGCCTTTCAGCGTGGGGCGAAGCACCTCGCAGCCCCTTTGTTTTAGTGAGGTTGAAAAATTTAGTTTTATATTGTTTTAAGTAATGGGCTGATATTCAGCGTTCTGGCATCTGCAATTATTCGGGGAAAAAGAAAAAAAAAAAAGAAAAAGAAAAAAGAAAAAGGAAAAAGAAGAAAAGAAAAAGAAAAAGAAAAGAAAAAGAAAAGAAAAAGAAAAAGAAAAAGAAAAGAAAAAGAAAAAGAAAAAGAAAAAAAAAAGAAAAAGGAAAAGAAAAAGAAAAGAAAAAGGAAAAGGAAAAGGAAAAGGAAAAGGAAGAAAAAAGAGAAAGAGAAAGAAAAAGAAAAAGAAAAAAAAAGAAAGAGAAAAAGAAAAAGAAAGAAAAAAATAAAAAAGAGAAAGGAAAAGGAAAAGGAAAAGGAAAAGGAAAAGGAAAAGGAAAAGGAAAAGGAAAAGGAAAAGAGTCACCATCCCTGGAGGTGTTCAAGAGGGGACTGGACGTGGCACTTGGTGCCCTGGTTTAATAGTCATGAGGTCTTAGGTGACAGGTTGGACTTGATGATCTTTGAGGTCTTTTCCAACCTTATTGATCCTATGAGTCTATGATTTATGGGGAATGTATCTGTTCCTAAAGTCTGATTAGGAATATTAAGGTGCAAAGATGTGTATGAGAGAAAAAAGAAAAAGAGCAAAAGTAAAATACTGGTTTTACACAGAAATTGAGCACTTTTGTAAGCAAAGGAAAAGGATCTTCCAAGGACAGTAGGGTTCTTCCCCACTGTCTTTCAAATAATCTGAGTACTTGAGAGATATTTACTGCAAAATACTGCATTCAAGGACAACTATTTATATTTTCTCACTGGTGTTATGGATAAGATATTTAAATCTTCAACCAAGGGAAACTCATCCATTTGACACCCACCTTGCAATGCTTTGTTCTTTCCAGTCCTGAGTTTTTCAATGTGGCCAAGTCCTGAAATGCTGATTTGAATGGGCACTTGAGCCATGTTGTGTAATGCGAGTTTCGCTGTGATCATGGTGACTGAAGACCACAGCCACCGTGTCATGCATTTGGCAAGCAACTTTGCCAATAAAAAAGGCATTTCTGTAGGCCTGTTGCCTGTAACCAGGAAGTCAGGGCTGATCAACAGAACAAAACTGCCCTGTTGTAAGGTTGTGGTTAAGCTGGACTCAAGGAAGAAATGTATTCTTATGAGGCGTGCTCTTTGAGGTAGGAAACACTGAGAGCTGGTAAGGACTTATAATGAATAATGTATTATGGGAATGGGAAATAATGTATTATAAAATGTACATCATTTCATTAAAATAATATTTCAGATTCAAGATAAACTGAGATGTTATTAAACTGGCTCAAAAGAAAGCCTTGAAACCACATAGTTGCAACAACAACAAAATTACTGCAGATGCCTGTGTTCAAGTTAAAGATGTAACTGTTCAGGGATTTTTCCAAGAGCAACACATAGCACCAGTGTTTTAATGCATTCTGGGTTTGAAAATTCTGTTTAATTACTCTTCTTAGCAGTGAATTTTCTTCAGGGAAAGGCAAAGCCATTAATCTAATTAGAATCCATCCGTTTATGTGGTGCATTATCGACCCAAATCCATTGCAGAGCTGGTGTGACGAAGCTTGTAGCTTCCCTCACTCTGTGATTCAGCACCATAAGTTTTGTAATCCAGGCAGTGGGGATCCTGACAGGGCAAGCAAAGCTTGTGTCTGCTCATTCTTTTCTTGTAATCAACAAATTTGATGCATATGTGACATATGTTTTGTATGCAAAATATCTTGTTAACACAAGATACTTCTTTTGAGCGCAGAAGCTTCATCCTTGTCTCCCCCCCACCCCCCCCCGGCCCCGTTTACAAATAACAGAAGGCATAACTTCTTATTGTAATCAATCTGTAGTGATTCTGACAGGCAACAAGAACAATGCCTTTCAAACAAATCCCTCTGCATTAGAAAATACTTTAGGAAGAGTATGCCTATGCTGGTTAGTGTCTGTGCATGTTTGTGTGCCTGCTGCTATACACATGAGAAGCTGAGGACAACCGCAGTTGGCTGCTGTTGCAGGAACCATCGTCTAGCCCTGCTGCTCTTGCACTCCTCTCAGATTGCACCACAAAGCCAGGCAGAGCAAAAATGCCAGAACAGGCAAATTAGATTAAAGAGAACATGAGGAGGGGGAACACATTAATGAGTTTCACTGTTCATAAAAATCTTGATAGTCTCAGAAGATACTGTATCTGACAATAGTGATATTAGTGATAACATAGAAAAGAGAAACCCTCCATCAGAGACTGCTAGGGGTCTTTTGCACTGAAATATATTAAACCAAGTTCAAGATGTCAATGCCCATGCAATTTCACTGCAGTGTCTTCAGCATTTGCAAGGGGAGAACAGTTGAGATACTCAGATTCTGTGGTGGGCTGAAATTTCCCCCCCCAACATTAAATTTGCCAGACCAGCTCAGCTGGAAGCAAATGAAAGCTGTATTTACAAGCAGAAATTCAATCTACAATGGAATGCAATGAATATGTACAAAATATGCAGGAATTACAATGTTTACAGGTATTTACACTTAATAAACAGCACAAGGATCCCCCTGGCCAAAGACCAGGGGAAGCTACTAGCTTCTCCCTCTCTGCCCTCCCTGTCAAACAATACAGCCGAGGTCAAGCAGAAGCAAGTTAGTTTCTCTCCCAGAGCCAAGAAGCAAGAAGAGAAAGAGAGGTTGTTTTGGTACAACCAGTCTAAGTTCCTTATCCCTCCAATGGGATTGCTTAGAATTATCTTTGTTTTCCTTTCTACACCCAGTAGAGATTTATTTACATTTTACTACTTCTCTGCTCTAGATCTGTGAAAAATTTTAAAGGCATATCCTTAAACTACCACAGATGCTAATGGACACATTACATGTGTTGCAGGGGCAAGGTCTCTGTGCCCTTCCATTGACCAAACACTCACCACTTGCTGCTGAGGACAGATGAAATGAATGTTTTGATTTAGCTTCATTTGAAAGCGATTCAACTTGTGATACTGTGATGCTGTGATTGTCTTACATTCCACAACAAAAAGCAGAGGAAGAAAGTAAGTAGGGGTGACTGGGAGACTCACTTCAAACCCAAACCATCCTGTGAATAGAATAGAGTAGAATAGAATAGAAGTAGAAGTAGAATAGAATAGAGTAGAATAGAATAGAATAGAATAGAATAGAATAGAATAGAATAGAATAGAATAGAATAGAATAGAATAGAAGTAGAGTAGAGTAGAGTAGAGTAGAGGAGAGTAAATAGAATAGAATAGAATAGAATAGAATAGAATAGAATAGAATAGAATAGAATAGACCAGACCAGGTTGGAAGAGACCTTTGAGATCATCCTGTCCAACCTACCATCCAACACCATCTAATCAACTAAACCATGGCACCAAGCACCCCATCAAGTCTCCTCCTAAACACCTCCAAAGAAAGCATCTCCACCACCTCCCCAGGCAGCCCATTCCAATGGGCAATCACTCTCTCTACGAAGAATTTCTTCCTAACATCCAGCCTAAACCTCCCCTGGCACAACTTGAGACTGTGTCCTCTTGTTCTGGTGCTGCTTGCCTGTCTACATCCTCCCTTCAGGTAGTTGCAGAAAGCAATAAGGTCTCCCCTGAGCCTCCTCTTCTCCTACATGTTGCTTGCCCTTACATTTCACTGTGTACTTAGACTTGACAAAGCAATGCTTTGCAGGGAAAAAATGTCCAGTCTTATGGTGGACATCAGGTGGTGGAAACTCCATTGCTTCCATTTCTTTTTTCCCCCAGTTTCCATCTTGGGGATCGTGGGAATCGAGTCTGCTATTAGTAAATGTGGATGACATCAAGTTAGGGGGCAGTGTCGATCTGCTGAAGGTAGGAAGACACTTCAGCGAGACCAGGACAGGCTGGGTTGAGGGGCTGAGGACAACAGTATGAGGCTTAAAAAGGCCAAGTGCAGGGTCCTGCACTTTGGCCACAACAGCCCCATGCAGCGCTACAGACTGAGGGATGAGTGGCTGGAAAGCAGCCTGGTAGAGAAGGACCTGGCAGTGATGGGTGACAACAGCTGAACATGAGCCAGCAGTGTGCCCAGGGGGCATGGAAGGCCAATGGCATCTTGGCTTGCATCAGGAATAGTGTGGCCAGCAGGGACTAGGAGTGGAATTTTGCCCTGTACTGGGCACTGGTGAGGCCTCACTTTGAGTACTGTGTGCAGTGCTGAGCCACTCACTTCAGATGGGATATTGAAGTGCTGGAGCAGGTCCAGAAGAGAGCAATGAGACTGGGGAAGGGACTGGAGAGAAAGTC
>CM037632.1:5626516-5677366 GCA_015227895.2 Colaptes auratus | reverse complement strand
CAAGCACCCATCAAGTCTCCTCCTGAACACCTCCAGTGATAGTGACTCCACCATTTCACCTTGGACCAGCAAACCCCTTTGAGTGGCAATAAATTTGCTGAAAGCTGATGAACCTGAAGGTATTTTAAATGAAACTTATCCAGTAAGACAGCATTTAAAAAATGATGAAACCTTCTTCTTTTCTTCAGAAAACCTTTAAGCAGCTCAAGCAGTGAAAATGTACTTATTGATATATATCAAGTTGCTGGGTTTTTCCTTATGCCTTGGTGTAGAAAGCCAGAATGCAAACCTGAAAGACAGCTATTTCTCCCCCCCAACGTTACTCACTGTCATTCTCAGGGCAGTGGCAGAAGTTCCTTTTAAAACTGGGTCTTGTGTGTCTGCCAACACACAGCATGCTTGACCTGCAATGCCCTTGCTATTCCAGTCCTAAGCCTCCCCTGAGCAAACCCTGACAGCCATGCAAACCAAGGCAGTGTGGATCTGCAGCCAGTTAACAGGCAAGTAATGGGCAAGAAATTAATTTCCCCTTGTGACCTGAAGCAATTTTGCAGATAAGATAGCTCAGAGAGGCAGCCTCTGTGCTCCCCAACCTTTACCACCGTTGCCTGGTGTCTGGTGTTCAGCTGGTGGTGTTGGCTGTCATTTTGAAGTGAATACTCCAAAAATGTGATCTGCTGAAAACTCAAATGTGAGATATGTTCACCACCTGCATAAATAGTCAAAATAGGGCAATAAAGTTGGATTACCTGGCTAGCACTTCCTTTTAGAGGGAATGTCAGGAGTTTGATGCTATGCAAGTCTATTACAGTAACAAAGAAAAACAAGCATTTAATTTAGTTTTGGCTGGCTCTAGCACAGACCTTAGAAGCCACCCCAAGCCACCCCAAAGAATGGTCCATGTCCCAGTGGAGGCCAGTGATGAGTGGAGTCCCTCAGGGATCAGTCCTGGGACCAGTCTTGTTTAACATCTTTGTTGGCGATATGGGCAGTGGCACTGAGTGCACCCTCAGCAAGGTTGCTGATGACACCAAGCTGTGTGGTGCAGCAGACACGCTGGAGGGAAGGGATCCATCCAGAGGGACCTGGACAGGCTGGAGAGGTGAGCCCATGACAACCTCGTGAGGTTCAACAAGATGCAGTGCAATGTCCTGCATGTGGGTTGGGGCATTCCCAAGCACTGATACAGGCTGGGCAGGGACTGGCTTGAGAGCAGCCCTGAAGAAAAGGAATTGGGGGAGCTGGTGGATGAGAAGCTCAACATGAGCCAGCAGTGTGCACTTGCAGCCCAGAAAGCCAATCCCATCCTGAGCTGCATGAAGAGAAGTATAGCCAGCAGGGCCAGGGAGATGATTCTCCGCCTCTACTCTGCTCTGGTGAGACTCTACCTGGAGTACTGTGTCCAGTTCCAGAGCCCCTATTCCAAGAGGGATCTGGAGGTGCTGGAAGGTGTCCAGAGAAGGGCCACGAGGATGAGCAGAGGGCTGGAGCTGCTCTCCTGTGAGGACAGACTGAGGGAGTCGGGGCTGTTCAGACTGGAGAAGAGAAGGCTCCAAGGAGACCTGATTGTGGCCTTGCAATATCTGAAGGGGCTACAAGAAAGCTGATGGAGGGACTATAAGGGGGTACAGAAAAGGGCAGGGATATAGGGTGTCAGGGAGTGATAGGCCTGGGGAGAGTGGAATAAAACTAGAAATGGGTAGATTCAGATTGGATGCTAGGAAGAAGTTGTTTCCCATGAGGGTGGTGAGACATTGGAAGAGTTTGCCCAGGGAGGTGGCGGAAGCCTCATCCCTGCAGGTTTTTAACTCCTTTTTGGCTCATAATGCTGTATTTCAGCAAAAAAATTACTCATTTTGTTATAAAACATATTTTGGGTTTTTGCTTTATTCTTTCTGATTATGTACACATTTGGCAGAAATCACAGAATACAGAATTAACCAGGTTGGAAAAGACCTGAGAAGACCTTATTGCTGTCTACCTGAAGGGAGGTTGTAGCCAGGTGGGGGTTGGTCTCTTCTCCCAGGCAACCAGCAACAGAACAAGAGGACAGAGTCTCAGGCTGCGCCAGGGGAGGTTTAGGCTGGAGGTTAGGAAGAAAGTTCTTCATAGAAAGAGAAATTGGCTATTGGAATGTGCTGCCCAGGGAGGTGGTGGGTTCACCACCCCTGGAGGTGTTTAGGAAGAGACTGGATGGGGTGCTTGGTGCCATGGTTTAGTTGATGAGATGGTGTTGGGTGACGGGTTGGACTCGGTGATCTCCAAGGTCTTTTTTGACCTGGTTAATTCTATTCTATTCTATTCTATTCTATTCTATTCTATTCTATTCTATTCTATTCTATTCTATTCTATTCTATTCTATTCCATTCCATTCCATTCCATTCCATCCCATCCCATTCCATTCCATTCCATTCCATCCCATTCATCCATTCCATTCCATCCATTCATTCCATTCCATTCCATTCCATTCCATTCCATTCCATTCCATTCCATTCCATCTTTCCATCAGATGTAGTGGAAGACCTAAGCAGTACTTAGGCAGATTTGAGATGCCATAAAACAACACAGAACAAAAAATTCCCCTTCCCCTCCCACTCAGTGGTGCTAACATTGAAGCCTGAAGGCTCCTAAGATCAGTTGGTTCCTCCCTGTTTAATTTTAAAGTTCTCCATAAACTTTTAACATTGTGTTTCAGTGCATGCCCAGGGCTTCCCCAGCCCCAGGTGATATTTATCTCGTGTCTAAGCCTGATTAAGATCCAGAAACAAAGTGTTTCACTGCCAGGGCTCCTCCAGGGTCTGACACAGGCTGACAGGACCTGCCCTTCTTTCCTATTTCAGCTGAGGAAGGAGATAGTAGCCACAGAGATTCAACCAGGAAACAGGCAGTCTGGACTGAGTTGTCTGCTTCACCTTGGGGGATTCAAGCATACATCACCTGCACCCCAGGACAGTCGTGTAGGTTATTTGAGGGAACAGCAGCAGAGCAGTTATGTGGAGGGCTGCATATTCTGCCTGCATTTCACCACTGCAGGTTGAAAGCAGAAGCCAGGTGGATTTATGGGCTCTTAGTGGGGCTTCCACCTGAAGATAAAGAGCCTGTGTCATGTATGGTTTCAAGTACAGAAACAGTCTGTGCAAAATAGACCCAGAAAATCATAGAACCATAGAATCAGTAAGGTTGGAAAGGACCTCAATGATCATCAAGTCCAACCTGTCACCCAACACCTCATGACTACTAAATCACGGCTCCAAGTGCCTCACCCAATCCCTTTTTGAACACCTCCAGGGATGGTGACTCCACCACCTCCCTGGGCAGCACATTCCAATGGCCAACAATTGTTTCTGTTAGGAACTTTCCCCTCACCTCCAGCCTAAACTTCCCCTGGCTGAGGGAACTGGGGTTGCTTAGCCTGGAGAAGAGGAGGCTCAGGGGAGATCTTCTTGCTCTCTACAACTACCTGAAGGGAGGTTGTAGACAGATGGGGGTTGGTCTCTTCTCCCAGGCAACCAGCAACAGAACAAGAGGACACAGTCTCAGGCTGTGCCAGGGGAGGTTGACACTGGAGCTTAGGAAGAAATTCTACAGAGAGAGAGATATGGCCATGGAATGGGCTGCCTGGGGAGGTGGTGGAGTCACCATCACTGGAGGTGTTCAGGAAGAGACTTGATAGGGTGCTTGGTTGCATGGTTTAATTGATTAGGAGGTGTTGGATAATAGGTTGGGTGTGATGATTTCAAAGGTCTCTTCCAACCTGGTCTCGTCTATTCTATTCTATTCTATTCTATTCTATTCTATTCTATTCTATTCTATTCTATTCTATTCTATTCTCCTTTCTGGATTCTCTTTTGAAACAACTGATTATCCTCTTTCTTTTTGTCAGAAGCATAACTGCCTCACTCAAACCTTACCTGCTACCAGGAAAAGCATGTCTAAAACATAATTAAAGTTTGTTTTGTTTTTTTTTATGCCTTACACATAATTCTTCATTAAATGCAGAGATTCAAGAAATGGAAAGAACCTGGCTTAATGCCAAAGCATTCAAAGCAAGTAATTAGGAAAAAAACCCTAAAATATTATTTCATATCTAAGCTAAATATTTGTGATGTGAAGAGCTTTACATTACTCCTTAAATTAGACAATTTCCTCATTAGGCTTGCTTTCTTGGTGCCCTCATTACTGGAAATCATTTGTAAGAGAGATCTGGATCCTGCAAACCCAGCCAGTTATACACAAATAGCTGGTTAGAGTGAAAATGAGATGCCAGTTTCAAATTGAATGATGATAGCTTTTTAGCTCCACATCCACTCAATCCCAGTTATATTATGCAGTTTAATTCTGAGCAACACAGAATCACTGAAGAGCTGTCAGGGTTGGAAGGGGCCTCAGGGATCATCTAGTTCCAACCCCCCTGCCATGGGCAGGGACACCTCACACTACAGCAGGTTGCTCACAGCCACATCCAGCCTGGCCTTCAAAACCTCCAGGCATGAGGCTTCCACCACCTCCCTGGGCAACCTGTGCCAGTGTCTCACCACCTTCATGGGGAATAACTTCTTCCTAACATGAAACTATGAAACTATGAAACTATGAAACATCCAATCTGAATCTACCCATTTCTAGTTTTTCTCCATTCCCCCTAGCCCTATCACTCCCTGACACCCTCAAAAGTCCCTCCCCAGCTTTCTCGTAGCCCCCTTCAGATACTGGAAGGCCACAAGAAGGTCTTCTTGGAGCCTTCTTCAGACTGAACAATCCCAACTCCCTCAGTCTGTCATCATAGGAGAGGAACTCCAGCCCTCTGATCATCCTTGTGGCCCTTCTCTGGACACCTTCCAGCACCTCCAGATCCTTCCTGTAACAGGGGCTCCAGAACTGGATGCAGTATTCTAGGTGGGGTCCCACCAGAGTGGAGTAGAGGAGGAGAATCACCTCCCTCTCTGCTGGCTCTGCTTCTCTTGATGCAGCCCAGGATGGGATTGGCTTTCTGGGCTGCAAGTGCACACTGCAGGCTCATGTTGAGCTGCTCATCCACCAGCACCCCCAAGTCCTTTTCTTCTTATATCTCATATTAAGATTACTCCCTTCATGTTTGCAGAGCAGAGATTTCAGAGCAGCAATGGGAGAGTCTGAAGTAGTGCTTTGGTTTAAATATACTGTCACCACTTTTGTAGCATTTTGGCTGCTTCATGGTATCATATAGTTAAAAAAGTCATCAAAGAAGGAAAAAAGCATCTGATTGCAAAAAAGTCCAGTAGGTGTAAAAGTTCTGTATGCTTTAGCTCCAAAAGGCTGAACTGGGGAATTGTGTCTTGAAAGCTGTCTGGCAGCAAGGGACCTGGGAATTCTAATGGGCAAGCAACTGATTATGAGTCAGCAGTGTGCCCAGGGGGCCAAGAAAGCCAATGTCATCCTGGCTGGGATTAGAAATGCAGTGTCCAGCAGGAGCAGGGAGGGGGAAGGCACATGTGTCCCATCTCAACTGGTCATTTTCTACTGGCATGAGTGTGATTAAGGCATACAACAGGTCAAAATAACAAAACAATGTTTTAACACATCCAACTAAATTCTGCCTAGTTTCTCTCCTTCAGTTACAAGGTGTGACATTACCCTCAGAGTCAAAGACAAAACACAGCCTTGTCTAACTCGAGCTATGGCAAATCTTCCCTATAGTCTTATAAAGCTATCCCAAAACAACCTCTTCCCACACCCTTGTACTCAGCTCTGGGGAGGCCACACCTTGAGGATTGTGTTCAGTTTTGGGCACCTCAGTACAAGAGAGATGTGGAGGTGCTGGAGCCAGGGCAGAGGAGAGCAAGGAAGCTGAGGAAGGGCCTGAAGGATAAATCTGATGAAAAGCAACTGAAGGAGCTGGGGATGGTTAGTTTGAAGAAGAGGAGGCTGAGGGGAGACCTCCTGGCTCTCTACAGCTACCTGCAAGGGCATTGTGGGAGCTTGGTGCTGGTCTCTTCTCCCAAGTAATTAGTGATAGAACAAGAGGGAATGGCCTCAGGCTGCCACTAAGTAGGTTTAGACTGGACAGTAGGAAACATTTATTTCAGGGCAAGAGTGGTCAGGCACTGGAATGTGCTGCCCAGGGAGGTGGTGGAGTCACCCAGCCTGGCTGTGTTTCCAGGTGGTTTGCATGTGGTGCTTGGGGCTATGGTTTAGGGGTGAGCCTTGTAGAGTAGGGTTCTGGGTTTGACTTGGTGATCCTGAGGGTGTTTTCCAACCTGAATGTTTCTGGGATTCTGTGAATTAATTTCAATATTACAATATTACAGTGGACTACACCATGTGCATACTCATATACATACAAATGTGAATGAACAGCTATCTGAACACAGAACAAGTGCCTATTCCATGCAGAGAAATCAAGCAAAGTACACTTGAATTTACATGCCTCCTCCCCAGGGATTATAGAATCATAGAATGGTTAAGGTTGGGAGGGACTTCAAGGATCACCTAGTTCCAACCCTCCTGCCATGGGCAGGGACCCTTCACACTAGATCAGGTTGCCCAGAGCCACATCCAGCCTGGCCTTAAAAACCTCCAGGGATGAAGCTTCCAGCACCTCCCTGATGTCCAAGGTCAGGTTGTATGAGGCCTTGAGACTAGCTGAGAGGTGTCCCTGCCCACGGTGGGGAGGTTGGAGTACATGACCTCTAAGGCCCCTTCCAACCGAAGCCATTCTACGATGATTCTATGGTACATGACAGCTTCCTTTTGTCCTTCATGCACTTCTTGTTTCTGTATCTTTATCTCCTTAAGTAAAGTCTGCACAGTTAATTTCATACAGACAACATTTTGGTTAACCCCCAAACCCCTAATGAATCTTTACTTTGGGCTTACCTTGTGTACCTTGGGTAATGGTTTCGCTGATACATATTTAAAGTGAATGAACAATAACCAAAGGTATTTGAGGAGTCTACTGCTAGGCAGAATGATATTGTTAGATCATCCATTATTTAGCCTTGTAGTAATTTACAAGGAGAAAACCTGAACATTCCCTGACATGCATTCTGAATTTGTTTCTCATAGCTTAGGAATTTTAAGCTGCAGGGGATCCTGGCCAGGCAACAGAACATAATGGTGATTTGTATTTATACACACAAAATGCAAGCTGGTAGATCTGAAGACCATAATCATAGCAGCTGCACTCTAAGAGCAACCCATGCCCACTGTTTGGAGTGATAAAAAGGTGGATTTATAGTCAAGTGTGGGTTAATAAAGACAAAGAATAAGAATTAGAAAAGAACATGACACCCCAAATCATTATTTCTGTGCATTGCTTCTACTTCTTCTTTAGATACACAAGTATCTGAAGGGGGCCTACAAGGAAGCTGGGGAGGGACTTTTGAGGGTGTCAGGTAATGGCAGGACTAGGGGGAATGGAACAACAATAGAAATGGGTAGATTCAGATTGGGTGTTAGGAAGAAGTTCTTCCCCATGAGGGTGGTGAGACACTGGCACAGGTTGCCCAGGGAGGTGGTGGAAGCCTCGTACCTGGAGGATTTTAAGGCCACAGCAAGCTGATTGTTTAAGGCTCTGATCACCTGCTCTAGTGTGAGGTGTCCCTGCCCATGGGAGGGGGGTTGGAACTGCATGATCTTTGAGGTCCCTTCCAACCCTAACAGTTCTATGATTCTCACTGTGTCCTCATAGGAGAGGAGCTGCAACCTTCTGATCATCCTCGTGGCCCTTCTCTGGACCTGCTCCAGCACATCCATGATGGCCTTGTGCTAGGGCTTAGCATCTTAGCTGAATCCTTACTTTACTTACATGTTTGTGCAATGGATTCTTTGGCATCTGCCTAGGAGTAGAGCAGAGTTTGGGGAAGCTTTCCCCTGTGTGAGCTGTAGATTTTCAGGAAACTTAGACTTCTATGAATATAACAGTTTAGAGGCTTCTGTTTCTCTTTCTTATTTGAGATCTGTGGCTGGATTCAAAATATGCCTCCACAAGCACTTAAGCACTTCTTGAGGATTTGAATTCTCAATCTCTCATTGTTTGGAGTGAGAAGAGAAGAAACACTTCTAATTAAAAATATAAAATATCAAATATATATGGATACAGTTAAATATATCTTCAATTACCTGTTTTTAAAACACAGTTTTGTATCATAGTATCATAGTATCAGTCAGGGTTGGAAGGGACCACAAGGATCATCTAGTTCCAACCCCCCCTGCCATGGGCAGGGACATCCCACACTAGATCAGCCTGGCCAGAGCCTCATCCAGCCTGGGCTTAAACACCTCCAGGGGGCCTCAACCACCACCCTGGACAACCCATTCCAGGGCTTCACCACTCTCATGGTGAAGAACTTCTTCAACATGTCCAGCCTGAATCTCCCCACCTCCAGCTTCATTCCATTCCCCCTAGTCCTATCACTACCTGAGAGCCTGAAAAGTCCCTCCCCAGCCTTCTTGCTGCTGGCCACACTTCTCCTGATGCAGCCCAGGCTCTGATTGGCTTTCCGGGCTGCAAGTGCACACTGAGAGCTCATGTTGAGCTTCTCGTCCACCAGCACCCCCAAGTCTCTCTCCTCAGGGCTGCTCTCCAGCCAGTAGGCATAGGAAGTTCCATTCAAACCTGAGGAAAAAGTTTTTCCCTGTGAGGGTGACAGAGCATTGGAACAGGCTGCCCAGGGGAGTTGTGGAGTCCCCCTCTCTAGAGACATTCAAAACCCACCTGGATGTGGGACTGGGATGTATGATTCAGCACTTATGACCCAGGGACTCATCAAGTCTCTCCTTATGAGGAGAGACTGAGGGAGCTGAGGGCTCTTCAGCTTGGAGAGGGGAAGACAGAGAGGTGACCTCATTCATGTTTATAAAGCTGTAAAAGGTGAGTACCAAAAGGGTGCAGTCAGGATCTGCTCAGTGTTACCCAATGACAGGATAAAGGGCAATGAGTGGAAGTGGAGGAATAAGAAGTTCCATGGAAATATGAGGAAAAATGTTTTCCCTGTGAGGGCAATGGAACACTGGAACAGGCTGCCCAGGGGGGTTGTGGAGTCTCCCTCTCTGGAGATATTCAAGACCTGCCTGGATGTGTTCCTGTGTGATCTGTTCTAGGTGATCCTGCTCTGGCAGGGGGATTGGATTGGATAAGCTTTTGAGGTCCCTTCCAGCCCCTGACATTCTGTGTGATTCTGTGTGTGTAATTCTGACTGTGAAGTCCTGCTTTTCCAGAAATGGTGCTTATCACATCAGGTCATCATAAAAATAGTCGTCAGAAAATAGTCCTTCATGCTCTGGGTTATTGACCTCTGTCTTTTCAAACTACCTGGGTTGAAATGTCAGTGTGCAGTTGAGTTTCTCTTTGGCGAGAGGTAAGAATGGATAGGATAGGATAGGATAGGATAGGATAGGATAGGATAGGATAGGATAGGATAGGATAGGAGAATAGAATAGAATAGAATAGAATAGAATAGAATAGAATAGAATAGAATAGACCAGACCAGGTTGGAAGAGACCTTCAAGATCATCGCATCCAACCTATCAACCAATCCAACCCACCTAAACAACTAAACCATGGCACCAAGCACCCCATCAAGTCTCTCCTGAACACCTCCAATGATGGTGACTCCACCACCTCCACGGGCAGCCCATTCCAATGGGCAATCACTCTCTCTGTATAGAACTTCCTCCTAACATCCAGCCTAAACCTCCCCTGGTGCAGCCTGAGACTGTGTCCTCTTGTTCTGGTGCTGCCTGCCTGGGAGAAGAGACCAACCTCTGCCTGTCTACAACCTCCCTTCAGGTAGTTGTAGAGAGCAAGAAGGTCACCCCTGAGTCTCCTCTTCTCCAGGCTAAGCAACCCCAGCTCCCTCAGTCTCTCCTCATAGGGCTTGTCTTCCAAACCCCTCACCAACTTCGTTGCCCTTCTCTGGACATGTTCCAGCAAGTCAACATCCTTCCTAAACTGAGGGGCCCAGAACTGGACACTGGATACCTCTGCCTGTGGCAGGAGGATTAGGGGGCTCATTCTCCACCCTGAAACATTACAGTCATCGTATTTCACACATTTTATAAAGACATGTCTCACCTTTGCTTTCTCTAGCTGAATTCCAGGGGCAAGATTGGATGTCAGGGAGAAGTTTTTCACCATGATTGTGGTTAGACACTGGCACAGGTTGCCCAGGGAGGTGTTGGAAGCCTCATCCCTGGAGGTTTTGAAGGCCAGGCTGGATGTGGCTGTGAGCAGCCTGCTGTAGTGTGAGGTGTCCCTGCCCATGTCAGGTGGGTTGGAACTAGATGATCCTCAATCCTTCCAACCCTGCCAGTTCTGTGATTCTAAGAGGAAACAGAAAGATGACCTCTCTTTCGCTTCGAAAGCAATGTGGGAAAGTGTTCAATAGTTGTGTAATCTCTAAACAAAGCCATAACCTAGACATGGAAAACAAACAAACAGCACCAATTAAAATCATTGCTCTACCCAAAACACAGAATCTCTGTGGGTTAAACCTGTGTCTTCTTAATCATTCCTGCTGCAGGCCGAGGCGCACGAAAGCCGTTTCTCTTTATTATGGTTGCAATTCACTCCACAAGCTTCCAATAGAAAAGAACACGATGCAGGAAGTCCAGAGCCCATAATTAACCACCCACAGGAACTTTGGATTCTCAGAAACCTAGCTTCTTTTCAGAATTCCTTCTCTTTCATTTTACAGATGTTAATCCATTTCCTTGTCAAGATGCTTCTGTCCAGACAAGGGCAATGAGGCTGGGGAGAGGTCGGGAGCATAGCCCTGTGAGGAGAGGCTGAGGGAGCTGGGGTTGTTTAGCCTGGAGAAGAGGACAATCAGGGGAGACCTTCTTGCTCTCTACAACTCCCTGCAGGGAGGTTGTAGGCAGGTGGGGGCTGGTCTCTTCTCCCAGGCAAGCATCACCAGAACAAGAGGACACAGTCTCAAGCTGTGCCAGGGGATGTTTAGGCTGGAGGTGAGGAGAAATTTCTTCCCAGAAAGAGTAATTTGCCATTGGAATGTGCCAATGGACTGGAGGCCAGAAATGTCTTATCCTACCCCACAGACTAAGCAAATCTCCTATGGATTGAGCCAGATTTAATCATGGCACAGTTTCACAGAAGCCTCAGCATATGAGCACAGAGTGGACATGAAGTGCTGTCAGGATCCATTTGGCAATGTTTCAACCACCAAGAGCAAGGCTAGAGATCAAAGGAAAGAGTCGGCATTCCTAATCTCTGTGAAAGCCTCATGAAGTCCAAGCTTCATGGCAGACTCTGATCAGATTATTATTCATTATTGCTTCTGCTATTTCCACTTATAGAAGAAAAATGAGGCTTGCCTATGAATGTTTTAACAGGAAAGACTCAGATTCTCAAGAAAATCCTATAGCCAGGGGATGAAAGAATATTCCTCCCCTCCCCCCAAATCCGAACTTATATGAACACCAAGAGTTTAAATCTGAGAGTAAAACTTAAGGCCCCTGTGAATATAAGAGTCCATCAGAATTAATTTATTTGCTCTGACAATGGCAATGGAAAGAAGGGGGGAAAAAAGCCATGTTGACTCAAGTGGATTCACTTAATAGTTGAGTTTTGGGATAGAAACATTCACACAGAATCACAGTATCACCAAGGTTGGAAGAGACCTCAAAGATCATGGAGTCCAACCTGTCACCACAGACCTCATGACTAAACCATGGCACCAAGTGCCACATCCAATCCCCTCTTGAACACCTCCAGGGATGGTGACTCCACCACCTCCCTGGGCAGCACATTCCAACGGCAAACGACTCTGCCAGTGAAGATCTTTCTCCTCACCTCCAGCCTAAACTTCCCCTGGTGCAGCTTGAGACTGTGTCCTCTTGTTCTGGTGCTGGTTGCCTGGGAGAAGAGACCAACTCCCTCCTGGCTACAACCACCCTCCAGGTAGTTGTAGACAACAATAAGGTCTCCCCTGAGCCTCCTCTTCTCCAGGCTAAACAATCCCATTCATGTTCACCTTCAACTGTTGCTTTCAGTGTCAACTAGTAGCAACCTACAGGTATCACAGAATGTTAGGGGCTGGGAGGGACCTTGAAAGCTCATCCAGTCCAACCCCCCTGCCAGAGCAGGATCACCTAGAGCAGGTCACACAGGAATACAACCAGGTGGGCTTGAATATCTCCACGGAGGGAGACTCCACAACCCCCCTGGGCAGCCTGTTCCAGGGCTCTGTCACCCTCACAGTGAAAACTTTTTTTCCTCAGGTTTGCATAGAACTTCCTGTGCCCAAATTTCCACCCATTGCCCCTTGCACTGTCATTGGGCATCATTCAGAAGAACCCAGAATCCTCTTGGCACTCACCCTTTAGTCTCTCTCCATCCTTCTGTAGCCCCCTTCAGGTACTGGAAGGCTGCTGCTAGGTCTCCAGTTCTGGGCCCCTCAGTTTAGGAAGGAGGTTGACTTGCTGGAACATGTCCAGAGAAGGGCAACAAAGCTGGGGAGGGGTTTGGAACACAAACCCTATGAGGAGAGGCTGAGGGAGCTGGGGTTGCTTAGCCTGGAGAAGAGGAGACTCAGGGGTGACCTTATTGCTCTCTACAACTCCCTGAAGGGAGGTTGTAGACAGGCAGAGGTTGGTCTCTTCTCCCAGGCAGGCAGCACCAGAACAAGAGGACACAGTCTCAAGCTGTGCCAGGGGAGGTTTAGGCTGGATGTTAGGAAGAAGTTCTATACAGAGAGAGTGATTGCCCATTGGAATGGGCTGCCCAGGGAGGTGGTGGAGTCACCTTCATTGGAGGTGTTCAGGAGGAGACTTGATGGGGTGCTTGGTGCCATGATCTAGTTGTTTAGGTGGGTTGGATTGGTTGATAGGTTGGACACGATGATCTTGAAGGTCTCTTCCAACCTGGATTTTTTGTATTGTATTGTATTGTATTGTATTCCTGCCTTGATGTTTGGGGGTTGGGTTTGATGTTCTTTTTCATGATTTAGAGAGTTTCTAACAAAAAAGGAAAATGATGCTGAGAAATAAACATGTCTGGAGCTTTCAAGACAGAACTGAAAACCTGACCCTCAGTCTATAGTTGAAACCTGGTAGTCAGGTGACAAACACCCTTTGACAGATGCATATGAACACACCAGACCAGATTATAAATTAGTCTCCAAAAGGGATTTTTTTTCCCCCTGTAGTTATGTCTGAGCTGTTCAGGCTCTACAAAGCAAGCTGACACAAATAGTTTATGTTAGCTAAGCATTAAGAATAAACCTTGTGATACAACTGGATTTCAGGCTCTCGAACTGATAATCTCTTCTTCAAAGAGGTAGCTGAACAGATCTTAGAAGGTGTGAATTTGCATTACAAAAGAGAGAGGGGTGGGGTGGGGTGTTCTTGTGTTGGTTATGAAGTGCATACCTGTAAATATTGCATATTTTGTACATATTCACAGATTCAACCAGGTTGGGAAAGACCACAGTGATCATCAAGTCCAACCTATCACCTAATACCTAACACCTCCTGACAACTAAACCACGGCTCCAAGTGCCACATCCAAGCCTGTTTTGAACACTTCAAAAACACATCAAGTCCAACCCATCATCCAACACCATTTAATCAACTGAACTATGGCACTAATGGCCTCATAGAGTGTCTTTTTAAACACTTCCAGGGATGGTGACTCCACCACCTCCCTGGGCAGCACATTCCAATAGCCAGTCTGGGAAGAACTTCTTCCTCACATCCAGCCTAAACCTCCCCTGGTGCAGCCTGAGACTGTGTCCTCTTGTTCTGGTGCTGCTTGCCTGGGAGAAGGGACCAGCCCCCACCTGGCTGGCATTCATGTTGCCTTATGAATGCCACCTGGCATTCATGTTGCCTTCAACTGTTGCTTTCAGTGTCAACTAGTAGCAACCTACAGGTATCACAGAACCACAGAATTTCGGGGGCTGGAAGGGGTTCTTGTGTTGTATTGTATATTTTGTGTCACCAGGTTGGAAAAGACCTCAGAGATCATCAAGTCCAAACTATCACCTAATACCTAACACCTCCTGACAACTAAATCATGGCTCTAAGTGCCATATCCAATCCTTTTTTGAACACCTCCAGTGATGGTGACTCCACCACCTCCCTGGGCAGCACATTCCAACGGCCAATCTCTCTTTCTATGAAGAACTTCTTCCTCACATCCAGCCTCAACCTCCCCTGGCACAGCTTGAGACTGTGTCCTCTTATTTATAGTCTATCACTTTCCTACTCAATCCTTGGAACATTTTCCTCACCTAAAACTGCCACAGTGCTAGACAGACCTGGTTTTACACAACTGCAACATCAGCTGAGGTATTTCAGTCTGACCTTGAAGAAAACAGCAGAGAGGTTTGCTGTAAGTGTGGCTTGTTCTGGTTGAATCTGGCTGGCTGAGGCACCCCTGGCAGTGCACCCCTGCAGCAGCTGACTGCAGTGTGGGTGGGATATTAATCCTGCTTCTCAGGAGAGTTTTAGTATATGGTAGGTTTTATTTCCCCAGTAATTTAGCTAGCCAATAGATAGTGGCTAAAGAGCTTGGAATGACAAGAAAGGATAATTCAAGTTTGGGTTTTTTTTTATTGTGCAGAGGATGACTGAAAGATCAGAGAATTAGGATGGCAACTCAGTCATGAGAAACTTGCTCTTCTTGTTGCTTAGTTGGGGAGCATCACCCTTGACACACCCAGCTGCACAGTGCCCTGGAGCATTCATACCAAAGATACCTCCTGGACTACTGAATTATCTGCCAGGTGGAAGGTGTCACTTGATTCACTTTTAGGTTTTGGGGGGTCTGCGAGCCAGGTAGTGATCCAACTTCTTGCTTGCCCAGCTACAAGGTAGATGTAGTTACCCTATGCCTCCCACTGTGCTTCTCTCCTGGCAAATGAGATCCCAACTGTGTAAAAGGTCCTGCTACCTACAGTGATTCCCTCTAATTGTGTTGTAAAGGCATAGCCTGAAAGTGCCACACGCATCCAAGCATGGCAAGACATCTGCCTCCAGAGAACTTCAGAGGGTTTCTTCTGGTTGCTCCTCCAGGGCATAGGTGCTGTTCAGGGTACCAATTCCATAGTAGGACAGCCACTGAAACTGTGAGGGAAACTGTGCCTCACTGAAGCAGCCTAACTGGGGCAGCTCTCTAGATATAGTCTTAAATTTATCATCTATGCCTGCATAATACAATTAAATGCAGTGATGTGTGGAACGGACATGAGAGCTATACTGAAGCAACAAAACCCCCCACACCTTTTCTGCTATAATTATAGCAAATCCCCAAATGACATAAGCTGTGCAACTGGAAACTTGTTTCAACCATGACTGCTCACAGATCACTGGTTCACAGGATGTTAGGGGTTGGAAGGGACCTCTGGAGATCTTTGAGTCCAACCCCCCTGCCAGAGCAGGACCATAGACTCTAGCACAGGTCACACAGGAACACATCCTGAGGGGTCTTGAAAGTCTCCAGAGAAGGAGGCTCCACAACCTCTCTAGGGAGCCTATTCCAGTGCTCTGTGACCCTCACAGTAAGTTACTCCTCATTTTCCTCCTCTTTCTGTGCTGTAGTTTATATCCATTGCCCCTTGTTCTATCACAGGGTACAACTGAGCAGAGCCTGTCCCCTCCCTCCTGACCCCCAGCCCTCAGATATTTATAAACATATACTAAATCCCTTCTCAGTCCTCTCCTCTCCACACTGAGCAGCCCCAGGTCTCTCAGCCTGTCCTCATAAAGCAGTGCTCTGGTCCCTTCATCATCCTTGTAGACTTCCATTGGACTCTTGAGTAGATCTCTGTCCCTCTTGAACTGGGGAGCCCAAAACTGGATGCAGTATTCCAAGTGAGGTCTCACCAGGGCAGAGTAGAGGGGGAGGTTCGAAATGTTTTATAAAAGACATCCCCTCCCTGAAAAAAAGCCGAACAACTGACTTTGCTTTCCTACCACAGCTTGTCATAATCACAGCTTCAGACAATACAGACCATTGGTATTTTGGATCTCAATGGAGGAAGAAAGAGTTTGATAGAATAGAATAGAATAGAATAGAATAGAATAGAATAGAATAGAAGAATAGAATAGAATAGAATAGAATAGAATAGAATAGAATAGAATAGACCTGGTTGGAAAAGACCTTTGAGAACATCAAGTCCAACCTATCACCCAAAACCATCTCATCAACTAAACCATGGCACCAAGTGCCTCCTCCAGTCTCTTCTTAAACACCTCCAGGGATGGTGACTCCACCACCTGCCTGGGCAGCACATTCCAATGGCCAATCTCTCTTTCTGGGAAGAACTTCTTCCTAACATCCAGCATAAACCTCCCCTGGTGCAGCTTGAGACTCTGTCCTCTTGTTCTGGTGCTGGTTGCCTGGCAGAAGAGACCAACTCCCACCTGGCTACAACCTCCCTTCAGGGAGTTGGAGAGAGCAAGAAGGTCTCCCCTCAGTCTCCTCTTCTCCAGGCTAAGCAACCCCAGCTCCCTCAGCCTCTCCTCACAGGGCTGTGCTCCAGACCCCTCCCCAGCTTTGTTGCCCTGCTCTGGACACATTCCAGCAACTCAGCATCTTTCCTAAACTGAGGGGCCCAGAACTGGACACAGGACTCAAGGTGTGGCCTAAGCAGTGCTGAGTCCAGGGCAGAATGACCTCCCTGCTCCTGCTGGCCACACTGTTCCTGATACGGACCAGGATGCCATTGTCCTTCTTGGCCACCTGGGCACACTGCTGGCTCCTGTTCATCCTACTATCAACCAGTACCCCCAGGACCCTTTCTGCCTGGCTGCTCTCCATCCACTCTGTCCCCAGCCTGTAGCACTGCCTGGGGTTGTTGATGGACTGTCAGCATAATAAGGAATTTAATAAGGGATATTTTTATCCCTGAAAGTTCTGTGTTCTTCTTCACCAGATCACCAAAACAAGATTATCTTATAAGTTTGCATTGAGAGGATTAGGTTATCTCCTGCATTCAATTGTTTCAGCGCTTGGATGGATTTAATGTTTTTTAAGTGGAAGTGTGATGACAGAGAAACATAGAGTGAGAGACTGGCCACTGGAATGTGCTGCCCAGGGAGGTGGTGGAGTCACCATCACTGGAGGTGTTTAGAAAGAGACTGGATGGGGTGCTTGGTGCCTTGGTTTAGTTGATTAGATGGTGTTGCATGATAGCTTGGACTCAATGATCTCAAAGGTCTTTTCCAACTTCATTAATTTCTCTTCTTTCTCTTCTCTTCTCTTCTCTTCTCTTCTCTTCTCTTCTCTTCTCTCTTCTCTTCTCTTCTCTTCTCTTCTCTTCTCTTCTCTTCTCTTCTCTTCTTTCTCTTCCTCCTCCTCTCCTCTTCCTCCTCCTCTCCTCTTCCTCCTCCTCTCCTCTTCCTCCTCCTCTCCTCTTCCTCCTCCTCTCCTCTTCCTCCTCCTCTCCTCTTCCTCCTCCTCTCCGAACCTCTCCTCTCCGAACCTCTCCTCTCCGAACCTCTCCGAACCTCTCCTCTCCTCTCCTCTCTTTTTAAGGTACTGAGAGTATTTAGGAATAAAACAGGTCAACTCCTTGCAATCTTGACCTCAAGGAATCTGTGAACGGAGTAAGAATTCTACCGTAACACCGAGCTAGTTCTAAAGCTGTGTATTTTTTCTGGGCTAGCCGTGCAAGTCCAGCTGCAACTTGTCAAGAGCTGTAGACACATTAAGATATTGGAAAATTATATTCATTTAGAAATGCATCACAGTACAAGTATTTAATTATTTTGGCAGGCAAACCTTTCTGAACGGGTAACTTCATGCAGCAACCATGTATTCTAATTAATCACCATTATCTTTCGTACCTCTAATCCTCATGTCAGGCCACCTATCTGTGTAAATGTTTTACAGAAATCATTTAGCAGGCATCTTCTGTGGCAAGTGAGTGGCACAGGAACATTGCAGTGCATTGAGGGCATTTCCTGCAAGGAAAGAGCAATAAAGGCAGAGAAAACTGCAGCCGCAGTAACAGCTGTTGGCACGGGACTCTTCGCGCTGTAGACTCAATAATTAAACGATTCCACAAGCCCAGGATTATGAGGAGGAATTTAGACAGGTTAAGTTAACCCAAATTCTGAAGTCACTGAGCTGCCTGTTTCAACCTGCCTCTAGCATGCCACGCTGCCTGTTGCTGTTCCCCACTCCTTCGGAAAGTGGACGTTGTGGAGTGCTGCTGCACGCCAGGACAGCATCAACCTGGCCAGGGCTTGTTGGTTTCCATATGTGAGTAGGTTTCAAAAGCCTAATTCCTGTTACCTTGGGTTCATACTTCTGCACCAAAACACAAAAGAGTAAGAACTGAAAAATCTTGAGAAAATGGCACTGAGGGAAAAAATGGCCAAGTGAAATGCAATAGCTGTTTGTTTTGAAGCATAACCATGCCTTTCAGTTCAGCCAGCTGTGCCTGCACCTCCCATTGTCCTGTAGACATCAATGTCGTGTGCTCTCTGAACATAGGTTGCTCTCTGAACATAGTTTGCTCTCAGAACTGCTTCATGAGGGCAACAAAGCTGGAGAGGGGTCTGGAGCACAGCCATGTGAGGAGAGGCTGAGGGAGCTGGGGTTGCTTAGCCTGGAGAAGAGGAGGCTCAGGGGAGACCTTATTGCTGTCTCCAACTCCCTGAAGGGAGGTTGTAGCCGGTGGGGTTTGGTCTCTGCTTCTGGGCAACCAGCTCTAGAACAAGAGGATACAGTCTCAAGTTGCACCAGGGGAAGTTTAGGCTATAGGTGAGGAGAAAGTTCTTCCCAGAAAGAGTAATTGGCCACTGAAATGTGTTACCCAGGGAGGTGATGGAGTCATCGTCCCTGGACGTGTTCAAAAAGGGATTGGACTTGGCACTTGGAGCCATGGTTTAGTTAGTCATGAGGTCTTGGGTTATAGGTTGGACTTGATGCTGGGTGAAGGTTGGACTTGATGCTGGGTGAAGGTTGGACTTGATGCTGGGTGAAGGTTGGACTTGATGCTGGGTGATAGGTTGGACTTGATGCTGGGTGAAGGTTGGACTTGATGCTGGGTGAAGGTTGGACTTGATGCTGGGTGATAGGCTGGACTTGATGGTGGGTGAAGGTTGGACTTGATGCTGGGTGAAGGTTGGACTTGATGCTGGGTGAAGGTTGGACTTGATGATCTCTGAGGTCTTTTCCAACCTTACTGATTCTATGATTCTAACTGATGTACTGTGAGGTGTCCCTGTCCATGGCAGGGGGGTTGGAACTAGGTGATCCTTGAGGTCCCTTCCAACCCTAATAATTCTATGATCCTATAATTAAGAGAAAATTCTGGCATATTCCTTGCCAGGCCACTCCACCTCGTGGCTTGCAAACAGCATCCAGCTGGGGAGAAACTTTAAGAAAATCAGAACTGCAGATATTTCAAACCTTTCTCTCTCTCTTTTTTTTGTGTGTCTTTAAATTTCTTCTCTCTACAAACTGCCAAAGGGCCCCCACAGAGCTCACTGAGGGGTAATGTACAATCCAGCATGAGTCACAGAGACATAACAAAGGAATAAACATTTCATGGATGAATGATGACAATGTTTGTTCTGTTCTCATTCAAAATACTCAGACACACTTTGCTGTTATGTAAGATGAAATTAAAATGGCATTTACATATGAATATTGACAAGTGTTAGCATGCAGATAAGAGTGTAAGGTAATTAAAATCCTATGGGTAAAACTGTTTGGGATTATGATTTCCTGTGCCCTTGTCAGGCAAAGGCACTCTTCAATTAGAACCAAATGTTGTCTTGGTATATAAGCACCCCTGTCCTGGAAGAACTGCAGCAAATGAGGACAGGCTGAGAGAGCTGGGGTTGCTCAGCTTGGAGAAGAGAATCTGAGGAGACCTTCTTGTGGCCTTCCAGGATCTGAAAGGGGGCTACAAGAAAGCTGGGGAGGGACTTTTTAGGGTGTTGGGTAGTGACAGGACTAGGGGGAATGGACCCAAGCCAGAGGAGGGAAGATTTAGATTAGATGTTAGGAAGAAGTTGTTCCCCATGAGGGTGGTGAGAGACTGGCACAGGTTGCCCAGGGAGGTGGTGGAAGCCTCATCCCTGGAGGTTTTGAAGGCCAGGCTGGCTGTGGCTGTGAGCAGCCTGCTGTAGTGTGAGGTGTCCCTGCCCATGTCAGGGGGGTTGGAACTAGATGATCCTTGAGGTCCCTTCCAACCCTGACAATTCTGTGATGCTGTGAAATCTGAGACACAGACCACAAGCAAACCAATTGTATGAACTTATACACTGGTAAAGTCTGTGAGAACTGGAGTAAGGTGAGCCACAGAAAAGTCATTTTTCTAACAGACAAAGAGGTGGAAAGATGAAAGTATCCTGCTGAGACAGCTAAAATAATCAGGAAAAGATCCTAATCATCTCTCTGTTCAGTCTCTGTACAGTTATCATTATTTCATTCCTTGAAAACAAAACATTCCCCCTATAAATTTTTGAGGATGAAATTACAGCCCTTTTTTTTCCTTCAAAGGCAGCAGTTTCATATCTTCAGCTGCATGCTTTTTGTTCTCAATTGTTTTAAGTATTTTGTGTTTTATATTTATACAGAGCGAATGTCATTCTTGGCCTCATTTTTTGGCATGGCAACCATACAAAACAGCTTATGCAAATCCTGCATTTCTTAATTCTTTTCTGGTGATAGAAGGTGCCCTAAAGCCATCTTGTACAGGAAACTGGAGCTAGGATCCTGGAAGAGAGATTAAGGAAACTGGAGGTGAAATAGAATTGCTCTATGCAGTTTTTCCTCACTCAGAGGTCAGTGTAGCATAGAATGATGGTGCTCAAGGCAAATGTCTGAAGAATCATAGAATCATGGAATTGTCAGGGTTGGAAGGGACTTCAAGGATCATCCAGGTCCAACCCCCCTGCCATGGGCAGGGACACCTCACACTACAGCAGGTTGCTCACAGCCACATCCAGCCTGGCTGCAAAAAACCTCCACGGATGAGGTTTCCACCACCTCCCTGGGCAACCTTTGCCAGTGTCTCACCACCCTCATGGGGCAGAACTTCTGCCTAACATCCAATCTGAATCTACCCATTTCTAGTTTTGTTCCACTGCCCTTAGTCCTATCACTCCCTGACACCCTTAGAAGTCCCTCCCCAGATTTCTTGTAGCCCCCTTCAGATACTGGAAGGCCATAATCAGGTCTCCTCGGAGCCTTCTCTTCTCCAGACTGAACAACCCCAACTCTCTCAGTCCGTCCTCATAGGAGAGGAGCTCCAGCCCTCTGATCATCCTCGTGGCCCATCTGTGGACACATTCCAGCATGTCCAGATCCTTCCTGTAATAGAGCCTCCAAAACTCAACACAGTACTCCAGGTGTGGTCTCACCAGAGCAGGTAGAGGGGGAGAATCACATCTCTTGACCTGCTGGCTATGCTTCTCTTGCTGCAGCCCAGGATGGGATTGGCTTTCTGGGCTTCAAGTGCAAGACGCCTCCAACTAACACACTGATCCCTGTGGGCTATTAAAAATGCTGTAGTAGAACTGTTGCACAGCAATCCTAAGGTGATTCAGAGGTCTTTGAGGGATCAGAATGAGTTAAAAACACCTGCTAATGACCATCACTTTTGGTGGTGGTGAAGTGACCCATGCAGCCACTAAAAAGTAATTTATTGTAATAGCTCTCATCAGTTAATAGTTAAATGAACATAGACACCAAGGTCTTGCTGAATGTACACAGCACTTCTCCTCTAGTCATCCACATCCTACAAGGACAGACTGAAGGAGTTGGGGCTGTTCAGTCTGGAGAAGAGAAGGCTCCAAGGTGACCTCATTGTGGCCTTCCAGGATCTGAAGGGGGCTACAAGAAGGCTGGGGAGGGACTTCTCAGGCTATCAGGTAGTGATAGGACTAGGGGGAATGGAATGAAGCTGGAGGTGGGGAGATTCAGGCTGGACATGAGGAGGAAGTTCTTCCCCATGAGAGTGGTGAAGCCCTGGAATGGGTTGTCCAGGGAGGTGGTTGAGGTCCCATCCCTGGAGGTGTTTAGGACCAGGCTGGATGAGGCTCTGGCCAGCCGGATCTAGTGTGGGGTGTCCCTGCCCATGGCAGGGGGGTTGGAACTAGATGATCCTTGAGGTCTCTTCCAACCCTGACTGATACTATGATACTGTGATCTCCCTTGTAACAGATGGAGAGAAACTGGGGCACCTCTGGAACTGCTGACCTTGTCCCGAGGTCAAGGGACTTGCACTTCAGAATTGCCTGTGTCTTTCAAGATTTCAAATCAGCTGGCAGTGTCTAGGCTGCAACCAAATTCACCAGCAAGGCATCCCTTCAGTAGTGTTTGCCTTTGGGGTCCATAGCTGTCACTGAGTTCTGTCAGTACCCCTTTCCAGGCATAAAACCTCTATTTTGAGCTCCTATATGATTTTAGCCACCTGAAAGGAGCTGCTTAGTTTTATAGTGATGGAACATGCTCCTGAAAGCTGTTAGGGTCAGGGTTGGTTTTTAGGCTCAGAGGAGACCTTTTTGCTGTCTACAACTACCTGAAGGGAGGTTGTAGCCAGGTGGGGGTTGGTCTCTTCTCCCAGGCAACCAGCACCAGAACAAGAGGACACAGTCTCAAGCTGTGCCAGGGGAGGTTTAGGCTGGATGTTAGGAAGAAAATCTTCCCAGAGAGAGAGAGATTGGCCATTGGAATGTGCTGCCCAGGGAGGTGGTGGAGTCACCATCCCTGCAGGTGTTTAAACAGAGACTGGATGAGGCACTTAGTGCCATGGTTTAGTTGATTAGATGGTGTTGGGTGATAGGTTGAGACGCTATGATCTTGAAGTTCTCTTCCAACCTATTCTATTCTATTCTATTCTATTCTATTCTATTCTATTCTATTCTATTCTATTCTATTCTATTCTATCCTATCCTATTCTATTCTATTCTATTCTATTCTATTCTATTCTATTCTACTCTATTCTATTCTATTAAAAAACCAAACCCTGTAGAGTTTGTAGACTGCTTGGTAATAAACCAAGCAGGAATAGCCTTTAAAAGGATCTATCCAGCTATTTGCAGCATAGTGATCTCTGTAGTTGTTGTGGAATTAAATGGCGGGGGGGGGGGGGAAAGGCACATGTGACAGATAGGAAGTAAATACATTATGCATGCCTAAGCTTCTCTCTGCCAAAAGAGTGGTTACTTGCCAGAGAATGCTTATTATTTTTCTCATGACTACTCAAGATGCAAAGCTATTAAAAGAAAATAATACAGATGGATTTAAGGTTTCAAAGGCACCTGACTTTCGCTGGCTAATGGCTCATCAGTTTCCAATAATCAGCTACCTTTCTAATAAACTGCTAAAAATGCTAAGGATTGCAGAATCCTGGGGACTTCTAGAAAGTGAGGGCTGTCACAAGCATCATTTAAAACAAAATCCAGCAATGACTACCTTAATCTGAAAAGCATTTCATGACTGAGGAGGAGATTAAAAATTCCTCACAGATTCAGTTGTACTTGAATGTGTTTTCAGGGGCTGCCATGTGCACCACACATGTGGTTCACTGCATACAGACACCTTTCTTGGGCAGGTTGCAGGCTAAAGTGAAAGATAACAGAATGCAATGATGTCTCCAACCACCAACTAGTTCAGGTAATACAATACAATACAATACACCAGGTTGGAAGAGACCTTCAAGATCATGGCATCCAAGCCATCAACCAATCCAACCCACCTAAACAACTAAACCATGCAGCCAAGCACCCCAGCAAGTCTCCTCCTGAACACCTCCAATGAAGGTGACTCCACCACCTCCATGGGTAGCCGATTCCAATGGGCAATCACTCTCTCTGTATAGAACTTCTTCCTAACATCCAGCCTAAACCTGCCCTGGCGCAGCCTGAGACTGTGTCCTCTTGTTCTGGTACTGGCTGCCTGGGAGAAGAGACCAACCTCTGCCTGGCTACAACCTCCCTTCAGGTAGTTGTAGAGAGCAAGAAGGTCACTGTATGAAGATCACTGACACCATCTGAGTTATGATGCAGAAATCACAGCATGCAGAGAAGAAGGATGGAGTGAGCAGAGAAATTATTGTAGCCTCCCAGTATCTGAAGGGAACCTACAAGAAAGCTGGGGAGGGGCTTTTGAGGGTGTCAGGGAGTGATAGGACTGGGGGGAATGGAACAAAACTAGAAATGGGTAGATTCAGATTGGATGTTAGGAAGAAGTTCTTCCCCATGAGGATGGTGAGACACTGGCACAGGTTGCCCAGGGAGGTGGTGGAAGCCTCATCCCTGGAGGTTTATAAGGCCAGGCTGGATGTGGCTGTGAGCACTAGTGTGAGGTGTCCCTGCCCATGGCAGGGAGATTAGAACTAGCTGATCCTGTCAGCCAGTACCCCCAGGTCCCTTTCACATAATCATAGAGTGGTCTGGGTTGGAAGGGTCCTCCAAAGGTCATTCAATCCAACCCCCTCTGCAGTAAGCAGGGGCAGCCTCACCTAGATCAGGTTGCCCAGACATGTGAGGACTACACTACCCCACAACAATACATAACAGCACCGATTTGCTGCATCATTTCTGATGAAATATTCAGTAGAGCTGATAATGCTTGGTAACTGTGGTAGCTCAGTTTTCTGTGTCAGGCATCAGAATTAATATTTGATCAGCTCTAAGCTGGAAAGAGACTGAAACATTGCTGCCAGTTAGAGCTATTAACTTTCCTCACAATGTGGGATTGTTGTTTCTGGCTGTAGTGTACACTACAGTGAAAGGGATGTTATTTACTGTGTGCAATGGGCCCATATATATTTTTAAAGAGGATTATGATTGCTAGCAGGAATAGAGAGTCCATTAAGTTTATACACAACAATTTGATGTCAAACGAAATTCCACAATCCTTTGCCTTGAGAGAAAATGTGAAATGTTTTAAACAAGCTGTCTGAGCTCCTTTTACTTACAGATGGGTGTTGGTCAAAGTAGGATGTGACTGATAGACAGAAATGGCTTCTTGTGGTGGGTTGAGATTTCCCCCCCAACATTACCTTTGCCAGACCAGCTCAGCTGGAAGCAAATGGAAGCTGCATTTACAAGCAAAACTACAACCTACAATGGAATGGAATGAATAGGAACAAAATATACAGGATTGACAATATTTACAGGGATTTACAATTAACAAACAACACAAGAACCAACCAGGTCAGAGACCAGGCAAGCTGTCCCTCTACCTCCCCACCCCCTGTCCAAAAGGGAGAAAGAAGCAGAGAAAAAGTAGCTGTGAGACTTAACCCAAAACAATGCAGCCAAGGTCAAGCAGAAGCAGGGGGAGTATCCCCTCCAAAGCAGTGAAGCAAGCAAAGACAAGTCCCCAGAATGGTTTGGTAAGCCAATTTCATAGCAGATATTTCTCCAATGAAATAGTTCAGAATTATCTTTGGTTTTCCTTTTTACACCCAGGAGTGATTTATTTACATTTTTCTACTTTTTTGCTCAACATCTGCAACAAAAGAAGGCCAAGAAGGCCAATGGCATCCTGGCCTGGATCAGGAATAGTGTTGCCAGCAGGAGCAGGGAGGTCATTCTGCCCTCGACTCAGCACTGCTGAGGCCACACCTTGAGTCCTGTGTCCAGTTCTGGGCTCCTCAGTTTAGGAAAGATGCTGACTTGCTGGAAGGTGTCCAGAGAAGGGCAACAAAGCTGGGGAGGGGTCTGGAGCACAGCCCTGTGAGGAGAGGCTGAGGGAGCTGGGGTTACTTAGCCTGCAGAAGAGGAGGCTCAGGGGAGACCTTCTTGCTCTCTACAACTCCCTGAAGGGAGGTTGTAGCCAGGTGGGGGTTGGTCTCTCCTCCCAGGCAACCAGCACCAGAACAAGAGGACACAGTCTCAAGGTTTAGGCTGGATGTTAGGAAGAAGTTAGGAAGAAGTTCTTCACAGAAAGAATATTTGGCCATTGGAATGTGCTGCCCAGGGAGGTGCTGGAGTCACCATCCCTGGAGGTGTTCAAAAAAGGATTGGATGTGGCTCTTGGAGCCATGGGTTAGTTGTCAGGAGGTGTTAGGCATTAGTTAATAGGTTGGACTTGATGATCTCTGAGGTCTTTTCCAACCTGGTTGATTCTACGATTCTATTCTATAATTGACCTTTCAACATGACTTTGTCTCAACAGCAGGAGTCTTAATCAGTCTTGGGGCTTCCAGCAAACAACCCCAAAAATGCAGAACCCCAGGCAATCAAAAAGAAAGAAAGAAAGTCCAGTCCCAATACTGCAGTCTCCTTCCAGCCTTGGAAAATGATTTTTTTTTCCAATAGCCAGAAATTTGATTTCTTTCCTTGTGATGATAGCAACAACAACACAGCTTTTGTGCTACCTGGGAAGTCAAGCTTGGAATGTGTTAAATAGAAAAGTGAAGGTGAAAATTTCTATTCCAGGAAGCTTCTAAATCAACAGCCAAGTAGGATATGGCCTGGCTGGTAAATAGAAGAATATTGATCATATCAGAGAAAAGAAAGGAAAAGTGAAGACACTTCAAAATGCAGCCAGAAAGTTTATGATAGCTTTTCAACTAATTACTACAGGGGATTACATCTTTCCTGTCACCTGTGAAAGGACCATGAAAGCAACCCAGTCCTTTGAGATGGAGATAAATTAGTATACCTAAATATAGTGCAATGCACTATAACACCTGGGCTGGAACAATGCTCACTATCAATACAGACTGGGGGGAGGAGGTGATGGGAAGCAGCCCCGTGGAAAACAACATGGGAGTGCTGATAGATGAGAAGCTGGACATGAGCAGGCAGTGTGAGTTTGCAGCACAGAAGGCAAATCATATCCTGGGCTGCATCGAAAGATGTATTGCCAGCAGATCCAGAGAGGTGATTCAGCTACTGTACTCTGCTCTGGTGAGACCTCACCTGGAGTACTGTGTACAGGTCTGGAGCCCTCAGTATAGGAAGGACATGGACCTGATGGAGAGAGTCCAGAGGAGGGCCACAAAAATGATCAGGGGGTTGAGGCAGCTCTGCTATGAGGACAGGCTGAGGGAGCTGGGGGTGTTCAGCCCAGAGAAGAGAAGACTCTAGGCAGACCTAATAGCAGCCTTCCAGTACCTGAAGGGGGCTACAGGAAGGATGGAGAGAGACTGTTTACAAAGGGGGCAATGAGAAGGGCAGATTTAGACTGGATGTCAGGAAGAAGTTCTTTAGTATGAGGGTGGTGGAACACTGGAACAGGTTGCCCAGGGGGGTGATTGAGGCTACATCCCTGGATATATTCAAGGTAAGGTTCAATGAGGCCCTGGGCAGCCTGATCTAGTTGATCCTGCGATCCTGCAAACAGGTTGGCCGGGGAAGTGGTAATAACACCATCCCTGGAGGTTTTTAAGGCCAGGCTGGATGTGGCTCTTAGCAACCTCATCTAGTGTGAGGCATCTCTGCCCATGGCAGGGAGGTTGGAACAAGATGATCCTTGAGGTGCCTTCCAACCCAGAGCATTCTGTGAATCCATGATTCTGTGTTATTGGTCACAAGGTGTGATGGAGGAGCTGAAACTACCTCTGCATGACCTGCTTGAGGGAAAGGGAGACGTTCAGCTGCAGCAACCTGAGTCACAGGGCAGCTGTTCGCAGACACAGCCTCACCTAGTAAACACCACTTGTGCCAGATGCATGTGACACTGCCTCTGCTTTAGAAGTTCTCTAATCCACAACACAGGAGGAAGGGCTTGCTCCCTATTTGTGTTTTTGACAAGTCACCTGGTCAAACTGAACAGCTGACAGACAATTTTCAGCAGAAAAAAATAATCACTAAGCTACGTGGCAGAAGAAAAATCAATGAGGAATGACCCTTCAAATGGTGCTTACGAAGCAAACCAAAGTGCACATAAAGTTCCAATACCTCATTCTGTGTAGGATATAAACCTTGACAGGACATAGACCTGAAATGCAAGATTTATCTCAGATAGAAAATTATCTAGACTACCAACTTTTAGCCTTACTTAAAAAGCAGGAAGTGAAATGATGGTAGATGGAATGGAATGGAATGGAATGGAATGGAATGGAATGGAATAGAATAGAATAGAATAGAATAGAATAGAATAGAATAGAATAGAATAGAATAGAATAGAATAGAATAGAACAGAAGTAGACTAGACTAGAGTAGAATATAATATAATATAATATAATATAATATAATATAATATAATTGAATTGAATTGAATTGAATTGAAATGAATTGACCAGGTTGGAAGAGACCTTTGAGATCATCGAGTCCAACCTATCACTCAACACCATCTAACCAACTAAACCATGGCACCAAGCACCCCATCAAGTCTCTTCCTACACACCTCCAGCAACAGTGACTCCACCACTTCCCTGGGCAGCAAGTTTCAAAGGCAAATCTCTCTTGCTGGGATGAATTTCTTCCTCACCTCCAGCCTAAACCTCCCCTGGTGCAGCTTGAGACTGTGTCCTCTTGTTCTGGTGCTGGCTGCCTGGCAGAAGAGACCAACTCCCACCTGGCTACAAACTCCCTTCAGGCATTGTAGAGCGCAATAAGATCTCCCCTGAGCCTCCTCCAAGCTAAACACCCCCAGTTCCCTCAGCCTCTCCTCACAGGGCTGTGCTCCAGACCCCTCCCCAGCTTTGTTGCCCTTCTCTGGACACCTTCCAGCAAGTCAGCATCTTTCCTAAACTGAGGGGTCCAGAACTGGACACAGGACTCAAGGTGTGGCCTCAGCAGTGCTGAGTCCCGGGCAGAATGACCTCCCTGCTCCTGCTGGCCACACAGATGGATACATTTCAGGGCAAAAATGAATTTTGACAAATATAGCTGGACTATGCTTTGTCTACACCTTGAACCAGAGTGAACAGTGCCCAGAAATGAAACCTCAAGGAAGTAGAACAATAGTTTTCAGCACATTAGATATGAAAGGCTGCTTAATAACACCTCGTCAGTGACCACATCAAAAGCTGACTTTCTTTTCTAGGGTGAGTAAATACAGCAATGAAGCCTTTAATTTTTCTATTAGCTTGGTGCCTTTTGAAATGTTGGACAACCTTCTGTAAGACAACACAATTATGACAAATGATAATTACAATGGACTTAAGTCTCTGGCTTCTACCACTGAAATATGGCAATTCATTGAAAGATTGATAAAAGGGGTGTGAATGGAACATGCATTTAGCTATTCTAAGCAAAATTACTTCGATTGGCCTTTGCTGGGTGGCACCTTTTAATAGGAGGATTTTTCCTGCCTCTGAAAAGTGAAGCAAAAGAGAAACCTCTCTTTACTCTCTACTTGAGTTGCTTTACAGCCATTTCCTGAAATGACTGTAATTTGAAGCATCTTGTGGTTGAATCCAATCCTGTACAGCTCTTGACTTTGGTGAGATTACACAGAGAGAGGGTGAAGGACTGAGATGTACTTGGTTCCTTTGAGCTGCCTGTTACTACAACCACCAGTTCTACTGACAGTCTATGACAGTGAGCAATCTCATGAGGTTCAACAAGAGCAAGTGCAGGGCTCTGCACCTGGGCCAGAACAATCCTCACTATCAGTACAGACTGGGGGAGGAGGTGACAGAAAGCAGCCCTGGGGAAAAGGTCTTGGGGGTGCTGATGGATCAGAAGCTGGACATGAGCAGGCAGTGTGAGCCTGCAGCACAGAAGACAAATCACACCCTGGGCTGCATCAAAAGATGTGTTGCCAGAAGATTCAGAGAGGTGATTCTGCTACTTTAATCTGTTCTGGTGAGACCTGGAGTACTGTGTAGAGGTCTGGAGCCCTCAATACAGGAAGGATGTGGACCTGATGGAGAGAGTCCAGAGAAGGGCCACAAAAATGATCAGGGGGCTGGAGCACCTCTGCTGCAAGGACAGGCTGAGGGAGCTGGGGGTGTTCAGCCTGAAGAAGAGGAGGCTCTGGGGATACCTAATAGCAGCCTTCCAGTGCCTGAAGGGGTTCTACAAGAAGACTGCAGAGGGATTGTTTCCAAAGGCCTGCAGTGACAGGACAAGGAACAATGGCTCCAAACTAGAGAAGAGCAGGGAGAAAGCTGAGGCCCCATCCCAGGAGATATTCAAGGTCAGGCTGGAGAAGGCTGTGAGCAATCTGATCTAGTGGAGGATGCCCCTGCTCACTGCAGGAGGGTTGAACTTCATGACCTTTGGAGGTCCCTTCCAACCCAAACCATTCTATGAGAGGTACCTTTTGCCCTATTACTGCTTTATTCAGTAAAATCTTATGTTCAAAAAAGCAAACCCAAACCTGTTGTCTGTGTGTGGGGCGTTGGTGGAATGAGTATGAGTGAATACAACTCTTTGGAGTTTTCAGCCTTCCAAATACACCCAAAAGGAAGTTAAATACAGTAAGCATAGAATCATAGAATCATCCAGGCCAGAAGGGAACTCCAAATGTCTTCCAGTCCAACCTCCTTGCAGTCAGCAGGGACATCCCCAACTAGATCAGGTTGCCCAGGGCATTGTCGAGCCTCACCTTGAATATCTCCAGGGATGGGGCCCCAATCACCTCCCTGAGCAGCCTGTGCCAGTGTTCCACCACCCTCACACTAAAGAACTTCTTCCTAGCATCCAATCTAAATCTCCTCTGCTTTCAAATCATTGCCCCCTGTCCTATCACTGCAGACCTTTGGAAACAGTCCCTCCTGCAGCCTTCTTGTGGATCACCTTCAGGTACTGGAAGGCTGCTATTAGGTCTCTCCAGAGCCTGCTCTTCTCCGGCTGAACACCCCCAGTTCTCTCAGCCTGTCCTTGCAGCAGAGGTGTTCCAGACCCCTGATCAGTCAGAAACATAAGGAAAAATTGTGTCTGTGATGCAGAACACATTAAACTAAGGATTTATTTCTTTTCAGCATACTTTCTCTGAAGTTTATCCACTTGATTTGATTGTTTTGTCTTGTATTTATGTCTTACCCTCCAGACTAAAAGCTTTTAGGGCCACAGACTTTCTCATCAATCATGTCCATCCCGTGCCTAGTACAATGAGACCCAGACTTGTTTTGAAATGGTAACAACATGAAACTGAATGGTAAATACAGACAATTAGTGACTACAGGCTGTCCTAACATGCACACATGTATACAAACTTGATTGAGCTCTAAAGAAGCCTTGTGCTTGTTTGGGTGTTATTTCTGATAATGTCTGCTGACATACCTGCTGTTTGTTTTGGAGTGTTATCTCCAGGATCTTTTGCAAAGCAGTGTGAATGAATGAGCACTGCCTGACTCTGAGCAAGTCAGGTGCAAGCCTGCACTGACATGGGAGCCACATAGCTGGGGATCTGGCTCACATCTCTCTCTCTGCTCTAGCTTCCTCTACAGGAAAATGGTCATAGCCAAAGACAGTCCATGTATGCAGGCAATGCAATCCACATTTCAATCACACCAACAACAGAAACATGGAGGTAGTACTGTTATTATTATCTGCATTATTTTAGCTAATATACGTTTGGTGTGGAATGTAGTGAATACAACAATAAGAAACTGGCTTTTTGCTGGCTTGTTTTTCTTGAGGTCTTTTCCTGAGGATGATTAAGGGACTGGAGCACTGCCTGGTGAGGAGAGGCTAAGGGACCTGGGGCTTTTTAGTCTGGAAAAGAGGAGACTTAGAGGGGATTTAATAAAAGTGTATAAATATCTGAGGACTGGGTGTCAGGAGGGAGGGGACAGGCTCTGCTCACTTGCTCCCTGGGATAGGACAAGGAGCAATGGATGTAAGCTGCAGCACAGGAGGTTCCACCTCAACACAAGGGGGAACTTCTTTACTGGATGGGTTGCAGAGCACTAGAACAGGCTGCCCAGAGAGGTGGTGGAGTCTCCTTCTGTGGAGACATTCAAGGCGTGTCTGGATGCATTCCTCTGTGACCTGAGCTAGATTCTATGGTCCTGCTCTGGCAGGGGGGTTGACTCAATGATCTCTTTGGGTCTCTTCCAACCCCCTAACATCCTGTGATCCTGTGATCCTGTGATCTTTCAACTTGAATAATCAGAACTTGCAAATGATGGGAAGTGAGTCAGTGAAAAACAGACCTTTTACTTCAGCCCAGACTGTGTCTGAGCTGAAAGCAGGGATAGAATCAGACTTTTCTAAGTATATTGTGAAGCACTGGCTTAAAATAAACATAAAACCTCAAGTCTAGGGTCTTATACCCTACTATTTATCAAGTATATGAGCACAGTGAGCTGTGTTGTTTTCCTTCAATTCCATCTCATCTTTCCTGAGCCTCCCCTTACTAATCAACACATGCTGCTGGAAAATTGATTTGCAACAACAGGCAAAGTGGCAATGTTTCTGGGGTAAAATTAGGTACCTGCAAGATTACTTCCACATTGCTTGCATAAACTGCTCTGAGCAGCAGAGAAATGAAACTCTTTTCTCGCACACATGAATCTTCTTCCAGAATTTGCCCTTCCAAAGCAGCTAAAAAGGGAAGGAGTCTGTTGTACATCAGGCAAGTTTCAAATGCATGGCTATGGTGCTCCTTTTTACACAGACTCCATCAGTTTTAAGACTTCCATTGATTCTCTTCAATAGAATAATACAATAAACCAGGTTGGAAGAGACCTTCAAGATCATCACATCCAACCCATCAACCAATCCAACCCACCTAAATACAATACAATACAATACAATACAATACAACCCACCTAAACAACCAAACCATGCAGCCAGGCACCCCATCAAGTCTCCTCCTGAACACCTCCAATGAAGGTGACTCTACCATCTCCATGGGCAGCCAATTCCAATGGGCAATCACTCTCTCTGTATAGAACTTCTTCCTAACATCCAGCCTAAACCTCCCCTGGCACAGCCTGAGACTGTGTCCTCTTGTTCTGGTACTGGCTGCCTGGGAGAATCTCACAGTATTTTCTACAAGACAGCATGTAGGCTGGGGAGGGACTTCTCAGGCTATCAGGTAGTGATAGGACTAGGGGAATGGAATGAAGCTGGAGGTGGGGAGATTCAGGCTGGACGTGAGGAGGAAGTTCTTCACCATGAGGGTGGTGAAGCCCTGGAATGGGTTGTCCAGGGAGGTGGTTGAGGCCCTGTCCCTGGAAGTGTTTAAGACCAGGCTGGATGAGGCTCTGGCCAGCCTGATCTAGTGCAGGGTGTCCCTGCCCATGGCAGGGGGGTTGGAACTAGATGATCCTTGTGGTCCCTTCCAATCCTGTCTGAAACTATGAAACTATGTAATGAAAAGCCCATTATAATTACAGTATTTATAATTTCCTTTACCTTCCTGTGACTCAGAAATGGCTAAGCATTTCTTTACTTGGTGAGGGACTTTTCAAGGGTGTCAGGGAGTGACAGGACAGGGGGGAATGGAGTAAACCCAGAAATGGGTAGATTCAGATTGGATGTGAGGAAGAAGTTCTTCCCCATGAGGGTGGTGAGACACTGGCACAGGTTGCCCAGGGAGGTGGTGGAAGCCTCATCCCTGGAGGTTTTGCATCCAGGCTGGATGTGGCTGTGAGCAACCTGCTGTAGTGTGAGGTGTCCCTGCCCATGGCAGGGGGGGTAGAACTAAATGATCCTTGAGGTCCCTTCCAACCCTAACGATTCTATGATTCTACTTCACATCTTCCAGAGACAACCACTATAGCAAGTGAATCATTAGAAACATTTGTAAATACACCTGAACTAAAAGAAGGTAAACTTGATAAAGAACTAGCAAAGCATTACAAAGAAATCTCAAAATGATGCTAAATTCAATCTGAGAAAAGACTTCCTAGATAGTGTGGCCAGCAGGAGCAGGGAGGTCATTCTGCCCTCTACTCAGCACTGGTTAGGCCACACCTTGAGTCCTGTGTCCAGTTCTGGGCTCCTCAGTTGAAGAAGGACATTGAGACACTTGAACAACTGAGCTTAGTTAGTCAGGTTCTAATGAAGAATTCAGAGAGAAGAAAGAATTCATACGAGAGAAGATTTTCTGTCACAGACTTCAGGCCTCCAAATGTCAGGATCCATAGCCATCCATATTTATTCCCTCCCCTAGTGCAGCATTTCTCCTGCTCCAAACACAACTGGTTTTTGCATTCCTGTGATCCACTTAGCCAGATGGACCGGATCAGTAGCATTCTGAAGGAAGGCAAGGAGGCATTTGGAACCACAGCATGTTAGGGGCTGTATGGGACCTCGAGAGATCATCCAGTCCACCCCCCCTGCCAGAGCAGGAGCACCTAGAGCAGATCACACAGGAACTCATCCAGGCAGGTCCTGAGTATCTCCAGGGGGAGAGACTCCACACACACTCCAGCCAGCCTGTTCCAGTGTTCTGTCACCCTCACAGTGAAATAGTTCTTCTTCCTATTTCCTCCTGTTTGCAGCTATGTCAGTGGCCTCCCAGCTCCACGTGGTGCCCTCATCAAGCCAAAGAGCATACAGCAGAGTGTATTGTGCCCTCATGTTTTATCAAGAGGACAGGATGAGCTACAGTGAAGAAATCTGTATTAAAAAGTGCTGATTTATCACATCCTGATGTTTGCTTGGCATTGGTTAAACATAGTGATATAATGTGGTGAGAGATGTTGCTGGCACCTGTTATATGGAATGGAAATCACCTGGTAAAAAAAGACAGGCTGATCAGGGCTTTAGTCATATTGACAGTGAGAGGACCATTTTCCCTTCAGTCTAATGTGTCTGCAGCTTGTAATTAGAAAGCAAGTGTCTTCAAACAAAGTCTAGAAACTGTGGATTCTAAATTGTCTTTAAAAAGTAAAATACCCTAAAGGCAAAATACAAACTGAGGAAAAGTAGATTCAGATTCACCATTCTATGATTCTAAGATTTTTCTCAATTCGATTCAGGGCCTCTACTTATTTAAGATGCATAGGAAAAACCAGAAATGGGTAGATTCAGATTGGATGTTAGGAAGAAGTTCTTCCCCATGAGGGTGGTGAGACACTGGCACAGGTTGCCCAGGGAGGTGGTGGAAGCCTCATCCCTGGAGGTTTGAAGGCCAGGCTGGATGTGGCTGTGAGCAGCCTGCTGTAGTGTGAGGTGTCCCTGCCCATGGCAGGGGGGCTGGAACTAAATGATCCCTGAGGTCCCTTCCAACCCTAACAATTCTATGATTCTACAATTCCAACCTGGTTTATTCTATTCTATTCTATTCTATTCTATTCTATTCTATTCTATTCTATTCTATTCTATTCTATTCTACAGTGATAGCTAAATATTCATCTGAACTCAACTATAAAATAGCTTTCTAGCTGATCAGATGAAACACTGCTTTATTGAGGGATTCCTCCATTGCTGTGAACTTGTCTTTTGTTGGTTTGTTTCCTTTTTCCCAAAGATTTGTATTGTTCCACAGACTCTGGTTGTTTTAAAATAACGTGGCAATGCCTTCCTCTTTGCTACAGTTTGAAGGGGAAACTTTAGCCTAGTCCCTGACTGCAATGACTGGGAGTAAAATAAATTACCATTGGAGGCAAAAGGAAAATAATGATAAGGTCTGTATAATTCATTGGATTGCTGATGGGAATAGAGAGCAGAGGCATAAACTGTTCTTGCTCTTCTTTTCTTCTCCTGTCTCTTCTGCTTCCAACTTCTGTCTCTCTTCCATGGCCTTGCCAGGGGTATCTTTTGGGCTCCCCAGTTCAAGAGTGATAGGGATCTGCTGGAGAGGGTCCGGTGGAGGGCTACAAGGATGATTAGGGGACTGGAGCACTGCCTGGTGAGGAGAGGCTGAGAGCCAGACAGAGGTTGGTCTCTTCTCCCAGGCAGCCAGTACCAGAACAAGAGGACACAGTCTCAGGCTGCACCAGGGGAGGTTTAGACTGGATCTTAGGAAGAAGGTCTATACAGAGAGAGTGATTGCCCATTGCCCAGCTGCCCGTGGAGGTGGTGGAATCACCTTCATTGGAGGTGTTCAGGAAGAGGCTTGATGGGGTGCTTGGTGCCACGGTTTAGTTGTTTAGGTGGGTTGTATCATATTGTATTGTACTGTATTGTATTGTATTGAGGTGGGTTGGATTGGTTGATGGGTTGGACGCGATGATCTTGAAGGTCTCTTCCAACCTGGTGGTGTATTGTATTGTATCAGAGGCTGGCTCAGGAGAGGAGACGACTGAGATGGGATCTGATCAATGCCTATCAATATCTGAGGGCAGGGAGTCAGGAGGGAGGGGACAGGCTCTGCTCACTTGCTCCCTGGGATAGGACAAGGAGCAGTGGATGTAAGCTGCAGCACAGGAGGTTCCACCTCAACACAAGGGGGAACTTCTTTACTGTGAGGGTCCCAGAGCACTTGAACAGGCTGCCCAGAGAGGTTGTGGAGTCTCCTTCTCTGGAGATTTCAAGATCCATCTGGATGTATTCCTCTGGCAGGGGGGTTGGACTTCATGATCTCTTTGGGTCTCTTCCAACCCCTGACATCCTGTGATCCTGTGATCGCTGTTTTGACTACTGAGTGAGGTAACAGGAAGGAGTGAGGGAGTGAGCGAGGAGGTGAACGTGTCCCCTGGATCCATCCAGGGGGGCCTGAGGTGTTTCTGTGTTGTTTAGAAATTGTAAATACCTATGTATTGAACATATATTTGTACATATTCATTGCACTCCATATTTCTGGATTGCAGTTTGCTTGTAAATACAGCTTCATTTTACTTCCAAAACCTTCTGAGCTAGTCTGGCAATGTTATTTTGTGGGTAGCTTCTCCAAATTAGTTGGGGGGGGGGGGGTGGTGTGTAATTTCAACCTACCACACTCTCATACAGGAGGATGTTGCAAACTGCTGCCCAGAAAAAAATAGAATACAATTGACATGGTGGGGAATAAAGCCAAGTTGATGAGCAACAGATCACAAGGGTATGAAGTGAAGTTGGTGTCACCGTTCCCGACCAAATTCAATCTCAGACCTAGGTTACAACATGAAAGTATAATTATATTGGTATGCCAATGCAATCTATAAACATAAATTTGGGTTGTGGTTTTTCCTGTCTCTTATAGTTGTTGGGGTTTTTTTTTCACCTTTCTTTCAGAGCAGATTTCCAGAAATGAGTTGATCTCAGGGTTGGATTCTGCACGTTGGCCACAGCAACCCCATGCAGTGGTACAGGCTGGGGTCAGAGTGGCTGGAGAGCAGCTAGGCAGAGGGGGACCTGGGGGTACTGGTTGATAGTAGGCTGAACACAAGCCAGTAGTGTACACAGGGGGCCAAGAATGCTAATGGTATCCTGGCCTGCATCAGGAATAGTGTGGCCAGCAGGAGCAGGGAGGTCATTGTGCACCTGGACACTACACTGGTTAGGCCACACCTTGAGTCCTGTGTCCAGTTCTAGGCCCCTCAATCTAGGAAAGATTTTGAGTTGCTGGAAGGGTGTCCAGAGAAGGGCAACAAAGCTGGGGAGAGGTTTGGAGCACAGCCCTGTGAGAAGAGGCTGAGGGAGCTGGGGTTGCTTAGCCTGGAGAAGAGGAGGCTCAGAGGAGACCTTCTTGCTGTCTACAACTCCCTGAAGGGAGGTTGTAGCCAGGTGGGGGTTGGTCTCTTCTCCCAGGCCACCAGCACCAGAACAAGAGGACACAGTCTCGAGCTGCACCAGGGGAGGTTTAGGCTGGATGTAAGGAAGAAGTTCTTCATAGAAAGAGAGATTGGCCATTGGAATGTGCTGCCCAGGGAAGTGGTGGAGTCACCATCACGGCAGGTGTTTAAGAAGAGCCTGGATGAGGCACTTGGTGCCATGGTTTAGTTGATTAGATGGTGTTGGGTGATAGGTTGGACTTGATGATATCAAAGGTCTTTTCCAACCTGATTAATGCTATTCTATTCTATTCTTACTGTAGTTTTGGGGCATGTGGTATAAGTCTCAGCTACAGAAATGAAAAGAAAAAGATGCTTTGCAATTTCATAGAATCATTGAGGTTGGAAAAGACCTTTAAGGTCATCAAGTCCAACCATAAATTTAGTGTTGACTTACACATTTCTGCACCCCTGGATGTAACTATTTTGTTGTTTGGCTTTGAATTCTGGTGGCCTGCTCAGTATCTGTTCCTGTTTCTTTGGTTTAGTAACAGGATGCTACTGGGATATTAGATGTTCTAGAAATTACATGGCAAAGCCATCTGTAGCACCTGGAATACAGAAACTACAAGCTCAGTTTGAGCTTCTTAGCCATGTACTGTGAAATATTCCCTTATTTACATTTTTAGCAGAGGAATGTAGAATAGATTATTCTTTAGGACAATGAAACCTTTTGGGCTCTGGTTCTCATACCTAGACTGAATCCTCTGCGATTGTTGGCAGCTCAGACCAGCTTTGTGAGAACAAAGAAGTAACATGTTCTGAATATTACTGTGACTCAGAAACATAAAAGTCTGTAGAAATGCTTAACAAGGTGCACATGCCCTATGAGGAGAGGCTGAGAGCCCTGGGGCTTTTTAGTCTGGAGGAGAGAAGACTGAGAGGGGATTTAATAACTGTTTATAAATATCTGAGGGCTGTGGGTCAGGAGGGGACAGGCTCTGCTCAGCTGTACCCCGTGACAGGACAAGGGGCAATGGATATAAACTACAGCACAGGAGGTTCCACCTCAGCATGAGAAGGAACTTTACTGTGAGGGTCACAGAGGAACAGGCTCCCCAGGGAGGTTGTGGAGTCTCCTCCTCTGGAGCCTTTCCAGCCCTGTCTGGATGTGTTCCTCTGTGACTTGTGCTGGATTCTATGCTCCTGCTCTGGCAGGGGGGGCAGACTCAATGATCTTCGGGGGTCCCTTCCAACCTGTGATCCTGTGATGTATTTCACAATTATCTAAAGTTTCTTTAACATGTGTGACAGGCACCCATCCAGCATAAATGAGAATGATTTGCCTGTTTAATACACAAGAAAGTGTGTCCCTCTGATGACTTGTTTCTACTGCATCTCGTGCACACAAGTATATCACGAGTAACACTGCGTGCGTGCTATTCTACAGCTGAAGGGCTGCAGATGATAGAGCTTGTACCAGAGAGGTATAACTGAATTTGAAGACAATATATTTCAGTGAAAAAAGAGGTGTTCCACTTGTTGTGGAATTTTATTAATCTTATTCAGGAATATGTGAAATCTCCTGGGCTGGCAGCCAGTCCCAAGTGGTGTTCCTCAGGGCTCAGTCTCGGGACCACTTCTCTTTAACATCTTTATTGATGGCCTTGATGAAGACACAGAGTGTGTTACCAGTAAGTTTGCAGATGACACCAAGTTAGGTGGCAGTGTTGATCTGCACAAGGATAGGGAGTCTCTACAGACTTCAGTACATTGAATCCATGAGCCAGTGTTAATAGGATGAGCTTCATCAAGGGCAAATACCAGGTCCTGCCCTTGGCTCGGAAAAAACCCAGCAACACTACAGGCTTGGGGAAGTGTGGCTGCAAAGCTGTCTGGCAGAAAGGGACCTGACCTGGGAGTTCTATGGGACAAACAGCTAAATATGAGCTAGCAGTGTGCCCAGGTGGCCAAGAAAGCCAATGGCATCCTGGCTGGGATTAGAAATGCTCTGTCCAGCAGGAGTAGGGAGGAGACTGAGCCTTGTACTCAGCTGTGGTGAGGCCATACCTTGAGTATTGTGTCTAGTTTTAGGCACCTCATTACAAGAGAGATGTGGAGGTGCTGGAGCCAGGGCAGAGGAGGGCAAGGAAGCTGGGAAGGGCCTGGAGAAGAAATCTGATGAACAGCAACTGAAGGAGCTGGGGATGGTTGGTTTGAAACAGAGGAGGCTGAGGGGAGACCTCCTGGCTCTCTACAACTACCTGAAAGGGCATTGTGGGCAGGTTGGTGCTGGTCTCTTCTCCCAGGTAATTAGTGATAGACCAAGAGGGAACAACCCCAGCTGCAGCTGGTTTAAACCAGACATTAGGACACCTCTTTTCAGGGCAAGAGTGGTCAGGCATTGGAATGGCTGCCCAGGGCAGTGGCGGAGTCCCCAAGCCTGGCGGTGTTTCAGGGTGGTTTGGATGTGGTGCTTGGGGCTCTGGTTTAGGGGTGAGCCTTGTAGAGTAGGGCTCTTGGTTGGACTTGGTGATCCTGAGGGTCTTTTCCAACCTGTGAAACCTACAATTTACATTAAACTGAAGCTGGGCCTAGTCCTCTTGCCACATGCTGCTAGTCTGAAGATCACGAGGTTCATATGCTCACTTATGACCCTTCTAACATCAAATATGAATGGAATAAGGCCCTATTAATTTGGTATTTCATATATACATACATGTGAAACTCCTAGAAAGGTAATAAGATTCTTTTAGCCAGTATAAAACTCTTGTTTATTTCTTTCTATGATCTACTGATTACAACTCCCTGACTGATTTTCTTTCTTCCCCCCCCCCCCCCTCAATCTGCAGGGCAAAGTTTCTATTACAAAGGAAAAAATCCACTGGTCCAGGTTCAGAAACTCAAAGTAAAACTTAATTAAAGACTTGTCAAGAAAATATGTCAAGGAAAACTAAAGAGAAAGCCTATGCTATTTCTTAATTATCCTTTGAGGTTTCTCTTTAGTTGTTTCCCTTCACTGCTAAGCAAAACCACTTGGAGTGAGTTCTGGCATGTTGGAAATGGGCTAGAAGTGGCACACATTAGGTTGCATACTGAAGCTTGGGTTTCATAGAATCGTAGAATCAGTAAGGTTGGAAAAGACCTCAGAGATCATCAAGTCCAACCTATCACCCAGCACCTCATGACTGACTAAACCATGGCTTCAAGTGCCACATCCAATCCCTTTTTGAACACCTCCAGGGACAGTGACTCCACCACCTCCCTGGGCAGCACATTCCAGTGGCCAATTACTCTTTCTGGGAAGAACTTTCTCCTCACCTCGAGCCTAAACCTCCCCTGGTGCAGCTTGAGACTGTGTCCTCTTGTTCTGGTGCTGGTTGCCTGGGAGAAGAGACCAACCCCCCCTGGCTACAACCTCCCTCAGGGAGTTGTAGAGAGCAAGGTCTCCCCTGAGCCTCCTCTTCTCCAGGCTAAACAAACAATCCCAACTCCCTTAGATGGGGTTGTTCAAAAAGGGATTGGATGTGGCACTTGAAGCCATGGTTTAGTAGTCATGAGGTGTTGGGTGGCAGGTTGGACTTGATGATCTCTGAGGTCTTTTCCAACCTTATTGATTCTGTGATTCTATGATTCTCCTTATAGGGCTTGTGCTCATGTTAACTAGCATCATCTTAGTAGGGAAATCTCTCCAAGCAAGAACAGAGCTGCATCTGTGAACTCACACAAACAGAGCAAACAGAGGAGCAGACCACAACAGCAGTCTCATTGCTGGAGGCAAATGAGTCACACCAATTGCTCCACTCATTATCAGGATGGTAGCCTGCAGGTATCACGTTGTGGGGGCCTGCTGTTCACACAAACCGCTGCACTGCTGCCAGACCTGGTGCAATATGCAAATCCACGTAAAGCCACCAGGAAGAAAAGTCTGCTGCTTCTCCAACCCAAGGAGGCATACTTTGTATGTGCAAAAGGTAAGCATTTAGGTTATAAGTTCTTTGCTACAAAATTTACTTTATCTGTACTTTACATGACATATCCTTAGCCTCACCTGCAGCACTGCATCCAGTTTTGGGATTCCCAGTTGAAGAGAGAGTTTTGGGCTCCCCAGTTCAAGAGAGACAAAGGATCTTCTGGAGTGAGTCCAACAGAGAGCCACAAGGATGATTAGGGGACTTGAGCATCTCCCCTGTGAACACAGACTGAGAGCCCTGGGGCTGTTAGTCTGGAGAAGATTGAGAGGGGATCTGATCAATGTCTATCAATATCTGAGGGGTGGGTGTCAAGTGGAGGGGGCCAAGCTCTTTTCAGTGGTGCACAGGAATAAGCCAAGGAACAACAGGTTCAAGCTTGAACATAGAAGGTTTTGCCTCAACATGAGGAGAAACTTCTTTTCAAGTGAGGGTGACAGAGCCCTGGAGCAGGCTGCCCAGAGAAGTTGTGGAGTCTCCTTCTCTGGACACATTCAAAACCCACCTGGATGCATTCCTATATGGACTACCCTAAGTGATCCTACTTTGGCAGGGGGAGTGGAGTCAGTGATCTCTGGAGGTCCCTTCCAACCTCTAATGTACTGTGATATTGTGATGCCCCTCCAAACCAAACCTTTATGATTCATGAAATTATGGCAAGTAGTAGCAACAATGACAAGAAGGGGGATATCATATTCACAATTTATACAATACAATACAATAAATCCAGGTTGGAAGAGACCTTCAAGATCATTGTGTCCAACCTATCAACCAATCCAATCCACCTAAACAACTAGATTCAGGCACCAGTACCCCATCAAGTCTCCTCCTGAACACCTCCAATGATGGTGACTCCACCCCCTCCCTGGGCAGACCATTCCAATGGGCAATCACTCTCTCTGTAAAGAACTTCCTCCTAACATCCAGTCTAAACCTCCCCTGGTGCAGCCTGAGCCTGTGTCCTCTTGTTCTGGTGCTGCCTGCCTGGGAAAAGAGACCAACCTCTGCCTGGCTACAACCTCCCCTCAGGTAGTTGTAGAGAGCAATAAGGTCACCCCTGAGTCTCCTCCTCTCCAGGCTAAGCAACCCCAGCTCCCTCAGCCTCTCCTCATAGGGCTTGTGTTCCAAACCCCTCACCAACCTTGTTGCCCTTCTCTGGACACGCTCCAGCAAGTCAACCTCCTTCCTAAACTGAGGGGCCCAGAACTGGACACAGTACTCCAGCCTCTTCACTGCTGGAAATAGTCTGAAGTAGAGGCCTAAAGAACCTGTTTCTAGACTGCAAAACTCAGTTACTGATGGAGAACTTTGTAGTATCTCATACCTGAGTATATGTAGTAACTGTATATAGCTGGTTAGTATCTTTAGGATCTTAATATATTTCTCAAAGGGGGAAATTAAGAAGTAGATGTTCTGTGCTGTTAAACCAGTGTCAAAACTTCAGGTGGACATGGTATATTTTTTCCTAGATCTCAGATCTCTCCCTCTCTTTCAGCCTTTTAAACCTGCACCTTTAAGTCTAGCAACATTTGGGGCATTGTTTTTCAACGCACATTTAGTATCCTGCAGCTATAAGAAAATGCTGCAAGTAATCATTCTGATTTGACTTTTAGTAGTTGCAGGTCAGAGAAGAGGTTGAACATCAGCATAAGCCTTTGAAAAAACCAAATTGTATAATAAGCAGACAAAAGAGAATAAAGGAGAGGAGGATGAGATAGGAGGATTAGGCAACTATCTGGTTTTCTGCTGGTGCTAATAGAGCTGTATCAGAAACCAGTTTACTCTTGTTACCAACGTGCACAGCATCAGCCAAATATAAACAAACCTCCAGTTCTGGAAAGGAGGAGCTTATGGCTGAACTGAACTAATTGGGTGTGGGGGGAGAAATGTAAATACAAAACCCTCTTTTATTCAGGCTGCAACATGCAGAGCAACATGTGATGTTGCCCTGAACTTTGAACATAATGAAATATTCCTCACAAGATGTTAAAGCTGGGGGGGGGAAATACCCAAAGTTAAATGAAATGTTAATTTAGGTGCCTAATTTTTCCCCTGTAAGTTTAAAATTGCTGAACTGATGTGATGTATTTCACTGAACTATAGCTTCAATGAAATATTTGCCTTAGCTCACAAATCTCTGTGAATTAAGGTTTGAGTCCACGTTATTGCTTTCATCTTTTGCTGCTGTTTCTTTGAGTCCACATTATTGCTTCCATCTTTTGCTGCTGTTTCTTCTCCTCCCCCTTTAAGAGATACTCTTTCTCAGCATGTTCATTAATATCTGAAAGTGTATTTAATTTTACCATCTCCATGATAGTAGTAATAAGATGGTAATGGATTGCTCTTGAATATCTTTATTGATGATCTGGATGAGGACATTGAGTCCATCATCAGTAAATTTGCAGACAACACCAAGCTGGGGGCAGGAGTTGATCTACTGGAGGGTAGAGAGGCTCTGCAGAGGGACAGATGGGCAGAATCCAAGGGCATGAGATTGGACACTTCCAAGTGCTGAGTTCTGCACATTGGCCACAGCAACCCCATGCAGTGCTACAGGCTGGGGTCAGAGTGGCTGGAGAGCAGCCAGGCAGAGAGGGACCTGGGGGGTACTGGTCGATGGTAGGCTGAACATGAGCCTGCAGTGTGCCCAGGCAGTCAATGGCATCCTGGCCTGCATCAGGAATAGTGTGGCCAGCAGGAGCAGGGAGGTCATTCTGCCCCTGTACTCAGCACTGGTTAGGCCGCACCTCGAGTCCTGTGTCCAGTTCTGGGCCCCTCAGTTTAAGAAGGACATTGAGACACTTGAACATGTCCAGAGAAGGGCAACGAGGTCTGGAGCACAGCCCTGTGAGGAGAGGCTGAGGGAGCTGGGGTTGCTTAGCCTGCAGAAGAGGAGGCTCAGGGGAGACCTTCTTGCTGTCTACAACTATCTGAAGGGAGGTTGTAGCCAGGCAGAGGTTGGTCTCTTCTCCCAGGCAACCAGCACCGCAACAAGAGGACACAGTCTCAAGCTGAGCCAGGGGAAGTTTAGGCTGGAGATGAGGGGAAAGTTCTTCCCAGAAAGAGAGATTGGCCATTGGAATGTGCTGCCTGGGGAGATGGTGGAGTCACCATCCCTGGAGGTGTTCAAAAAAGGACTGGATGTGGCACTTGGAGCCATGGTTTAGTTGTCATGAGGTGTTAGGTATTGGGGAATAGGTTGGATCTCTGAGGTATTTTCCAACCTGGCTGATTCTATGATTAGAGAATCTGAGTGCATTTTACTAAAGTGAAAGGAAAGCAATTCTAAAGTATCTCCATAATTCAGAGGCACAGCTCCATTCCAAATTGATAAAAATCATGCTTTGAAGTAAATTACATGCTTTTGAAACTCACAGCCAGGAGCAAATACCTCCTGTCAGGAGAACAGGATTATACCCTAAGGGAAATGATTACAATCTATCTACCAAAACATGCCAGAGGAATGTTCAACTGCGCCGCTCGTTTGGGACAATTCTATTTCAGACTTCTTTTGGCACTGCTGCTCAATGTGAATAGCTTTCAGGAACACTTTCTTCTGCTCCACAGGAAAAGAAATAAGTGAATGATAAAACAATAAGTGGTAGAGTTTGTGCTTATCCTAACGAGATGTAGAAAGCGAATAATTCCTGCGTGTTTGCAAGTTATGACAACATTTTATGCTTGTGAGTCTTGCGTAGCCAGAGGACAACATTTATGGCTCACCACTGGGAAGCTGGCAGGATATCACTCTCATAATTATATACAACAGACAGTGTTGTGCAATATATACCCCAGAAACTGGCATTAGCTGCTCACTTGGGCAACAAAGGAAGCAATATATCAGTTAAGTAGATTTTCCCCGTGCTGTTTCACCATCACTCTGCTCTGACCTGGTATTAAGTCATATGAGAATCCACTCAGACACTGAAGGTGTACAGCACTTCTGCCCTGCAGAATGAGTGAGGCACTGCTTTATTCTGATGCCCTTTTCAGAAGGCACAGTCTCTCCAGGGTCCCTGTACTTATGGATAGAAAGAAGCTTTCCCAGCAAAAGACACAGAGTTCCAAATTTACAATACAATACAATAAACCAGGTTGGAAGCGACCTTCAAGATCATCGCGTCCAACCCATCAACCAATCCAACCCACCTAAACAACTAGACCATGGCACCAAGCACCCCATCAAGTCTCCTCCTGAATACCTCCAATGATGGCTCCAATTTGCAGCCACCCTCGGACCAATTCTCTTTACTGACCACGCTGTTAGCCCTGGTGGATCTCCTGGCCACCAAATGTCACCGTGCAGTTCCTGAGACAGGTCTGTATTGTGCTTAGGGAAAACACCTTGTCAGCCCTAGTCTTCCAAGGGAAGCTATTCAGAGTTGTGAGTGTTGGTGGACCTGACAGATGGACACACATATTTGTCTCTCCTTTCCTCTCTCTGTCTGTGATACATGATTTATCTATAGATGAGTGAATATATATACACACACAGATGAATGAAAGAGAAAGAGAAAGAGAAAGAGAAGAGAAGAGAAAGAGAAAGAGAGAAAGAGAAAGAGAAAGAGAAAGAGAAGAAGAAAGAGAAAGAGAAAGAGAAAGAGACTGGAATATAGAATAGAATAGAATAGAATAGAATAGAATAGAATAGAATAGAATAGAATAGAATAGAATAGAATAGAATAGGACAAGATCAGACCAGGTTGGAAGAGACCTTTGAGATCATCAGGTCCAACCCATCAACCAATCCAACCTGCCTAAACAACTAAACTATGCCACCAAGCACCCCATCAAGTCTCCTCCTGAACACCTCCAATGATGGTGACTCCACCACCTCCACAGGCAGTCCATTCCAATGGGCAATCATTCTCTCTTCCTAACTTCTTCCTAACATCCAGCCTAAACCTCCACTAGTGCAGTTTGAGACTGTGCCCTCTTGCTCTGCTGCTGGTTGCCTAGGAGAAGAAACCAACCCCCACCTGGCATATATATAGATATAGACATATACAAATGGCTATATGAAGAGTTCACAGACCTATTTTTCCATCGACAGAATACATATCATCTCCAGGAAAAATATATAGTTTTAGAAGTATTATCAAATACGAGCACTTGCCAGGCAAAAAGGATTAAGTTTTGGAGCTTTTTTTCCCCATGCTAGTTCATCATTTAGGGGCTGACTGATGTGATTCCTACCAGACTTAGAATCATAGAATTTTTAGGGTTGGAAGACACCTCAAGGATCATCCAGTTCCAGCCCCCTGCCATGGGCAGGGACACCTCACACTAGATCAGGCTGCCCAGAGCCACATCCAGCCTGGACTTAAACACCTCCAGGGATGAAGCTTCCACCACCTCCCTGGGCAGCCTGTGCCAGTGTTTCACCACCCTCATCGGGAAGAACTTCTTCCTAACATCCAATCTGAATCTACCCATTTCTAGTTTTGCTCCATTCCTCCCAGTCCTATCACTCCCTGACACTCTAAAAGGTCCCTCCCCAGCTTTCTTGTAGCCCCCTTCAGATACTGGATGGCCACAATCAGGTATCCTTGGAGCCTTCTCTTCTCCAGACCAAATAGCCCCAACTTGCAATGAAGAATAAGAAGCAAGTGGCATTATGATAAGCAATACAATCACTGTCCATTGAAGTATCTCAAATGTGCAGTCAAAACCTGTTTTTTTACCCATCACAAACCAGACAAAGTCCATCTGACAAATTAAAACACTACATGCTAGATTACTAAGTCACTGGTTTTCCATGATCTTGGTTTGGAGCCACAGGCACTTTATTCTATACAGAAGCATTTCATAACAATATTTATTCATTCGAATGCATCCTTTTCAAAGACCTTAATTTTAATAATGCATTTGTAGAATGATAACCTTTCTTTTTTCTGTGCATTGAGGATTTTTTTTTACCAGCCTCTCACATTATGAACTATCCTCTCCGTTCAAGAAGGATCTCAGGGGACTGCTTGAAAGAGTCCAGCACGGAGCCACAAAGGTACTGAAGGGGGTGGAACACCTCCCTGCTGAGGAAAGGCTGAGGGACCTGGGGCTCTTTAGCTTGGAGAAGAGGAGCCTGAGGGGTGACCTCATTCATGTTTATTAAGATGTTGTGGTGGGTTGAAATTCCGCCCCCCCCCCCCAACATTAACTCTGCCACTACCACAGATGTGAAGGGCAGTGGCAGGAGGATGGGGCCAGTCTCTGCTCAGTGATATCCAGTGATAGGACAAGGGGCAATGGGTGCAAGCTGGAGCAGAGGAGGTTCCATGTGAGCATAAGGAAAAAACTGTGAGGGTACCAGAGCACTGGAACAGGCTGCCTACAGAACTTGTGGGGTCTCCTCCTCTACCACGATTGAGAGATGGAGACAAAGCTTGATGCAAGCAAAGACTCTACTTTATTGTACAAAGTCTTTTCTTTATATCGGCTAACATAATCAAAAGCAACTCGGGATTGGGAATTAGATGTGTCCGTGCGACAGGTACAGATTCGTGATTGGCTGCCGAGAGAATGCCAGGGAACACACAGCCCTTGGCAAGGCTCAGACAGGTGTTAGACAAAAGACAAAGGATCACACATCTCTTAAGTTCAAAGAGAAGACAAAAGACTCTATTGCAATGTTTACCAGCTCTAATTCTCAGGTCGTTGTGTGGCTTCCCTGAGTAAACAATGGTCGTTGGTAATTAGTTCAATACTTTTTTTCTCTCTGCACAGCTGCAGTTTGCTCCCAAGGTTTGTGGCCCACAAGAGCTAAAACATTTCCTTCTGTCAGCTGAGCATTGCTTGAGGTTCTACTCTCAGTCTCAGGCTGCGCCAGGGGAGGTTTAGACTGGATGTTAGGAGGAAGTTCTATACAGAGAGAGTGATTGCCCATTGGAATGGTCTGCCCAGGGAGGTGGTGGAGTCACCATCATTGGAGGTGTTCAGGAGGAGACTTGATGGGGTACTGGGTGCCATGATCTAGTTGTTTGGGTGGGTTGGATTGGTTGATAGGTTGGACACGATGATCTTGAAGGTCTCTTCCAACCTGGATTTATTGTATTGTATTACTCCCTAAATTCAGTCCGTCGCTTCTCAGGAGACATTCAAACCCCCCCTGGATGCATTCCTGTGTGACCTACTCTAGGTGACTCTGTTGTGACAGGGGATTTGGAGCGAATGACCTTTCCAGGTCCCTTCCAAGTCTTAAGATTCTGTGATTATGAATTCCTGTCTATTCAGTTTCCCTTTATTTTGCCCTTTACCTGCTAATCGGTTCAAAAACTACAGCTAAATCTTCCACATCTGGCATAGTGCACATAAAAGCTCTCCCCTTTGGGCAGATGTGAAGCAGCAAGAGCTCCCTCTTTTATTTTTTTCCCCTCCTAGAACACAAGCTGCTTGAGTTTGGATTTCACAATGCAATTAATTTAACAGTTTTTTTCCAGGAATTCTGTGTGTTTATAATCCTTATAGTTCTCACATCAAAGGGGATGACAGGGGGAAAAATTACAGTGTTTTAGTCTGGATAGAACAGAGAAACTTCTCAAGAAGAAATCAAACATTAAAAATCTGGCAAACCTCTGTAAAGAGAAAATAAGAACCTCTGAGGTGTTTGTTGGGTGGTTTGTTCATAAACTTTCTAAAGAGGCAAAGCTAGAAGGGTTAAAATCACCTTCCCTCCTCTAAATCCATTTCATTTATTAACTTAAAAGCCCAAGCCCTTAAGTAGGGCTCCCAGGTGACCTCATTGTGGCCTTCCAGTATCTGAAGGGGGCCTACAAGAAGGCTGGGGAGGGATTTTCAGGCCTCAGGGAGTGATAGGACTCGGGGGAATGGGATGAAGCTGGAGGGGGGGAGATTCAGGCTGGACATGAGGAGGAAGTTCTTCACCGTGAGGGTGGTGAAGGCCTGGAATAGGTTGTCGAGGGAGGTGGTTGAGGCCCCGTCCCTTGAGGTGTTTAAGACCAGGCTGGATGAGGCTCTGTCCAGCCTGATCTAGGGTAGAGTGTCCCTGCCCATGGCAGGGGGGTTGGAACTAGATGATCCTTGTGGTCCCTTCCAACCCTAACTGAAACTATGAAACTAAGTATGAACTAAGCAATGATTTCAGGCTGCATAAACTAAAGGCTTGGTGTAGTGAATTCCTACAACAGATGATTTGCTCTTCATAAATACAAGGCTAACTCTTAAAAGACATAATTATTCTACTCTCACTGAAAATAATTGGGATAATAATTGAGAGGGATTCAAATTATCTACTATTTTTAAAGCTTTGCCTTTAATTTTCTCTTGTTCTTTTCCTATGCATTAGATGCCTGTAGTCCTGTCACTTAAAGCAGTTTTGTAATTATTAAAGCAGCCTGAGATAAGGAAAATAATTAGAGAAATTGCAATGACTGGAAGATTCTCTCAGGTTTATGAAAATCCCCACTGGAGCACGTTAATTTCTGTGGTTGTTACTGCTGGAAACTCAAGTTTAGTTGTAAACAGGATTTTCCTGAGGTTTCCAACAGCTTGAGAGGGGTGAACTCCTCAGAGTTTACATTGTAGTGATGACAAGTCCAGAGAAGGGCAACAAAGCTGGGGAGGGGTTTGGAGCACAGCCCTGTGAGGAGAGGCTGAGGGAGCTGGGGTTGCTTAGCCTGGAGAAGAGGAGGCTCAGGGGAGACCTTATTGCCATCTACAACCACACGGACGACTACAGGGACATTGCCGTCTACAACTAGCAGGGACATACCCAGCTAGATCAGGTTGCCTAGGGCCTCATTGAGCCTCACCGAGCCTCACCTTGCATAGCTCCAGGGATGGGGCGTCAACCACATCCCTGGGCAACCTGTTCCAGCGTTCCACCACCCTCATACTAAAGAAATTCTTCCTAACATCCAATCTAAATCTGCCCTTCTCTAGTCTGAAGCCATTGCCCCTCATCCTGTCACTGCAAGCCTTTGCAAACAGTCTTTCTCCATCCTTCTTGTAGCCTGCTGCTATTAGGTCTCCTCAGAGCCTCCTCTTCTACATGCTGAACACCCCAGCTCCCTCAGCCTGCCCCTGTAGCAGAGGTGCTTCAACCCCTTGATCTGCCCCTGTACTCAGCACTGGTTAGGTCACACGTGAGTCCTGTGTCCAGTTCTGGGCCCTCAGTTTAGGAAAGATTGAGTTGCTGGAATGTGTCCAGAGAAGGGGAACAAAGCTGGGGAGGGGTTTGGAGCACAGCCCTATGAGGAGAGGCTGAGGGAGCTGGGATTGCTTAGCCTGGAGAAGAAGAGGCTCAGGGGAGTCCTTCTTGCTCTCTACAACTACCTGAAGGGAGGTTGTAGGCAGGTGGGGGTTAGACTCTTCTCCCAGGCAAGCATCACCAGAACAAGAGGACACAGTCTCAAGCTGTGCCGAGGGAGGTCTAGGCTGGATGTTAGGAAGAAATTCTTCACAGAAAGAGAGATTGGTCATTGGAATGTGCTGCCCAAGGAGGTGGTGGAGTCACCATC